>CP115869.1:5846870-5919137 GCA_027920645.1 Caenorhabditis nigoni
ATTTCATGAATTCGGAATTTTAGAGTTTAGAATGGCAGAATTAAAACTTCGAATTAAAAAAAAAAAACCGAAGCTTAGAATTCTCAACTTCCGAATTGCCAAATTTCTAATTTTTTGAACACAACTTTTTTTTGGAAATTATTCATTGAGAAATAGAAGCCCATAGGCTTCTATTAGAGGAAATACGGTATGTCGAGAAGGCGAGGAATGCGTTCTTATCAAAAATGTGTGAAATAAAAAAGAAATGTCAAATTTTTCAAATGAGAAGGAAATGCAAAAGCTAGCATTAGGAGTTCGATCGAAAGCATAAAAAAGGAAAGCTAAAATATTTTGTTTTCTTGGATTCGATTGAAGCCAAGACTTCAAATAAGTCAAAAAGATAATTGATGGGAACAAAAAACTAATGAGGGTTCAAGTTAAATGATTTGGGACATTTCAAAAATGAACATATCGATAACATATCCTTGAAAAAGTCAGAAACTCGCTGTTTAGTATCCGATAAACTGCAATTTCTTTACGGTTTGTATGACTTCTAATGAGGATTTCCAACCGGAGGTCTCAGAACTGCGTATTTCATAATTAGACCAAAACTGCTGATTCTAAAACTACCGGCTTCGAAATTTCCATCTTTCAAATCGTCTAAATTTGAAATATCCGCCTTTGACATTTTCCTGGATATGTTTCCAACTTTTTTGTGTATATTTTAAAGTATATGTGATCAAAAAAAGAAAGTAAAAAGTTCCACAATATATTGCAGAAAATGTACTGCACAAAAATGTCCTGTATTTAGAAACAAATTTGTCAATGTGGATCCACTAGGACGATACAATCTTTATGGTTCGTGAAAGCAAACGCGCATATGGCAAACATTACGTAAACCGACCAGATTAAACACAATTAGATGTTAAAAGTATATTTCTCATACTCTACCAGCTTAAATGTTCTTAAATAATTGCAAAACGGTGACTAATCACACGTTTTGTAGACGGGGCCGAGGCACACCTAACAAACACGGACGGAAGAGGATGGGCCGAAGCGTCATCATTCTGACCGCGGCGGGGTTGAACCAGTGAGTACGAGGACCGAAGTAACCACACAACCACGCTGCTGCTAAGAAGGGGAGAGGGAGACTCGTATATGAATAGGAGAGGGAGAGGAGGGAGAGGTGGACCGTGCGATGAGAAAAGCGGAGGAACACAGTGGTCACCAGTAAAGAACGCACACACACTCGTTCACGTGAAGGATCCCGTCAATTCTATCTTCTTCTCATGCAATAACGTTCATTTTTGGGCACATTGTTTGGAAGGTAAAAAAACTAAAAATAAACTTCGTATTTTTGAGGTGTTTTGTTACCATGAATGGAGGATTTGTTCTCTCGAAAAAAAAACACACCGTAAAACTCTTAATAGAAGGATCCCCACACTGCCAAGTTCGTTCTCAATCACCCCGATTCCTTTGCAAAATATCAAAAATGTCTTAACTGACCAAACATTTCTGATATCATTCTAAGAAATTTATCATTTCACAACTTTTTCATATCTTTCACAGAAACTGAGGAAAATTGGCTCAAAATTTTTGTATTACTAGTTTTACAACAGATATTCGAATGTTAAAACATTTCCCATTGATCATATTGATCAATTTTTCAAAGTGTCCTTTTTTTGCGTTTCCTGGGATTTTACATATAAATTTTACGGAATCGGAAATTACTTGTAGATCAATTTAGAACATAATTGGAAAAATTATTTTATTAAGAAAAAAAAACATAAAAATACAATATAAGGGAATATTGATAATAATAAGAAACTTTGGGTGTCTGAAATATGTTATAATTGTTTCTAAAACTAAACATCTTCATTTTTGCAGCTGACCATTTGTTAGTCAACATCCTAGACAACTTTTGAAACTTTGCAATAATTTTTATGCAACTTATTTGCCACAAAATATCAGCAACAAAAATGTCAACTACAAAAGTGAAGCTCTAGTTTTGTTTTGTATTATCTCATATTTGTAGACCAGTCTTTCAGACACCCAAAATAATTAAACGCAGAAAAAAAAGCAAAAAAAATTTTCACACATTTCACATTGCGCACGATGCGCTACATGCAAAATTCTTCATATTGTACTGCTTGTCTTCAGGGCCCTCAGCTAGAAGAGAAAGATGTGAAGACGTTTCAATTGATTTTATATGTATTTCACAACTTTTCTTTTGATTTCCTCTACATCGTGTTCAACTAGCTGAGGTCCGGGAGGCAAAACTACAACATGAGCCCACAATTGAAGGGCGACCCACCCGCCCACCCAAGGCTGTCAAATTGAATGCCGTGGATCTTTGGTTATGGTGCAGCAGCTCGTGGCTCACTGACTCTTTTTTCAGAAAAACTTGCTCCGCTGCCTTAAATTTGACATCCTTTGTCGCCCCTTGTTGGGAATCACACAAAAATCTATTAAAATATAAAAGGAATTTTTGAGCAAAATATCTCAATTACAAATGAGAAAAAAATAGGGATCAGCGTGTAAAGATATGTGAAAAAATATGAGAAAAAAACTCATCGGAGAATTTCATCATGAGTGGAGCTTTGAACCCAGGCAGATGTCCTTGTTGCGGCAGATGATCCATTGTCGGGGTCATCAATCTAAAAAATGTGCCTTAGTTTTCAGAACGCGATGCTTGCCATCTAATTTTGATGCACATTTTGGGTTACTGTAAGTACAAAAAGTTTTTTAGTTTTCCGAAATTCGTGTTGTTCGAAATTTTGTTACAGGAATCACGACCAAGATTTTTCATGATATTTGCTAAACATAACTTCTGATTTTTGAAAACATTTTCCTTACTTTGCGACCAGTTGTATAGCAAATACTCGTTCCAGAAACTATAGCGCATTTTTCGAAATAGCAAAATCGTTCAGTCCATTTGAGAAACTTGAAGATCCGTTACGACAAAATGATCAACACTTTTTGCTGAAAATACGAATGATGAAAAAAGAATAAATAATAATCGAGGTCTTACTTTTCATTTTTATAAAATTGATTGTTGAGTTCGGCCACGTGGCACAAGTAGATGTTATTGATTATGTAGGAAAACATGTCATCGAAACGACGTCAAGCAGCTGAAACACACAATTTAACTCTTAAAAGCATATATGACGCTTACACTTGCAATTGACGAGTGTTGATACAATAATATGAAAGTTGGCATGTTTTGGATGATTTTTCAACGCGACTGACAAAAGGCTCTGTGCTCTCTCTGCTATGGTGGCGAGAGACAGCTGAAACTCCATAGTTACCACAATCTTTTTTTGTTTCACTTGCTTTATCTCCATTTTCTGAAATCTCTCATTTCTTCTCAGTCTATTCCCCACCTTCATTTTATCTGAATCTCCTTGGTTACTCTTATGTGCACTTGATTTTGCGAGTGGAGCAATGAATTTCACAAAGCCAAAGATAAATTCGCGCGCACGCTGCCCAAGGATTAACAGACACCATTGGACAGATTCAGCGTTCAAAAGATCATTTTGGAAACTAAACAAATTTTGTGATATCAGTAATTGGCACGTAAATGCGAAATGAAAACTTGAACCGGCTGTGAACCCAACAATCTCCCATAAAAACTAATTGAAAAACTTATTGCTTCATACACATCTGTATCGCTTTCTTCTAGGTCATGCGGCCTCTCGTTAACACTGTTACCAGTGGTATTTCGATACATACTTAGCAGACACCAAAGAGCATGATGAATAATAAAAGACACATTGACGTCATCCGTGGATGGGTGAGAGAGCTCAGGGAGCAGAGCGGATTACAGTAGAAATTGACCTTTGGAATACATCCCTTCTGTCCCGACGAGATGCACACCTTGACGTCATCTGTGGTACGCATGTTAGTGAAATTATTGCGCAACAGGGGTATCAAGCGGAGAGGTCATACGTGAATGCTACCAGGACAGGAGAGAGAGAGAGCGGAGAAAACTGGGAAAGTAGGAGGGTTACGGTAAGGGATCCATGACTTAAACCCCAATTGTGAGAAAATAATAGTTTTGAAAGAAATGAACTCATCGGAACAATTTCATCATGGGAGGAACTTCGAATCCAAACCATGGTCACTGTTGGAGAAGACGAGCAATTGTCAATTCCATTCATCTAAAAATGTGCTTCAGTTTTCAGAAACTATCCAGCTAATTCAAATGCGCTTTTCAGGTTGTTGCACCTAATTAGTATTTTTAAGTTTCTTGAAATTTCCAAGCTGTTTGAAGTTTTTCGCCATTTATTCGTTCGATAATCTGTTTAATAATTTTGGAAAAAATAATTTATTTATTTAAACGGAGTATGGTCATGCCCATTTTATTGTTGGTAAATCTTAACTGAAAATTCGGCACGGTACGCTACATGCAAAATTTTTGATCTTAACACTATAATTCTTAACAATTCTGAGAGTGTTCTTATCTAGCATTTTCTCTTGAAACAAAAAAGTGAAAGTTGAAGGTGCCTTAATCGAAACTAACAATGAAAAATACAAATAAATAATTCCTCAGAATGGTTCTGTTGGGCAGATGATCTATCAACAGGAGATGAGAATTAAGAAATATCTAAAACTATTGTTGTATCGAATTGATAATGTTAATAAGCTCAATAACAATTTTTAAAAGGATAAAAATAGGGTCAGGGAGATAAAATTAAGGGGAGAGATAATCAGAAAAATAGAACCCATTAACAGAAAAAACTGCCAAGCCAGACGGCTGTCAAAGTTGTCTGAGTAAACCCGTAGATTATGAAGTTGAGATGAGCATGATAATGTGTAGATGATGCAGAAGAATCGATTATTGTATTAGGCTGAAAATCATAATCGATTTAAGAGGTTGCAAAGTAATCGACTTCTTACCTCTTTCTATATTCTGTATATGTAAACTAGATTAATGTGGCAGATACTGGAGATGAGGATAATAACAGGAGATGAGAATTAAGAAATATCTAAAACTATTGTTGTATCGAATTGATAATGTTAATAAGCTCAATAACAATTTTTAAAAGGATAAAAATAGGGTCAGGGAGATAAAATTAAGGGGAGAGATAATCAGAAAAATAGAACCCATTAACAGAAAAAACTGCCAAGCCAGACGGCTGTCAAAGTTGTCTGAGTAAACCCGTAGATTATGAAGTTGAGATGAGCATGATAATGTGTAGATGATGCAGAAGAATCGATTATTGTATTAGGCTGAAAATCATAATCGATTTAAGAGGTTGCAAAGTAATCGACTTCTTACCTCTTTCTATATTCTGTATATGTAAACTAGATTAATGTGGCAGATACTGGAGATGAGGATAAATATGAATTGTTAAGGATAATCTGAAAATGTTCAATACTTTTGATTGTCTAGAAATGGCAATGGGAACTTACATATATATTGAGTCGCCCCGAAGACAGAATCAGAAAGCGTCCGTTTGCTAGGTGGATATGGAAGGCGACTGAGGGGAGGCGCTTTTGGAGACTGAGGAGAAGAGTAGGCGGAGCCGGTTGGGATTAATTTTTGTGTCTGGGCACTCCATATTTATGCTTGAATCTCGCTTTTCAATTATGCACTCCAATTTTTAATCCTTTAATGGTCTCGTGCTTTTCTGTTCTAGGTCTTCTCCCCTCTTTTGTCAGAAGCTCTAGTAGCTGTGAAGAATTCGAGAAGGTGGAAGGCAACAAGAAGTGGTGGCGTGGTGAAAAAGGAAGAACAGAGAGGAGCGCGTAGGTTCAGTATAGTGAGAAGGTTTGGAGGACTGATAGTAACGCAGCCGCTTGCTAGGACGTCTTGGCACACAACTGACGGGAAGGGAGGCGTCTTCAGCTCTGCTTTTCGAATTCTTACTACACTCCTAGTTACCATTATCTCTCTTTGTTTTCCATTTCATTCTTCACCTTCCCATTCCTCTTCCTGCCTTATAATCAAATTCCAACCTTCATTTTCTCTGCTTCTCCCTTATTACTCTCATGCTCACCTACCTTTGCGAGTGGAGCAACGAATTTTACTTTGCTAAAGGGCACACCCTTCAAAAGGATTAATGAACACCATTGAGCATATTTAGAGTTCCAAAGATCATTTGGAAACGGATTGAAGTTTATAAGAGAGTTGAGTAGTGGGAAGCAGTGTGAGAAGGTGAACGTGATATTTGAAACTCAGAAGTTGGAAGTCAGAGGTCGGAAGATAACAAACGCCAAAGTGCAAAGCCGATGTGGGAAGCCGAAATTCCAGACATCTATGCTAGTGACTCTTAAGAACCTGAAGCGTTTGAGAACTGGAAAAATCTTCAAATCATTGTGGAAACGGAAAATCTCATAATATTAGAAGTTGATACGTAAAACCTGAACAAACTTCAACCGGTTGTGAAATCAACTATCTCCAATAGAAAATATGAAATCGTCGTCTTTTTTTCTCCTAAATCTGCAAAGCACATCTAAAAAAGCTCATGAAGCGTTTCGATAAGACTTGCAACACCATCCGCAATCTATTCGTTCAATAACCTGTTTAAAAAGTTTTGGAAAAACAATTTATTAATTCAAACGGAGTATTAAAATTTTGGATCTTTACACTATAATTCTTAATAATTCTGAAAGTGTTCTTATCCAGCATTTTCTCTTGAAACAAAAAAGGGGAAGTTGGAAGAGCCTAAATCGAAACTAACGATGAAGAATACAAAAATATATGATTCCGCGGAAACGTTCGGCTGAGCAGATGAAGCACTATAATTCTTAATAATTTTTTGGGTGTTTTTGTCGTACATCATGTTGTGAAACAAAAAAAAAGGAAATTGAGAATTTCTAAATCTAAACTAACAATGAAACGTTCGGCTGGGCAAATGAATTATTGAAAAGAGATGAGAATTAAGAAATATATAAAACTATTTTTGTATCGGATTGATGATGTTCAAAAAGCTCAATAACAATTTTGAAAAGGATGAAAATAAGGATAGGGATATAAAATTACGGGGAGAGATGATCAGAAAAATAGAACCCATTAACAAAGAAGACTGCCAAACCAGACGGCTGTCAAAATTGTCTGAGTTGACCCGTAGAATTGAAATATATGAAGAAGGAGATGAGCACTTGATACGACCCAAACAATGACATTGAAGTTATGTGATTCTGAAGCTAGTCTCCTGAAAAATCGTTATTATACTAAACATTCTTAATTGCTGATTTCCTTACCTCTTTCTTATTGTAGAACGTCTGATATAAGTGGAGTAGTGAAAATGACGAGCATGGCGGTATATGAGAATGATCTGAAATTGGATAGTTCAATGTGTTATTGGAAGAGAAGAGTCTAGAAACTTACATGCATACATAGTGAGCAGGTTTGGAGGACTAATAGTAATGCGGCCGCTTGCTAGGACGACTTGAAACCCGACTGACGGGAGGGGAGACACCTTCTGCTCTGCTCCTCGAAAACTCCATAGTTACCTTTATCTCTCTTTGTTTTCCATTCCATTCTTCCCCTTCTTATTCCTCTTACTACCTCATAATCAATTTTCAACCTTCATTTCTCTGCTTCTCTCTCATTACTCTCATGCTCACCTACTTCTGCAAGTGGAGTAACGAATTTCACAACGCTAAAGGGAAATTCGCGCACACTCTTCCAAAGGATTAATGAACACCATTAAGCACATTTAGAGTTCCAAAGATCATTCGGCAATGGATTGAAATTTATAATAGAGTTGAGTAGTGGAAATTAGAGTCAGAAGGTGAAAGTGGCAACTTGAACTCAAAAGTTGGAAATCAAAAGTCCGAAGATAACAAACGCCGAAGTCCAAAACCGACGTAGGGAGCCACAATTCCAGACACTTAAGCTAGTGACTCTTAAGAACCTGAAGCGTTTCAGAACTGAAACAATCTTCAAACATAACAAGTTTTTCAAAATTCCCATTTCATTCAGCATAGTATAAAATAACACAAATCAGTTCATAGAAAACAATACAGGAATATAATGAAGGGGTTTGAAGGGTTTACATAATAAATGGGTCAAAGGGTAAAGGGTAAGAATGAAATGAAATTTGAGGGGTAAGGGAATGTGAAGAGGGAATGTAACAAATGTAAAAAAAGTGATTACTAAGCCCAGAAGTTGCGGCCACTGATTGTGCACTTGTTCACTTCCTCGGATATGTCGTTGATGAACTTGTCCAGAATGGCATCTTCTTGCTCCTTCTCCCCAAGGACGTCCCGATACTCTTCGTAGAGCTTCTTAGTCTTGTCCTTGATATCGGCCATATCCCTGGAAAAATATGTTTTCAGCTCTTATCTACATCTTTCATTTCTACTCACTTGTGGACCTTGAAATTGTTCTGGCCGCGTTTCGCGAGATTCTTTGCTGCGTACAACACATTCGGGACCGATGGTGGACCATAAGACACTTGATGGCCGAACGCCAAATGATAAGTGACGTTCATCAGCTCATTCTTCGTCCAATCCGTGTCATTGACGATCACTGTGTATCGTGTTGGACGAATAGTTCCCTGGAAATTTTCAATATTTCAAAGATATGTATTACATAGAGAAAAACTCACGATCATTGCTGATTGACAGCAGAGAATGAACTCCATTAGCCCATGAGCTGATCCAATGCTTTCCACACATGTTCCAGATCGAACATTTTGAATTCTGGCGTTTCCGTTGTTGATATGCTCCGGGAAGATACGAACATGCGAGTTTCTTTGTGCGAGAACCATCAGGAACTTTGGCTTGTATCCCGATTCGAAACTGTCGGCTGCTTCTCTCATCTCCTCCACTTCCTTGCGAACTTGAGGGTAGTCGCCTTCTCCGGAGCCGACTCGGTACATCACGATGGTCTTCGGAAGCGAATCCGTTGCTTCTTGGTATCCTTTGAGGCACTCTCCAAACTTTTCTTGGATATGGCTGAAAAAAAGTACGAATGAAATTGAAACATGTCTATTTAACTTACGTGAGCTTGTGAACTCTGCCATCTTGGAAGTAGGAGAACCCTCCGAGTTGAGTCGAGTGCTTCAGACTGTACGCCACGCCAACGATCGTTGGATCGATTTCAGCATCCTCTTTCAACTTGTCGAACTTGGACTGGGCTCCGGTATGAGATAGCTCGAATCCGATGAACTGAGTGTTCTTGTAGAGCTTCTTTCTCATCTCCTCAGGGTTGATGCAGACCAATCGGTTATTGACAGCTTCTGGAACTTCGACATAGAAATTCGTCCCTCCGCACTTCAAATTGAGTTTGCGGATCACATTGTCCACAGTCGTCCTATTTCCACCTCCACTGGACATTTTTCTCACTGTTTCGGCACAAAGTTGAAGTGTCTGCTGTCCGATTTTCTCTTCGTAGTACTTCAGGATGTCTGAAAAATATAACTATGATTATTCCATATCTACTATAAGCTCAAAAATCTCGGTTCCTATGAGAGATATCAAAAGTTGGAAAACTGAAAAATTTTTACCATGTTGTTTTAAAAATTCTATTAGTTGAAAGCTTTTCTAAAACTTCGAAGAAACCGAGATAAGTGAGCTCAAATTTGATGGTTTGCGTGGACCTCTATTAGATTAAAATATGGTAAACTTTTGCTACAGTAACCCAAAAACTTTGAAACTAGTATTTTCAAACATCCCGTGTTAAGATCTTCAAAATGAGCAAAATCTACAGTAATCCCAAATTTAAAGGCACATGAAAATTTAGCATAAACCGGATAGGGGCGTGTTTAGGCTCATTTTGAAGCTGACAGCAAGCGGAGTACAAAAATGTCTCAATTTGCTGACGCAGACAAAAATTGCCAAAATTCTCAATCTCAACACTGATTGTCAACTTTGAGCCAGTTTATCTCGGTTCCTATGAGAGATATCAAAAAGTGATTAACTGACGAAATGTAAACCATATCATGATAAAAATTTTATCAGTTGACAACTTTTTGATATCTTCAACAGGAAGTTAGATATATGGGCGCAAAGTTGAATGTGATTTCTCTTACCATGAATGTGTGGCATTTTTTCCATAGCGATTCCAATGACCAAGGTGACTTTGTTTCGAAGAGCTTGTTTCATCAAATCTTTGGTTTTGGCCAAATCCGATGGGTCGCATCTCTCATGAATCCACTCGACATCCTCATATTTATACCGGAACCCATGCTCACGGAACTTGTCACGGAGACAACGCTTGAAATTGCTGAAAATTATGAGTAGGTACACTGTACGAAAAACAAGGACTCACTCGATTTCACGAAGACCTCGACAGTAGTCGATTATCATAATCGATCGAAGTTTTGCTGGCTTCACGAATGTTTCGTTCCTTCCTGCATTGATGCGAACATCGGTTCCATTGGCGATGACGTGGGCTCGGTCCGGTTTGAAGAGAATATGTGGTGGGGCGAGAATATCCGATCGGATCACAATCGGACGAGAGTCTCCGAACCGAATGTTGAATGCATCGAAATGCTTATTCTTTTGATGCCCTCCCAACTTCAAATAGTCCTCCAGAATGATCCTTGTCTGTGCAATGTGATCCAGCGGAAGGGAACTGTTCGCTCCGGTCATGAACTGCTGCTGTAAAAACAAATTTAATATAAAAAGGGCTTCAGAATCACTAACAATATCAGCCGTCATTTTGCTGTTTTTCAGCCGTTGTCCCGGAATAATTTCCAAGAGCTCGAGTGGGTAAAACTCATGGTGCTGTCTTTTTTTGCTGATGACGACAGGCAACTTCGGAAACTTCAACTGGATGTTGTAGGTAGTCATGAAATACTCTTGCACGGAGATATCCCTCGCATCCTCTCCTTTGCCGAACTCGAACTGTGCACTGAAAAGAATTTTCGAAGTGCAAAACCCGCAAAATGTTTTAAAGTCTACTTACGTCTCTGCGGACAACTTGCCAATGCTGTCGACGATTACAGTCCGGTTTGCCTTTGTATCATTGAGGTGGATTGGTCTGACGACGAGTCCTTTGAGCGCGACATTGAGGTCTGAGAGGACGTATTGACCGAGACGATCGCTCGTGAAATCTTCCTCAAACTTTTTCAGATCGTCCGGATTGTAGTCGGTACCATTTCCGTCATCTCGACGTCTGTCACGATCTCCATGACGATCACGACCTGATCCGTAGCCTCGATCGTCATAATGTCTGTAGCTGCTGTCACGACGATCACCAAAACCACCACGGCCACTTCCACCACGACCGAAACCACCACGTCCACCACCGCGTCCACCACGACCTCCGGATCCTCCTCTGACACCGTGCTTGAGTTCCATGTACTTCGCGCCAATGAACTGCAGCATCGAAGTAGACTTGAAGAAGCAGGATCTTGAGATATCCACGGTCATCATGGCTTTGAGCCTAGAACCATCGATGGTAACTCTGGATACTTTGTTGAAGCCTCCCCTGATCTCGGTGGTCGCACTTGGCTCGGAGAGCACGTTCCCGTCAACCGGATAGATTCCTGTGGAGTAGAGGAGGAAGTTGTTGGTATGCAGAATCTGGTTGGAGACACATTCAATGCATCTAGTGAGCTCCGATAGATTATCCGCCTTGAGTGCATTTGGACCACGAGTGAAAATCTGACCAATTGACTTCACTGAGATTTCGTAAACGGTTCCACGGCGTCTTGAAAGCGTGCTCACAGTCCTGTATGTTTCACTGTCAAAGTCGTTCTCCGTCAGCACAGATTTGTTCTTCTCGATCTCTTCAGCCACGAAACTTTCTGGAACATAGAAAGTTTCAGCCGCATCATAAGCTGCCATAAATGGTTGAAAGTTGCTTCGGAAGTATCTTGGGTTCTTCTCGAGCCACTTATTGAGGAGAACACATAAGGCTTGACGACGTGACTGGCGATTGACACTGAAAGTTGAATTGTATTGATACGAATTTCCAAAAAAAAACTCACTCTCCAGAAACTGCCACAATACCGTCCGCCAAATCCACGCGCAGCTCATTGGTCGTTATCAACACAACTTTGAACATGAACTTGTAGATGTTCTCATCCATTTTGGACAGGTCGAGGTTCCACGAGTTCAGTTGAACCTTAACCGAATATATGGGAGAGAAAGAGCCACCACCACCACTAGACGAAGTTTCTGAAAAACAATTCATAGAGAATTATCCTTCAGCTATTGAGAGCTCACCTCCGTATCTTCGTTTAGGATCTGTAGGATTTACAACCCCTCCACGCTCTTCGTACTCCCGCTTCATGCGACTTTCTGGAGTTGAAAAGGGCTGACGTGATGAGCCAAACGGGTTGTTTCGATTCATTAATAGACCTGAAAAAACATATGTCTCCAGTAAATGAAAAAAAGAGACGAAGAGCACCGGATTCAAACATTGGCGTTAATCAAAGAAATTAGATACGGAGAACGGAAGACAAGTGCAACCCACAGCGAGAAGAACTTGTAAGCCGAAAAGATGAATTCGAAAAAGACCGTAATCAAACGAAGCAAGCCAAAGAGGAGAAGAAGGATTGAGATAATGAGCTAATACCAGGGCTTAAATACCTATCAGATATGGGCGGAGCCAGTAGTACCAACTACTGTAGACTCCGCTCCTAGCAGCTACCAATCTGTTAACCTTTATGTATGGCGTCATAATCATCTGTTGCGCATCGCTTTCTTCCAGGTCATGCGGCCTCTCGTCAACACATTGTTACCAGATTATCTGGTAATTTAATACCCACTTAGCAGACATCAAAAGAGAAGCATGATGAAGTGAGATAAGATATGCACAGAGGTGATAAATTGCTTTAAGATAAGAGACTGCGACAATAGTCACATGTCACGTTGAAAAATTGGAAGTTCAAAAGTTCAGAAATTCGAATTTCAGAAAAAAAATGCATAATCTAATAGCAAGTTGTAGTTCAAAAATATGAAGCAAAGAAAGAAAAAAAGAATGAGAGAGGTTTCCAACATGAAAAATCTTCCAGACCAAATATGGTCTACAACTCTTGGGGGTGGCAAATCTGAAGCATGATGAGATTTTTTTCAAATTTTAATTTTTCGTTCAGAAATTGCGCTAGTCAGGCGTCTACGCGTTTTTGTACCGATGAGTTCCCGAAGACGTCGCGGCGCCCTTCATCCCAAGTTGGGTTACGGTAGGTGTTCATCTAGTTTTAGAAAAAAGAATATCTTCCGTTGTGACGAGAAGATGAACACAATGACGTCATCCGTGGATGGTACTATGATAGGTGAGAGAGCTCAGAGAGCCGAGAGAGAAGGAGGGTTACGGTAGGAATTGACCTTTTAGAGACGTCCCTTCTGTTCTGACGGGAAGATGCACACGTAGACGTCATCTGACTGTTGGTGAAACTATTGCGCAATAGGGGTATCAAGCGGAGTCGTGGATTGTACTAGGATAGGTGAGAGCGAAGAGCAGGAAGAGTGTGAGGGGTTCGGTAGTCGAAGATGAAATGGCTCAGCGAGACGTTCATTTCACTCCGAGAGTAACCCCCGGGACAAGTATGGGAAGTAAGAAAAGAGTGAATAAGTTAAAGACAAGGAGAAAGAGAAACAACGAAAGACTGAAACCGCGTAACGGAAACACCGAAACCACGAAGAATCCAGAAACGAAAGCGCAAAGAAGTACGACAACAAGAAGGTAGCTTCTCATAAACCAACGGTTTATCTTTGACTGGCTAATTAAGAGACAGGGGAAAGCACGCTAATGAAAAGAGTAATTGGAAACGGGGTAACAAGGAAAATGAGCCAATGTTCAAGAAATTCGGTAACCAGAGAAATGGAAAAAGGTAACAAAGGAAACAGAAACGAAGAGTATGCATGGTGTCACCAAAATTTGTCCATCACCGAGACAAGAATGTCGATTTTGGGCCCAGAAAAAACAATATCCCAGCTTCGCGCCCTGTATTCCCGCGCAGTCACAACAGAGCGCGATTTAATTAGCTACGTCGGAATAATCAAATTAAGAACTTTTTAGATTTTAAAGGCATGGATTTTTGGAATGGCATTTTCGGAATTTTAAAATTTCGAAATTTTAGAATTTCGGAATTTTCCGATTTGAAAAAATTCGGAATTTCGGAATATCCCGATTTCGAAATTTTCGGAATTTCAGATTCCTAATTTTTTTCTCGAAATTATTCGGGTCGGAAATTTATACCGAAAATGATCGAAATTGGGAATTCCAAATTCCGTTCCGAACATCAGCTTCAAACGTTCGAAAGGTAAAAACCTAATGAAAATCGGTGAGGTTACGGTCTCCTATACGCAAAAAATCTAGAGTTTTGATCTAAAGTTCCTCGAGATTGAATAACATTTCAAAAACAGAAAACTTATGGTTGAACCCAAAAAGCAATATTTCGTGTCTAGAGTGTCTGGAAACGTACATGCATACATTGCAAGCAGATTTGGAAGAATAATAGGGATGCAACCTTCTGCCAGGATGACTTAAAATGAGATTGACGGGAAAGGAGGCTCCTTCAGCTTTGCTTCTTGAATTGGGCCCCTTTTTCCCGAGTATACTATAAAGGCGACGACAAAATGAAAAGGTTATCTCGTAAATAATCAAATTCGTAGTCATAATCAAGTTGCTTAATTTTTCGACCAGAACTTGCGCTCAGTCAGGCGTTTGGCGTCTTTTTCCCGATGGGTTCCCGAAGAAGTCAGGACATCCTTCATCCGAAGGCGGGTTACGGTAGGTATTAACCTAGTTTTAGAAAATAGAACCCCTTCTGTTGTGGTGGCGAAAGGATGAACACGTAGACGTCATCCGTGGATGGTACTAGGATAGGTCAGAGAGCTCAGAGAGCCGAGAGAGTAGGAGGATTACGGTAGAGATTGACCTAGTTTTCGCGAACGAATACCTTTTTGTTGGAACGAGACGATGAACACCTTGACGTCATCTGGGGGGGGGGGGTGGAGGGGTCTGTTGATGAAACTGTTGCGCAATAGGGGTATCAAGCGGAGTCGTGGATTGTACTAAGATACGTGAGAGAAGAGAGCGGAGAACGTGTGAAGGGTATGGTAGTCGAAGATGAACTGGCTCAGCGAGAGGTTTATTTCACTCCGGGCGTTACCATGCACAAGTTCGAGAAGTAAGAAAAGAGTGACAATGTTAGAGACAAACGGATGGAGAAAAAACAAAATACTGAACGCGTGAAGCATTAAAATCAGCAAGAATCCAGAAATTAAAACGAAGCAAGACAACAAGAAGACAGTTTTCCATAAACCAACGGTTATCTTCGACTTGCTGAGTAAAAGGCAAAGGAAAATCACGGTAACAAAGTAGGCAATGAGAAACGGGGTAAAAAGAAAAATGAGCCAATTTTCGGAAAAATCGGTAACCAAAAACGTGGAAGAAGGTAACAGAGGAGACTGAAACGAAGAGTATGCATGGTGTCACCGAAAACTGTCCATCACCGAGACAAGAATGCCGATTTTGGGCGAAGAAAAAACAAACTCATAGCTTCGCGCCATGTATTCCCGCGCAGTCACGACAGAGCGCGTTTTCATTAGATACGTCGGAATATCCATTTATGAACTTTTCAAGCTTTAAAGGATGAAAAGGAGAAAATCTGAACAGAATCCGACACGGTGATGTTACGGTTCTCCAAATCCGATTCTTACCAGAAAAACGACAACTCCCACCGTAAAACCTGTAATAAAAGGGCTCCCATACTGTTAAACTTAAGCTCGATTATCTCGGTTCCTACGGAAGATATCAGAAATGTGTCAACTAATAAAATGTTCGTAATATTATAGTGAACATTTTATCAGTTGACAATTTTTTAGTATCTTTTTCAGGGATCGAGATAAATGGACTCAAAGTTGAAGTCAAGAGGCCCTTTTATTACAGGCTTTACGGTATACGAAAAACATGTAAAATTTTGATCTAAAGCTCCTCGAGTTCGAACAAAAATGGACACAAAAAGCAATGTTTTGTGTTTAGAGAGTCTAGAAACTTACATGTGAGCAGGTTTGGAAGAATAATAGTAATGCTGCTTTTTGCTAGGATGACCTAAAATCAGACTGACGGGAGAGGAGGATCCTTCAGCTTTACTCCTTGAATTGGGTCTCTTTTTCTCAAATACACTACAACGACGACGACAAAATGAAACAGATCTACTCGTAAATAATCAAATCCGTAGGTGGAGTAGGCAATCCATCCCAAACACTAACTGTCCAGAAAGATGTAGATGTGGACGAGCGTGAGACGCACTACTGGCAAGAGCCGCGTTTGCTAAGAGCAATAGGTACTGCGGGGGAGCTTAAAGGGCCATAATTAAGATTCTCTTCGAACGGTTGAAGGTGAGGTGCCGAGTCGACTAATCCGGGAAATGGGCTCCGGGACGTTACGGGGACGGTGGCAGATAGTCTTCTGGTTTGGGATGCACCATCACCAGGAAAACACAAGAAGTGAAAAAGTGGCTGGAGCAGCCACAAATTCTCCCTCATAACTGTTGGAAAGGAGGGACGAGCAGAGCAATAGGAAGGAGAGAACAGTGGAAAAGTACAGACAGAGACATCGATTGTCTATCTACAGAAGCAATAGTGGCTTTCCAAAAGTCAGTGACGTCAAAATTGGAAGTCAATGTTTCTTCCGTAACCTGCGACTGTCAGATTCCCATGATTCTCAAGTGGACACAGTGGAGACAAGTGTGACAGTACACCCTATCGCTTTGAACCCCGCTAAAATTTCTTTAATTTCACGAAGATTTTTCCGAAATTTGTTCATTAACATATCTGCGGGTCTCAACGCGACAGTGGTGTACTGTCGCACTTGTTTTCAATATATTCAATTGGAAATCTTGGGAAACTGGGCCTCACTTCTGAGTGTTTCCTGGGCCCAAAATTGACGGGAGGAAAGGAGGAGAAGAGGGGAGGGGGCGAAGTGGAACAGGAAAGAAATGACGGAAAGGTGTCAGGTGCCGTCCTTTTATGCGACCGTCCGGTGGGGAGGAGCCACGCCATTTTATGGGGTGGCGAGGCGGAGCCAGAAGAGACTGTACAAAGTTAAGAGAGGGGAGACAAATGGGGAGGCCAGGTGCGGCGGGGTACGGTTCTCACCCTTTATTGCGCAACTACAAAAATTGAAACGTGGAAAAAATCATGGGAAAGCGACAATAAAGAATGGGAAAACGACAATAAAAAGAATGGGAACCAATAAATTTGGAAATGCGCGCCTGGGGATACTGTAGCTATGAGAAAGAGATCTTTCGACAATTCAGAAAGGAAGATAAAATTTGGATTTGAAAAATTCATTCTAAATTGATTTCAAGAGGCATCAAAGCATAACAAAGCATAAGACTTCAGTATTCTTCTAAAACCTTTTTTGTGCCTCTTTGACTATCTCCTTTGATTTTCAGCAGTTTTTTCTGTTGTTTTGATAGAATCATTGTATATAGTTTAAAGAATAACTGGCACCTGAGAATTTGAATGCCGTCGCTTTATTACAAATTTTCGTCTCGTTCGAGCAATTTGAGCAATTACGCTTGGAGTTTTCCGTTTGAAAAAGTTCTAGAAATTCTAGCGATCAAAATGTTACCGAGAAATTAAAATTTTATTTAGAAAATTCCACTAAATTCAATTAAATCAAATTCGTTTGATAAAATGACGGATTCTAGACAAGGCCTCGCACATCGGCCTAAATGGCGCCTACGAAATTTTTCGGATGCCAGATTTGGAAAATTTGACAATATTGGAAATGTTGATTGTTTATGAAGAAATTGTAATGGATTCTCAGTAGAAAAACGCTTTCACTGAAAAATTATCACCCTCCAATAGAAGTCCTGTTATCAGCGACCCCACGAAACATACAAGTGCCCCTCTAAATGAAAGGCCCCTGTAATTGAAGTGCCCCCCTAAGGACCCCACGAAAAATAGAAGGGCCGGCCTTTCTAATACAGGCTATACAGGTCAACTACTGTAGGCTCCGCCCCTAGCAGCTACCAATCTGTGGACCTTTATTTATGGCGTCATAAGCATCTGTTGCGCATCGCTATCTTCTAGGTCATGCGGCCTCTCGTTAACACATTGTTACCAGATGATCTGGTAATTTGATACTCACTTAGCAGACACCAAGAGGGAAACATGATGAAATTAGATAAGATATGCACAGAGGTGATGAATTGCTTTAAGATAAGAGAGTGCGACAATAGTCACTTGACATGTTGAAAATTAGAAAGTTCACAAGTTCAGAAATTCAAATTTAAGAAAAAAAAGACCATAATCTAACAGCAAGTCGAAGTTAAGAAATTTAAAGAAGAGAAAGAAAATGAGACTGAGGGAAGTTTCCAACATGAAAAATCCGTCTAACGAAATTTGATCTAAACTTTCGGGAGTGTACGGGTTCGTCTTGACATCCCTAATTCCAGTTTGGGTTACGGTAGCTATTCACGTAGTTTCAGAAAGAAACATAGCTTCTGTTCTGACGAGGAGAGGAACACGTCGACATCATCCGTAGAAGGTACTATGATAGGTGAGAGAGCTCAGAGAGCCGAGAGAAGGGTTACAGTAGAAATTGACCTTTGCAAAACATCCCTTCTGTTCTGACGAGAAGATGCACACGTAGACGTCATCTCACTGTGGGTGAAACTATTGCGCAATAAGGGTATCAAGCGGAGTCGTCGATCATGGTTTTTACTAGGTTAGGTGAGAGGAGAGAGAGGAGAGAATGTGAGGGGTACGGTAGTCGAAGATGAAATGGCTCAACGAGACGTTCATTTCACTCCGAGCGTAACCAGGGACAAGTTTGGGAAGTAAGAAAAGAGTGAAAAAGTTAAAGACAAGGAGAAGGAGAAACAACGAAAGACTGAAAGCGCGTAACGGAAACACCGAAACCACGAAGAATCCAGAAACGTAAGCGCAAAGAAGTACGACAACAAGAAGGTAGCTTCTCATAAACCAATGGTTTATCTTTAACTGGCTAATTACGAGACAGGGGAAAGCACGGTAATGAAGAAAATAATTGGAAACGGGATAACAAGGAGAATGAGCCAAGGTTCGGCAAAATCGGTGACCAGAAAAATGGAAAAAGGCAACAAAGGAAACAGAAACGAAGAGTATGCATAATTTCATCAAAGACTGTCCATCGCCGCGACAAAAATGTCGATTTTGGGCCAAGAAAAAACAAATTCCCAGCTTTGCGCCCTGTATTCCCGCGCAGTCGCAGCAGAGCGCGTTTTCATTAGTTACGTCGGAATCTCCAAATTAAGAACTTTTCAAACTTTGAAGGCAGGGATTTTCCGAATTTCGGAAATTCGGAACTTTCAGATTTTCTAAATTTCTGAATATCGGAAATTCGGAATTTTCTGATGTTTTAAGTCTCAGATTTTCATAATTTTTCGATGTTCCGAAGCTCGGAATTTTGGAAATTTGGCATTCTCCGATTTTTCAAATCTCTTATCTCCGGAAATCCGGAATTTTCCGAATTTGAAAAATTCAGAATTTCGAAATCTCGGAATTTTCCGATTTTGAAAAATTCAGAATTTCGAAATGTCGGAATTTTCCGATTTTTTGAATCTCGGAATTTCAGAAACTTGAGAATTTTAAGATTTTTCAAATCTCGGACTTTCGGAGTTTCGGAATTTACCGATTTATAAAAATTCAGAATTTCGGAAAATTCCGATTTTGAATTTTTCGGAATGTTGAAAATTCGGGATTTTCCGCTGTTTTAAGTCTCAGATTTTTGGAATACTCCGATTTTGAAATTTTTGGATTTTCGGATTCCTAATTTTTTTCTCGGAATTTTATTCCGAATTCCGTTCCGAACATCCCTGCTTAAAGGTTTCAAAAGAGAAAAACTTATGAGAATCGGTAAGATTACGGTTCTCCAAATCCAATCCTAATCAGAAAATCGACATCTTCATACGCCAAAAATCTAAAATTTTGATCTGAAGTTCCTCGAATTTTTGAATTGGGTCTCTTTTTCTCGAATATACTGCAACAACGCCGACAAAATGGAAAAGATAAACTCGTAAATAATCAAATCCGTAGTTAGTGTAGACAATCCATGACCCCCAAACACCAAGTGTTCAAGAAATATGTATATGTGGACAAGCGTGAGACGTACTAATGGCATGAGCCGCGTTTCCCAGGAGCAAAGGTATAGGGGGAGGCGAAGCTTAAAGAGCCATAATTAAGGTGCTCTTTGAGCGGTTGAGTGAGAGGTCGACTAATCCGGGAAATGGGCTCCGGAACGTTTCGGGGGACAATGGCAGATGGTCCTTTGGTTTGGGATGCACCATCACAAGGAAAAGAAAAGAAGTAAAAACGTGGCTGAAGCAGCCGCAAGTTCTCCCTCTTAACTGTTTGAAAGTTATGAGGGAGGAATGGTCACATGAGGGGAGGGGGCGAAGGTGGGACGAGGAGGGACGAGCAAAGGAATAGAAAGGAGAGAACAGTGGAAAAGTACAGGCAGACACTTATTGATTTTCTCCAGAAGCAAACGTGGCTCTCCAAAAGTCAGTGACGTCATAATTGGGAGTCACCGTTCTTTTGGTAACCTGTGGAGAAGTACTCATTCGAGAAAACGAGTAGGCTATCGTGAAGTTGTTCTTTTCAAGCCAGACGTTATGCCGGGTCTAAAGTTCCCAAGTGTATGATTTCTGGGTCTCGAAAGCAGTCTGAAGTGACGCTCAGATTCCCACGATTCCCAGTTGGGCACAGCGAGAAAAAGTACACCCAATCGCATCAAGAGCCGCTGATATTCCTACTATTTTACGTGAATTTTTATGAAAATTTGTTTCGTTTTGTAAAACAAAACTTTGTTTTAAACAAATCTGCGGGTCTCGACGCAACAGGGATGTACTGTCACACTTGTTTTCAATGTGTTCGATTGGAAATCTTGGGAATCTGGGCGCCATTTCGGACCGTTCCCAGGGCACAAAATATTAATGGGAGGAAGGGAGGAAAAGAGGTGAGGGGCGAAGGGGAACAGGAAAGAAATGACGAAAAGGTGTCAGGTGCCGTCCTTTTATGCTACCGTCCGGTGGGGAGGAGCCACGCATTTTTATGGGGTGGCGAGACGGAGCCAAAAGAGACTGTACAAAGTTAAGAGAGAGGAGAGAAGTGGGGAGGCTGGGTACGGAGGGGTACAGTTCTCACCATTTATTGCGCAACTACAAAAATTGCAAATTGAAAAAAGCATGGGAAAGCGCCAATAAAGTAAGGGAAAACGGCAAAAAAAAGAATGGGAACCAATAAATTTTGAATGGCGCGCCCGGGGATACTGTAGCTCTGAGAAAGAGATCTTTCGACACTACGAAGCGAAAGAGAAGGAATTCATCTATTGAGATAACAACCAGAAGCTTCTAACAAGAAACCTCAACACCTCACAAACCCAGATTTTGATGGAAATTTCAGTATATGTTCGAAATCGCCTATCTAGACATTTCTGAAATTTTCAGAATCCGCCCACCAGTTTCTGCCGAGTTATATCAGTTTCAGTACCGAAAATCGCCATTTTAGCGCAAAACAGCGATTTTCAAAGACGCTTTTCTCCACTCCAAGAAGGTTCCAGAACTTGAAGCTTCGTATGTTATACTTAAAATTTAATGAAATTTGATATTTCAAATTTTTTACACAACATTTTTTTACAATTTTTGAGGAAATCTGAGAAATCGTGAAAAAAAACAAAATTAAAAATTATTTTTGTTCTTGAGAGAACGTTTGAAATAAGAAAAAACATTAAAATTTGAGTATAACACAACAAATTTCATGCTGTGAAACGTCCTAGCACTTGAGAAAAGCGTTTTTGAAAACGCTGCTTTTGCACTGAGACGGCAATTTTTGGTACTGAAACTAATATAACTCGGCTGAAACTGGCGAGCGGATTTTAAAAATTTCAGAAATGTCTAGATAGGCGATTTTAAACATTTCCTGAAATTTCCATGAAAATCTGGGTTTGTGAGGTGTTGAGGTTCTCTTGTAAAACTTTTTTATTGTAATCGACACGAAGTTCTTTATTGAAGAATAAAGATTTTCTTCATTTTCCTGTATATTTTGTTTCTTCTCGCTCCCGTTCATTTGTACATCATACTACATCACTTTAGCCTCCTGTTGGATGTCCCCCTCCTCTCCCAATTATGCTCTTTTTATCTTTTCGAAATACCACCTGTCACAGTACAGTGAAATGATGAACACACAGATCATATCGGTCTCTTCTTCTGCTGGTACATATGTCTCGTCAAAAGATACATCTGGCATGTGTTACGTAGACAGACAGAACATTAGACACGCCCACACACCCCCCCCCTCCCCGCCCTCCACCGTCTCTCTTCGTACAATTCATTTTGGTCATTCGTCTTCCCTGGCACAGTGTGTATGTGCCTCCGGTGATTTTTCCCAAGAACCCTTTTGAATGGGTTCGGGAAGAACACTTTATTTTTCTGAATATTCTTACTCTCCCCAGAACCCTGCGTGAATGGGTTCGGGAAGAGTAATTTACTCGTATTTTTCTGAATATTTTTTCTACTTCGAGTCGCTGTGGCAAGCAAAAGGTGAGTAAAAACTTTTTCAGTAGTTTTCATGTTTTGTAAAGATACCAAAGATGAGTATGTATCCGTGGAACTCCTAGAAAATTTTTTTTTCTCCATTTTCAAGTAGTATATCGTATAAACTATGACCGTGAATTTATTAGTGAACACGGTTCAGCCGAGTCATATTAGTCTCAGTACCAAAAATCTTTTTTTCAGTACAACAGCAGCATTTCTTGAGACGGTTTTCTCAAGTTCTAGGACGTTTCATATTCTTCAACTTTTTTTTTCTTAAAAGTATGTTTTTTTTCCAATTTTTGAATAATTCTGGAAAATCGTGAAAATTTTCGAAAACTATTTGTCTTTTCTTGAGAAAATGTTGGAAATGTGAAACTTCGTCCTATTCTAGGTATATCACAACACATTAGAAGATCTAAAACATCATAGAACTTGAGAAAATGGTCTTTGAAAACACTGCTTTTGCACTGAAAATACGATTTTGGTACTGAAACAGATACAACTGGGATGAGACTAGATTATAAAATTTAAAAACTAAATTTTCAAACTAAATCGCTCAGATCGCCATAATCAACGATAATTATATCGCCAACGTGACAATTCCATCGATGGGTCTGGAAACCACAATGTGGAATATGATCATGGACAAGTCTGTGGAGTTGGACCAAGCGACGAAGGAAATTGTGAAAAGAATCCTCATGAGGTGAGTTGGCTAGTGAAAACCAAATTATTCAATCAAAAAATCTGACTTTCAGATCTCTGTTCAAGGCCAAGCGGGACTACAGGCACGCCAAAAAGGAAAAGCTGGAAGTCATCTATGATGAGGACAAAGAGCTCAACCCCGTCGAGCGATGCTTCAATATGAAATGCAAGGCGGAGCTCTTCAACTTCATCCCTCTGGTGCCTGCCAAAGATGATAAGGATGCAGCACGAGGACACTGATGTCGCTTCTCCAGTCACGGATACTCAGGAGAACTCCTACTGTTTTGGATGCCTGTTGAAGTAAGTGATTTAACTTAGCGCCTTTAATGCCGTAGCAAACAATTTTGGTGAAGATTTTTCGCTGATTTTTCCTCGATTCTTTGTGGGTTTCGTAAAATTTCTTAGATTTTTGATTATTCCAAAAAGTCGATGAAAACAGAGAAAATGCGAAAAAAATTAAAAATTGATTTTTAAGTTTTTCAGAAAGATGTTCGTGAATAATTTCAAAGTGTACCACCGCCACTCGTTTGAGACTCTGCCCGCCGCTTATGACCAATTCTAATTTTTTTACCTTTTTGTTCGAATAGTCTATTTTATTTGAAATTTCTATAGAGCTACATTGCCTTATCTATGTATCTATGTCTAATAATTTTCACATGTAATTCATTTATATTTTCACCAAAAAAATTAATTGAAAAAATAAAAAATTTAATTAAAAACAATATTCTTTCTCCTATTTCTTTCAGAAAAAAGAGAATCTATGATCATCAGAAAGCTAGAAGAGCCTATGAATTCGCTATTTCAGTTTGTTCCCAAGGCGTCGCGGCACCCTTTATCCCAAGTTGGATTACGGTAGAGATTGACCTAGTTTTTGCAAAATAGTTCCCTTCTGTGTGAAGAGAGGATGTACACGTTGACGCCATCCGTGGATGGTACTACGATAGGCGAGAGAGCTCAGTGAGCCGAGATAATAGGAGGATTACGGTAGAAATTGACCTTTGCAAAACATCTCTTCTGTTCTGACGAGAAGATGGACACGTAGACATCATCTGAGGTACGCATGTTGGGGAAATTATTGCGCAATAGGGGTATCAAACGGAGAGGTCATACAGAGAGTGGAAAGAGTGTGACGGTTACGGTAGAGCACATGAATCGAAGGGTACAATGATTTGGGGGTAAAAAGATGTCCCAAGTGATGAAGGGGTACAAAATCCACAATTCATGGCTACAAATTTGGATTTTTCCGGTATTTAATACCCCAGAGTGGAGGATTTTGTCTCACAAATTGCTTTGTACCCCAATGATCACACAGTCTTCCAACCCTCCGAGTTATACGCTTCACGGTAGAGTTACGGTTCTCCAATTACGGTTCTAAACAGAAAAAAGACAATTGCTATACGCAAAAACTCTGAAATTCACTGATTATGATCAAAATTTCAAACAGACGACCAATGGTATAGCGAAAAATATGGCAAAAAAATGTATGGCAAGGAAATTATTGCAAAAAGCAACATTTCGCGTCTAGAAAATCTAGAAACCTACATGTATACATATCGAGCATGTTTGGAAGAAAAATATTAATGTATTAATGCAGCCCTTTGCTAGGATCCCTCAAAAGCGGATAAACCGGAAGGAAGGCTCCTTCCGCTTTGCTCTTTGAATTGGGACCCTCCAAAGTCACCTTAATCTGTCTTCGTATTCGTTATATTCGTTATCTTTCCATTCCTCTCACTACCTGACAAGTAATTCCCAACATTTCATTTCTCTGATTCAACCTTATTACTCTCCTGCTCACCTAATTTTGCAAATGGAGTAATGAATTTCACTAGGCTGAAGGGAAATTTGCGCGCACTCTTCCAAAGGATTAATGAGCACCATCCAGCATATTTGGAGATCCAAAGATCATTTCGCAAACGGATTAAGAATTCAAATATAGTGGAGATGTAGGAACCAGAGGTGGGAGTTGAAAGTGAAATATTGAACTCAAAGGTTGGAAGTTGGAAGTCGGAAGCAGTTTTTTCAGAAATACATTTTATAAAGCTAGACATTTCAAAAATCTATCTAAATTTTGGAGCATAATTCATAATAATGGCGCCTTTTTGTTTTGCAAATAAACATTTACGGAATTCGGTAATACAAACACGGAGTCGAAAATTGGAAGCCGGAGTTTTTGACTTCTTCGGTAAAAACTCTTGAAACTTAAAAACATTTTTATAACCAGAAAAACCTGAAAAGCTGTTTAAAGTTTTCATTTTATCTTTTCTGAATCTGGAAAATTATCTGAAAAAATTGTAAAGCCTTTTAATTAGATTCGCATTGATATTTTCATATAATCAGTTCAATTTTCTGTTTAAGATTTTTTTTTCAAAAATTTATTAAAATGAAGAACCGACATGTTTAGATTGTTAGATCTTCATCGTGAGTCTGTTAGTCTTCAAGGTACATAAAAACAATAAATAATATTTGGAATTTGTTGGGTGGTTGGTATTTTGTCAGGCAACATCCTAGAGAATTTTTTCAGATAGATGAGTTGTGAAACAAGACAAATGCAAATAGAAAATTTCTAAATCAAAACTAACAATGAAAAGTCCAAAAATAAATATTTCCGCAGAAACGTTCTGTTGGGTAGAAGAAGTGTTAAAATGAGATGAGAATTAAGAAATATCAAAAACTATTGTTGTATCGAATTAATGATGTTAATAAGCTCAAAAACGGTTTTGAAAAGGATGAAAATAAGGATAGGGATATGAAATTACGGGGAGAGATCATCAGAAAAATAGAACCCATTAACAAAGAAGACTGCCAAGCCAGACGGCTGTCAAAATTGTCTAAGTTGACCCGTAGATTATGAAGTTGAGATGAGCATGATAATGTATTTTGCTGAAATATATAATCTGTTAAAGAGTTGGCAAAGTAATCGATATCTTACCTCATATAGTCGACCCAAAGAGAGAATAAGAAAGCGTCCGTTTTCTAGGTGGATATGGAAGACGACTGAGGAGAGCTGATTTTGGAGACTGAGGAGAGGAGTAGGCGGAGCCAGTTGGGATTAATTTAGTGTCTGGGCACTCCATATTTCCGCTTATCTCTCGCTTCTTTATTATTCACTCCCTTCTTCATTTTTAATCCTATAATGGTCTTGGGGTTTCTCCGTCCTGGACCTTCTTCCCTCTTTTGTCAGAAGCTTTAGTTAGGTGTGAAGAATCTGAGAAGGGTAGAAGGCAACGAGAAGTGGTGGCGTGATGAGAAAGGAAGAACGGATAGGAGCTCAAAGTTTTTAGTATACAGTGCGTTGCAGGTTCTTACGTCCACTCATGTTCAGGGCCATAACTTTTGAACCGATCAAGTAATCAATCTAATCTTTTCAAAATCGGATTTGGGACCACAAATAACATCTAGTGGCCAATTTCTGTAACGAAATCTTAAAAATTACCCGTGTTATCTAGAAAAGGGTGAAAATGTGCCATTTGCAACCGTTGCTTCGCCTAAAAGTGCATAGGACCCAACTGGGGGAAGGTATAAACGGTGATAATTTCGTCAGATATTAAAAAAAAGAAAAACATCCAAATTAAAGTTATTTTGACAGATAATGTTAAACTTTAACACCTTCCCCCAGTTGAGTCCGATGCACTTTTAGGCGAAGTCGAGATACCTTACTTTGTGATCGTCGGTAGGTCTCGGAGCTGGGAGCATGACTGTTCTTTTGATTTTTTAATCATCCTCAAGACATTTCTAACCTGTACATTCAATGAATTCAAGTATCAGATCCTGTTTGATACCGTTACACGACTTCAAAGAGTTCAAAACGACAGTAATGGTAGATCGTTGAGACCTTGAGTGCAGGATTTGAGCTGATC
This sequence comes from Caenorhabditis nigoni, assembly GCA_027920645.1. NCBI lineage: Eukaryota > Metazoa > Nematoda > Chromadorea > Rhabditida > Rhabditidae > Caenorhabditis > Caenorhabditis nigoni. The sequence continues at coordinate 5,873,848 of CP115869.1, forward strand.
CTGTCTTTTCTCGTTAATTTTCGGATGAGAAAACAGTCAGTATGACAGTGTGAATGATTTAGTTGCTTTCTGATAGCTTTTTTGGTCCATCCAGCTGCTCTAACTGCACCGGTTGAATCATTTCCAGCATCAGTCGGCAAAAGATCCCATGACATGATAAAAAGTCAAAGAAAGAGGAATGTGTAATGAAAACAGCTTTTTACGGTGATTTCAGATGTACAGAATCAAAATTGGACCCCACCGTCTTCGCTGGAGGTCATGATCTACCGATCTTTGGAGTGGACGTATAAACCTGCAACGGTTGCAAATGACACATTTTCACCCTTTTCTAGATAACACGGGTAATTTTTAAGAATTCGATACAGAAATTGGCCACTAGATGTTATTTGTGGTCCCAAATCCGATTTTGAAAAGATTAGATTGATTACTTGAACGGTTCAAAAGTTATGGCCCTGAACATGAGTGGACGTAAGAACCTGCAACGCACTGTAGTGAGAAGGTTCGGAGGACTGATAGTAACGCAGCCGCTTGCTAGGACTTCTTGAAACCCGACTGACGGGAAAGGAGGGCGTCTTCAGCTCTGCTCCTCGAATTCTTTCTACACTCCTAGTTACCATTATCTCTCCTTGTTTTCCATTCTATTCTTCATCTTCTCAATCCTCTTCCTGCCTTAAATCAAATTCCACACCTTCCTTTTCTCTACTTCTCCCTCATTACTGTCATGCTCACCTGCTTTTGCGAGTGGAGTAACGAATTTCACTTGTCTGAAGGGAAATTCGCGCCCACTCTTCCAAAGAATTAATGAGCACCATTCAGGATATTTGGAGATCCAAAGATCATTTTGGAAACGGATTGAGAATTCAAATATTGTGGAGATGTAGAAACCAGAGGTGGAAGTTGAAAAAGTGAAATATTGAACTCAAAAGTTGGAAGTCAAAAATCGGAAGCAGTTTTTTCGGAAATAACTTATATAAAGTTAGGCATTTCAAAAGCCTACCTTAATTGTGAAGAATAATTTATAATAATTGCGCCATTTTTTTTGCATAACATCATTTACGGGATTCGAGAAAACAAACACGTCGTCAAAAGTTGGAAGCCTGAATTCCTGTCATCTTCGGTAGAAATTCTATAGAACTTAAAGCCGTTTTGAAACTGAAAACATCTGAAAAGCTGTTTCAAGTTCCCATGTTATCTTCTCTGAATCTGCAAAATCATCTCAAAAATTTGTGAAGCCTTTCAATGAGGCTTGCATCGATATGTTCAATGTATTTGTTTACTTTTGCGTTTAACATTTTTCGAAAAAACAAAATAATTTATTAAAAATGAAGGATACGCATCGTGAGTCTGTTTTTAAATAAATACTAAAAATTTGGCAAAGCGATTACGATGGATTCAACCGACATACCGTATCTGCAGACTGTACATAAAAAACAATGCAAATATTTGGCATTTCTTGGGTTGTGGGCATTTTGTCAGGAAACATAGACAATTTTTTTCAGAAGATGAAAGTGTTCAGAGAAACAGCCAAAAAAAATACTCGCTAATTCTAGATTTAGAGATTAATTTTGAAATACTTGAAACTTGAAAACAGAAAAAAGCATACACAAAAAAAAAGGAATGATTGAGAGAAATAAGGGGAAGAGGTAGGCATCCCATTTGATCAACAAGCATGACATTCTGAAAAATAAATCTTGGAATCTGTTTGAGTGGTATCGCCTTCTGTTTGTCATCATCGGAGATAGCTTTTTACAGAAAAATGAGGGTGGTTAGAGAAGTAGCCAAAGAAAAATATTTCTAGGTTGGGACAAAACTAGATATTCTGAAAACAAAACAGATAAACTGAAAAGAGGAATATTAAGAAGAACAAGGGGAAGAGATAATCAGAAAAATAGAACCCATTAACAAAGAAGACTGCCAAGCCAGACGGCTGTCAAAATTGTTTGAGTAGACCCGTAAAATTGGAAATTGGGATAAACATGATGATGAGTAGATGATCTGTTGATTCTTGTGTTATGCTGAAAAACAATATTCAGGTGACAAATTGAGTAAAAATGTGCTCACCTCTTTCTATACAAGACTGTTGAATTCTGGATATATGTATACTAGATAATGCTAAATATGAAATGATAGAGATGACCTGAAAATGTTCAAAACTTTTTATTGCTGAAAAATGACTATGGAAACTTACATTTACACTGAGTCGGCCTGAAGAGAGAATAATACAACGTCCATTTGCTAGATGTATATGAGAAGCGACTGACGAGAACGATGCTGAGCTGACTGGGATTAACTGAGTGTCTGGGTCTCCATAGTTATCTTTCGTGGAAACTCTTTCTCTCATTATATATCTTTCGTGGAAACTCTTTCTCTCATTTTCTATCAATTTCTTTTCCCTGACGTCTCTACTTTGACGCTTCCCAATGAGCAGCCTCTTGCTGAGGTGAGAGGAGAGAGCTCCTCAACGAGCAATGACAATATATGCCAGCTTCTTAGTAGAATGCACATAGCAGGGAATATTATCATATGAAAAGGGGGAAGCCTGGTCTTAAAGAAACTGATAATTGATGATCTCAAGAAAAGATGGCGCCTTTTTGAAATGCAAAAATGGCAAAAGTTCTTCGGAAAGGAAGAAAACAGACCAATGAAGACTTAGGGATTGGAAAAGAAATAGAGTATAATAGAAAAACCTTCACAAAAAAAAAAGAGTGAATATGTTTAAGGTCGGTTGGAAAATCGTTTTATTATGATGGTGTGCGAAAGAGAAAAAAATTCTCAGGAAGTTAAGAAAGGTGAGTAAGCAGTAAATTCCCCATCAACCCTTTTTTTAGGTGAACCATCGCACACACCGCCAGAGTGATTTTTTGCAAATTTTGGCAATTTTCAAGCTTCAAGACTCTGTAAAATCCCCATCGACCCTTCTTTTCAGGTGAACCATCGCTCACACCGCCAGAGTGATTTTTGCAAATTTTGGCAATTTTCAAGCTTCAAGACTCTGTAAAATCCCCATCGACCCTTCTTTTTAGGTGAACCATCGCTCACACCGCCAGAGTGATTTTTTGCAAATTTTGGCAATTTTCAAGCTTCAATACTCTGTAAAATCCCCATCAACCCTTCTTTTTAGGTGAACCATCGCACACACCGCCAGAGTGATTTTTTGGGAATATTGACAATTTTCAATCTTCAAAACTCTGTAAAATCCCCATCGAACCTCCCATTTTGTTGAACCAGTGCACGAACCGACAGAGTGATTTTTTGGGAATTTTGACAATTTTCAATATTCAAAGATCTGTAAAATCCCCAACGAACCTCCCATTTTGTTGAACCATCGCACACACCGCCAGAGTGATTTTTTGCAAATTTTGGCAATTTTCAAGCTTCAGAACTCTGGAAAATCCCCATCAACCCTTCTTTTTAGGTGAACCATCGCACACACCGCCAGAGTGATTTTTTGCAAATTTTGGCAATTTTCAAGCTTCAGAACTCTGGAAAATCCCCATCAACCCTTCTTTTTCGGTGAACCATCGCACACACCGCCAGAGTGATTTTTTGCAAATTTTGGCAATTTTCAAGCTTCAATACTCTGTAAAATCCCCATCAACCCTTCTTTTTAGGTGAACCATCGCACACACCGCCAGAGTGATTTTTTGCAAATTTTGGCAATTTTCAAGCTTCAATACTCTGTAAAATCCCCATCAACCCTTCTTTTTAGCTGAACCATCGCTCACACCGCCAGAGTGATTTTTTGCAAATTTTGGCAATTTTCAAGCTTCAAGACTCTGTAAAATCCCCATCGACCCTTCTTTTCAGGTGAACCATCGCTCACACCGCCAGAGTGATTTTTTGCAAATTTTGGCAAATTTCAAGCTTCAATACTCTGTAAAATCCCCATCGACCCTTCTTTTTAGGTGAACCATCGCTCACACCGCCAGAGTGATTTTTTTGCAAATTTTGGCAATTTTCAAGCTTCAATACTCTGTAAAATCCCCATCAACCCTTTTTTTTAGGTGAACCATCGCACACACCGCCAGAGTGATTTTTTGGGAATTTTGACAATTTTCAATATTCAAAGATCTGTAAAATCCCCAACGAACCTCCCATTTTGTTGAACCATCGCACACACCGCCAGAGTGATTTTTTGCAAATTTTGGCAATTTTCAAGCTTCAAGACTCTGTAAAATCCCCATCGACCCTTCTTTTCAGGTGAACCATCGCTCACACCGCCAGAGTGATTTTTTGCAAATTTTGGCAATTTTCAAGCTTCAGAACTCTGGAAAATCCCCATCAACCCTTCTTTTTAGCTGAACCATCGCTCACACCGCCAGAGTGATTTTTTGCAAATTTTGGCAATTTTCAAGCTTCAGAACTCTGGAAAATCCCCATCAACCCTTCTTTTTAGCTGAACCATCGCTCACACCGCCAGAGTGATTTTTTGCAAATTTTGGCAATTTTCAAGCTTCAAGACTCTGTAAAATCCCCATCGACCCTTCTTTTCAGGTGAACCATCGCTCACACCGCCAGAGTGATTTTTGCAAATTTTGGCAATTTTCAAGCTTCAAGACTCTGTAAAATCCCCATCGACCCTTCTTTTCAGGTGAACCATCGCTCACACCGCCAGAGTGATTTTTTGCAAATTTTGGCAATTTTCAAGCTTCAGAACTCTGGAAAATCCCCATCAACCCTTCTTTTTAGCTGAACCATCGCTCACACCGCCAGAGTGATTTTTTGCAAATTTTGGCAATTTTCAAGCTTCAGAACTCTGGAAAATCCCCATCAACCCTTCTTTTTAGCTGAACCATCGCTCACACCGCCAGAGTGATTTTTTGCAAATTTTGGCAATTTTCAAGCTTCAAGACTCTGTAAAATCCCCATCGACCCTTCTTTTCAGGTGAACCATCGCTCACACCGCCAGAGTGATTTTTGCAAATTTTGGCAATTTTCAAGCTTCAAGACTCTGTAAAATCCCCATCGACCCTTCTTTTTAGGTGAACCATCGCTCACACCGCCAGAGTGATTTTTTGCAAATTTTGGCAATTTTCAAGCTTCAAGACTCTGTAAAATCCCCATCGACCCTTCTTTTTAGGTGAACCATCGCTCACACCGCCAGAGTGATTTTTTGAAAATTTTGGCAATTTTCAAGCTTCAAGACTCTTCAAATCCCCATCAACCCTTCTTTTTAGGTGGACCATCTCACACACCGCCAGAGTGATTTTTTGAAAATTTTGGCAATTTTCAAGCTTCAAGACTCTGTAAAATCCCCATCGACCCTTCTTTTTAGGTGAACCATCGCTCACACCGCCAGAGTGATTTTTTGCAAATTTTGGCAATTTTCAAGCTTCAAGACTCGTCAAATCCCCATCAACCCTTCTTTTTAGGTGAACCATCGCACACACCGCCAGAGTGATTTTTTGAAAATTTTGGCAATTTTCAAGCTTCAAGACTCTGTAAAATCCCCATCGACCCTTCTTTTTAGGTGAACCATCGCTCACACCGCCAGAGTGATTTTTTGCAAATTTTGGCAATTTTCAAGCTTCAAGACTCTTCAAATCCCCATCAACCCTTCTTTTTAGGTGGACCATCTCACACACCGCCAGAGTGATTTTTTGCAAATTTTGGCAATTTTCAAGCTTCAAGACTCTGTAAAATCCCCATCAACCCTTCTTTTTAGGTGAACCATCGCTCACACCGCCAGAGTGATTTTTGCAAATTTTGGCAATTTTCAAGCTTCAAGACTCTGTAAAATCCCCATCGACCCTTCTTTTTAGCTGAACCATCGCTCACACCGCCAGAGTGATTTTTTGCAAATTTTGGCAATTTTCAAGCTTTAAGACTCTGTAAAATCCCCATCGACCCTTCTTTTTAGGTGAACCATCGCTCACACCGCCAGAGTGATTTTTTGCAAATTTTGGCAATTTTCAAGCTTCAAGACTCTGTAAAATCCCCATCGACCCTTCTTTTTAGCTGAACCATCGCTCACACCGCCAGAGTGATTTTTTGCAAATTTCGGCAATTTTCAAGAATCAAGACTCTTCAAATCCCCATCAACCCTTCTTTTTAGGTGAACCATCGCTCACACCGCCAGAGTGATTTTTTGCAAATTTTGGCAATTTTCAAGCTTCAAGACTCTTCAAATCCCCATCAACCCTTCTTAATAGGTGAACCATCGCACACACCGCCAGAGTGATTTTTTGAAAATTTTGGCAATTTTCAAGCTTCAAGACTCTGTAAAATCCCCATCAACCCTTCTTTTTAGGTGAACCATCGCACACACCGCCAGAGTGATTTTTTGAAAATTTTGGCAATTTTCAAGCTTCAAGACACTGTAAAATCCCCATCAACCCTTCTTTTTAGGTGAACCATCGCACACACTGTCAGAGTGATTTTTTGCAAATTTCGGCAATTTTCAAGAATCAAGACTCTGTAAAATCCCCATCAACCTTTCTTTTTAGGTGAACCATCGCACACACCGCCAGAGTGATTTTTTGCAAATTTTGGCAATTTTCAAGCTTCAAGACTCTGTAAAATCCCCATCAACCCTTCTTTTTAGGTGGACCATCTCACACACCGCCAGAGTGATTTTTTGCAAATTTTGGCAATTTTCAAGCTTCAAGACTCTGTAAAATCCCCATCAACCCTTCTTTTTAGGTGAACCATCGCTCACACCGCCAGAGTGATTTTTGCAAATTTTGGCAATTTTCAAGCTTCAAGACTCTGTAAAATCCCCATCGACCCTTCTTTTTAGCTGAACCATCGCTCACACCGCCAGAGTGATTTTTTGCAAATTTTGGCAATTTTCAAGCTTCAAGACTCTGTAAAATCCCCATCGACCCTTCTTTTTAGGTGAACCATCGCTCACACCGCCAGAGTGATTTTTGCAAATTTTGGCAATTTTCAAGCTTCAAGACTCTGTAAAATCCCCATCGACCCTTCTTTTTAGGTGAACCATCGCACACACCGCCAGAGTGATTTTTTGCAAATTTTGGCAATTTTCAAGCTTCAAGACTCTTCAAATCCCCATCAACCCTTCTTTTTAGGTGAACCATCGCACACACCGCCAGAGTGATTTTTTGCAAATTTTGGCAATTTTCAAGCTTCAAGACTCTGTAAAATCCCCATCAACCTTTGTTTTTAGGTGAACCATCGCACACACCGCCAGAGTGATTTTTTTGCAAATTTTGGCAATTTTCAAGCTTCAAGACTCTGTAAAATCCCCATCGACCCTTCTTTTCAGGTGAACCATCGCTCACACGGCCAGAGTGATTTTTTGCAAATTTTGGCAATTTTCAAGCTTCAAGACTCTGTAAAATCCCCATCAACCCTTCTTTTTAGGTGAACCATCGCTCACACCGCCAGAGTGATTTTTTGCAAATTTCGGCAATTTTCAAGAATCAAGACTCTGTAAAATCCCCATCAACCTTTGTTTTTAGGTGAACCATCGCACACACTGTCAGAGTGATTTTTTGCAAATTTTGGCAATTTTCAAGCTTCAAGACTCTGTAAAATCCCCATCAACCCTTCTTTTTAGGTGAACCATCGCTCACACCGCCAGAGTGATTTTTTGCAAATTTCGGCAATTTTCAAGCTTCAAGACTCTGTAAAATCCCCATCAACCCTTCTTTTTAGGTGAACCATCGCTCACACCGCCAGAGTGATTTTTGCAAATTTTGGCAATTTTCAAGCTTCAAGACTCTGTAAAATCCCCATCAACCCTTCTTTTTAGGTGAACCATCGCTCACACCGCCAGAGTGATTTTTTGCAAATTTTGGCAATTTTCAAGCTTCAAGACTCTGTAAAATCCCCATCAACCCTTCTTTTTAGGTGAACCATCGCTCACACGGCCAGAGTGATTTTTTGCAAATTTTGGCAATTTTCAAGCTTCAAGACTCTGTAAAATCCCCATCGACCCTTCTTTTTAGTTGAACCATCGCACACACCGCCAGAGTGATTTTTGCAAATTTTGGCAATTTTCAAGCTTCAAGACTCTGTAAAATCCCCATCAACCCTTCTTTTCAGGTGAACCATCGCTCACACCGCCAGAGTGATTTTTGCAAATTTTGGCAATTTTCAAGCTTCAAGACTCTGTAAAATCCCCATCAACCCTTCTTTTCAGGTGAACCATCGCACACACCGCCAGAGTGATTTTTGCAAATTTTGGCAATTTTCAAGCTTCAAGACTCTGTAAAATCCCCATCAACCCTTCTTTTCAGGTGAACCATCGCTCACACCGCCAGAGTGATTTTTGCAAATTTTGGCAATTTTCAAGCTTCAAGACTCTGTAAAATCCCCATCAACCCTTCTTTTTAGGTGAACCATCGCTCACACCGCCAGAGTGATTTTTTGCAAATTTTGGCAATTTTCAAGCTTCAAGACTCTTCAAATCCCCATCAACCCTTCTTTTTAGGTGGACCATCTCACACACCGCCAGAGTGATTTTTTGCAAATTTTGGCAATTTTCAAGCTTCAAGACTCTGTAAAATCCCCATCAACCCTTCTTTTTAGGTGAACCATCGCTCACACCGCCAGAGTGATTTTTGCAAATTTTGGCAATTTTCAAGCTTCAAGACTCTGTAAAATCCCCATCGACCCTTCTTTTTAGGTGAACCATCGCTCACACCGCCAGAGTGATTTTTTGCAAATTTTGGCAATTTTCAAGCTTCAAGACTCTGTAAAATCCCCATCGACCCTTCTTTTTAGGTGAACCATCGCTCACACCGCCAGAGTGATTTTTTGCAAATTTTGGCAATTTTCAAGCTTCAAGACTCTGTAAAATCCCCATCGACCCTTCTTTTTAGGTGAACCATCGCACACACCGCCAGAGTGATTTTTTGCAAATTTTGGCAATTTTCAAGCTTCAAGACTCTGTAAAATCCCCATCGACCCTTCTTTTCAGGTGAACCATCGCACACACCGCCAGAGTGATTTTTTGCAAATTTTGGCAATTTTCAAGCTTCAAGACTCTGTAAAATCCCCATCGACCCTTCTTTTTAGCTGAACCATCGCTCACACGGCCAGAGTGATTTTTTGAAAATTTTGGCAATTTTCAAGCTTCAAGACTCTGTAAAATCCCCATCGACCCTTCTTTTCAGGTGAACCATCGCTCACACCGCCAGAGTGATTTTTGCAAATTTTGGCAATTTTCAAGCTTCAAGACTCTGTAAAATCCCCATCAACCCTTCTTTTTAGGTGAACCATCGCTCACACCGCCAGAGTGATTTTTGCAAATTTTGGCAATTTTCAAGCTTCAAGACTCTGTAAAATCCCCATCAACCCTTCTTTTTAGGTGAACCATCGCTCACACCGCCAGAGTGATTTTTTGCAAATTTCGGCAATTTTCAAGCTTCAAGACTCTGTAAAATCCCCATCAACCCTTCTTTTTAGGTGAACCATCGCTCACACGGCCAGAGTGATTTTTTGCAAATTTTGGCAATTTTCAAGCTTCAAGACTCTGTAAAATCCCCATCGACCCTTCTTTTTAGTTGAACCATCGCACACACCGCCAGAGTGATTTTTTGCAAATTTTGGCAATTTTCAAGCTTCAAGACTCTGTAAAATCCCCATCAACCCTTCTTTTCAGGTGAACCATCGCTCACACCGCCAGAGTGATTTTTGCAAATTTTGGCAATTTTCAAGCTTCAAGACTCTGTAAAATCCCCATCAACCCTTCTTTTTAGGTGAACCATCGCTCACACCGCCAGAGTGATTTTTGCAAATTTTGGCAATTTTCAAGCTTCAAGACTCTGTAAAATCCCCATCAACCCTTCTTTTTAGGTGAACCATCGCTCACACCGCCAGAGTGATTTTTTGCAAATTTCGGCAATTTTCAAGAATCAAGACTCTGTAAAATCCCCATCAACCCTTCTTTTTAGGTGAACCATCGCACACACCGCCAGAGTGATTTTTTGCAAATTTTGGCAATTTTCAAGCTTCAAGACTCTGTAAAATCCCCATCAACCCTTCTTTTTAGGTGAACCATCGCTCACACCGCCAGAGTGATTTTTTGCAAATTTCGGCAATTTTCAAGCTTCAAGACTCTGTAAAATCCCCATCGACCCTTCTTTTCAGGTGAACCATCGCTCACACCGCCAGAGTGATTTTTTGCAAATTTTGGCAATTTTCAAGCTTCAAGACTCTGTAAAATCCCCATCAACCTTTGTTTTTAGGTGAACCATCGCACACACCGCCAGAGTGATTTTTGCAAATTTTGGCAATTTTCAAGCTTCAAGACTCTGTAAAATCCCCATCAACCCTTCTTTTCAGGTGAACCATCGCTCACACCGCCAGAGTTATTTTTGCAAATTTTGGCAATTTTCAAGCTTCAAGACTCTGTAAAATCCCCATCAACCCTTCTTTTCAGGTGAACCATCGCTCACACCGCCAGAGTGATTTTTTGCAAATTTCGGCAATTTTCAAGAATCAAGACTCTGTAAAATCCTCATCAACCTTTCTTTTTAGGTGAACCATCGCACACACCGCCAGAGTTATTTTTTGCAAATTTTGGCAATTTTCAAGAATCAAGACTCTGTAAAATCCCCATCGACACTTCTTTTTAGGTGAACCATCGCACACACCGCCAGAGTGATTTTTTGCAAATTTCGGCAATTTTCAAGAATCAAGACTCTGTAAAATCCCCATCAACCTTTCTTTTTAGGTGAACCATCGCTCACACCGCCAGAGTGATTTTTGCAAATTTTGGCAATTTTCAAGCTTCAAGACTCTGTAAAATCCCCATCGACACTTCTTTTTAGGTGAACCATCGCACACACCGCCAGAGTGATTTTTTGCAAATTTTGGCAATTTTCAAGCTTCAAGACTCTGTAAAATCCCCATCGACCCTTCTTTTCAGGTGAACCATCGCTCACACCGCCAGAGTGATTTTTGCAAATTTTGGCAATTTTCAAGCTTCAAGACTCTGTAAAATCCCCATCGACCCTTCTTTTTAGGTGAACCATCGCACACACCGCCAGAGTGATTTTTTGCAAATTTTGGCAATTTTCAAGCTTCAAGACTCTGTAAAATCCCCATCGACCCTTCTTTTCAGGTGAACCATCGCTCACACGGCCAGAGTGATTTTTTGCAAATTTTGGCAATTTTCAAGCTTCAAGACTCTGTAAAATCCCCATCGACCCTTCTTTTCAGGTGAACCATCGCTCACACCGCCAGAGTGATTTTTTGCAAATTTTGGCAATTTTCAAGCTTCAAGACTCTGTAAAATCCCCATCGACCCTTCTTTTCAGGTGAACCATCGCTCACACCGCCAGAGTGATTTTTTGCAAATTTTGGCAATTTTCAAGCTTCAAGACTCTGTAAAATCCCCATCGACCCTTCTTTTCAGGTGAACCATCGCTCACACCGCCAGAGTGATTTTTTGCAAATTTTGGCAATTTTCAAGCTTCAAGACTCTGTAAAATCCCCATCAACCCTTCTTTTTAGGTGAACCATCGCTCACACCGCCAGAGTGATTTTTGCAAATTTTGGCAATTTTCAAGCTTCAAGACTCTGTAAAATCCCCATCAACCCTTCTTTTTAGGTGAACCATCGCTCACACCGCCAGAGTGATTTTTTGCAAATTTTGGCAATTTTCAAGCTTCAAGACTCTGTAAAATCCCCATCAACCCTTCTTTTTAGGTGAACCATCGCTCACACCGCCAGAGTGATTTTTTGCAAATTTCGGCAATTTTCAAGCTTCAAGACTCTGTAAAATCCCCATCAACCCTTCTTTTTAGGTGAACCATCGCTCACACCGCCAGAGTGATTTTTTGCAAATTTTGGCAATTTTCAAGCTTCAAGACTCTGTAAAATCCCCATCGACCCTTCTTTTTAGTTGAACCATCGCACACACCGCCAGAGTGATTTTTGCAAATTTTGGCAATTTTCAAGCTTCAAGACTCTGTAAAATCCCCATCAACCCTTCTTTTCAGGTGAACCATCGCTCACACCGCCAGAGTGATTTTTGCAAATTTTGGCAATTTTCAAGCTTCAAGACTCTGTAAAATCCCCATCAACCCTTCTTTTTAGGTGAACCATCGCTCACACCGCCAGAGTGATTTTTTGCAAATTTTGGCAATTTTCAAGCTTCAAGACTCTGTAAAATCCCCATCAACCCTTCTTTTTAGGTGAACCATCGCTCACACCGCCAGAGTGATTTTTTGCAAATTTCGGCAATTTTCAAGAATCAAGACTCTGTAAAATCCCCATCAACCTTTGTTTTTAGGTGAACAATCGCACACACCGCCAGAGTGATTTTTGCAAATTTTGGCAATTTTCAAGCTTCAAGACTCTGTAAAATCCCCATCAACCCTTCTTTTTAGGTGAACCATCGCTCACACCGCCAGAGTGATTTTTTGCAAATTTCGGCAATTTTCAAGCTTCAAGACTCTGTAAAATCCCCATCAACCCTTCTTTTTAGGTGAACCATCGCTCACACGGCCAGAGTGATTTTTTGCAAATTTTGGCAATTTTCAAGCTTCAAGACTCTGTAAAATCCCCATCGACCCTTCTTTTTAGGTGAACCATCGCACACACCGCCAGAGTGATTTTTGCAAATTTTGGCAATTTTCAAGCTTCAAGACTCTGTAAAATCCCCATCAACCCTTCTTTTCAGGTGAACCATCGCTCACACCGCCAGAGTGATTTTTGCAAATTTTGGCAATTTTCAAGCTTCAAGACTCTGTAAAATCCCCATCAACCCTTCTTTTTAGGTGAACCATCGCTCACACCGCCAGAGTGATTTTTTGCAAATTTTGGCAATTTTCAAGCTTCAAGACTCTGTAAAATCCCCATCAACCCTTCTTTTTAGGTGAACCATCGCTCACACCGCCAGAGTGATTTTTTGCAAATTTCGGCAATTTTCAAGAATCAAGACTCTGTAAAATCCCCATCAACCCTTCTTTTTAGGTGAACCATCGCACACACCGCCAGAGTGATTTTTTGCAAATTTTGGCAATTTTCAAGCTTCAAGACTCTGTAAAATCCCCATCAACCCTTCTTTTTAGGTGAACCATCGCTCACACCGCCAGAGTGATTTTTTGCAAATTTTGGCAATTTTCAAGCTTCAAGACTCTGTAAAATCCCCATCGACCCTTCTTTTCAGGTGAACCATCGCTCACACGGCCAGAGTGATTTTTTGCAAATTTTGGCAATTTTCAAGCTTCAAGACTCTGTAAAATCCCCATCGACCCTTCTTTTCAGGTGAACCATCGCTCACACCGCCAGAGTGATTTTTTGCAAATTTTGGCAATTTTCAAGCTTCAAGACTCTGTAAAATCCCCATCGACCCTTCTTTTTAGGTGAACCATCGCACACACCGCCAGAGTGATTTTTTGCAAATTTTGGCAATTTTCAAGCTTCAAGACTCTGTAAAATCCCCATCAACCCTTCTTTTCAGGTGAACCATCGCTCACACCGCCAGAGTGATTTTTGCAAATTTTGGCAATTTTCAAGCTTCAAGACTCTGTAAAATCCCCATCGACCCTTCTTTTCAGGTGAACCATCGCTCACACCGCCAGAGTGATTTTTTGCAAATTTTGGCAATTTTCAAGAATCAAGACTCTGTAAAATCCCCATCAACCCTTCTTTTTAGGTGAACCATCGCACACACCGCCAGAGTGATTTTTTGCAAATTTTGGCAATTTTCAAGAATCAAGACTCTGTAAAATCCCCATCAACCCTTCTTTTTAGGTGAACCATCGCACACACCGCCAGAGTGATTTTTTGCAAATTTTGGCAATTTTCAAGAATCAAGACTCTGTAAAATCCCCATCAACCCTTCTTTTTAGGTGAACCATCGCTCACACCGCCAGAGTGATTTTTGCAAATTTTGGCAATTTTCAAGCTTCAAGACTCTGTAAAATCCCCATCGACCCTTCTTTTTAGGTGAACCATCGCACACACCGCCAGAGTGATTTTTTGCAAATTTTGGCAATTTTCAAGAATCAAGACTCTGTAAAATCCCCATCAACCCTTCTTTTTAGGTGAACCATCGCTCACACCGCCAGAGTGATTTTTTGCAAATTTTGGCAATTTTCAAGCTTCAAGACTCTGTAAAATCCCCATCGACCCTTCTTTTCAGGTGAACCATCGCTCACACCGCCAGAGTGATTTTTTGCAAATTTTGGCAATTTTCAAGCTTCAAGACTCTGTAAAATCCCCATCGACCCTTCTTTTTAGGTGAACCATCGCACACACCGCCAGAGTGATTTTTTGCAAATTTTGGCAATTTTCAAGCTTCAAGACTCTGTAAAATCCCCATCGACCCTTCTTTTCAGGTGAACCATCGCTCACACCGCCAGAGTGATTTTTTGCAAATTTTGGCAATTTTCAAGCTTCAAGACTCTGTAAAATCCCCATCGACCCTTCTTTTCAGGTGAACCATCGCTCACACGGCCAGAGTGATTTTTTGCAAATTTTGGCAATTTTCAAGCTTCAAGACTCTGTAAAATCCCCATCGACACTTCTTTTTAGGTGAACCATCGCACACACCGCCAGAGTGATTTTTTGCAAATTTTGGCAATTTTCAAGAATCAAGACTCTGTAAAATCCCCATCAACCCTTCTTTTTAGGTGAACCATCGCTCACACCGCCAGAGTGATTTTTTGCAAATTTTGGCAATTTTCAAGCTTCAAGACTCTGTAAAATCCCCATCAACCCTTCTTTTTAGGTGAACCATCGCTCACACCGCCAGAGTGATTTTTTGCAAATTTTGGCAATTTTCAAGCTTCAAGACTCTGTAAAATCCCCATCGACCCTTCTTTTTAGGTGAACCATCGCTCACACCGCCAGAGTGATTTTTTGCAAATTTCGGCAATTTTCAAGAATCAAGACTCTGTAAAATCCCCATCAACCCTTCTTTTTAGGTGAACCATCGCACACACCGCCAGAGTGATTTTTTGCAAATTTTGGCAATTTTCAAGAATCAAGACTCTGTAAAATCCCCATCAACCCTTCTTTTTAGGTGAACCATCGCTCACACCGCCAGAGTGATTTTTTGCAAATTTCGGCAATTTTCAAGAATCAAGACTCTGTAAAATCCCCATCAACCCTTCTTTTTAGGTGAACCATCGCTCACACCGCCAGAGTGATTTTTTGCAAATTTTGGCAATTTTCAAGAATCAAGACTCTGTAAAATCCCCATCAACCCTTCTTTTTAGGTGAACCATCGCACACACCGCCAGAGTGATTTTTTGCAAATTTCGGCAATTTTCAAGAATCAAGACTCTGTAAAATCCCCATCAACCCTTCTTTTTAGGTGAACCATCGCACACACCGCCAGAGTGATTTTTTGCAAATTTTGGCAATTTTCAAGAATCAAGACTCTGTAAAATCCCCATCAACCTTTCTTTTTAGGTGAACCATCGCTCACACCGCCAGAGTGATTTTTTGCAAATTTCGGCAATTTTCAAGAATCAAGACTCTGTAAAATCCCCATCAACCCTTCTTTTCAGGTGAACCATCGCTCACACCGCCAGAGTGATTTTTTGCAAATTTTGGCAATTTTCAAGAATCAAGACTCTGTAAAATCCCCATCAACCCTTCTTTTTAGGTGAACCATCGCACACACCGCCAGAGTGATTTTTTGCAAATTTTGGCAATTTTCAAGAATCAAGACTCTGTAAAATCCCCATCAACCCTTCTTTTTAGGTGAACCATCGCACACACCGCCAGAGTGATTTTTTGCAAATTTCGGCAATTTTCAAGAATCAAGACTCTGTAAAATCCCCATCAACCCTTCTTTTTAGGTGAACCATCGCACACACCGCCAGAGTGATTTTTTGCAAATTTTGGCAATTTTCAAGAATCAAGACTCTGTAAAATCCCCATCAACCCTTCTTTTTAGGTGAACCATCGCACACACCGCCAGAGTGATTTTTTGCAAATTTCGGCAATTTTCAAGAATCAAGACTCTGTAAAATCCCCATCAACCCTTCTTTTTAGGTGAACCATCGCACACACCGCCAGAGTGATTTTTTGCAAATTTTGGCAATTTTCAAGCTTCAAGACTCTGTAAAATCCCCATCAACACTTCTTTTTAGGTGAACCATCGCACACACCGCCAGAGTGATTTTTTGCAAATTTTGGCAATTTTCAAGCTTCAAGACTCTGTAAAATCCCCATCGACCCTTCTTTTCAGGTGAACCATCGCTCACACCGCCAGAGTGATTTTTTGCAAATTTTGGCAATTTTCAAGCTTCAAGACTCTGTAAAATCCCCATCGACCCTTCTTTTCAGGTGAACCATCGCTCACACCGCCAGAGTGATTTTTTGCAAATTTTGGCAATTTTCAAGCTTCAAGACTCTGTAAAATCCCCATCAACCCTTCTTTTTAGGTGAACCATCGCACACACCGCCAGAGTGATTTTTTGCAAATTTTGGCAATTTTCAAGAATCAAGACTCTGTAAAATCCCCATCAACCCTTCTTTTTAGGTGAACCATCGCTCACACCGCCAGAGTGATTTTTTGCAAATTTTGGCAATTTTCAAGCTTCAAGACTCTGTAAAATCCCCATCAACCCTTCTTTTTAGGTGAACCATCGCTCACACCGCCAGAGTGATTTTTTGCAAATTTTGGCAATTTTCAAGCTTCAAGACTCTGTAAAATCCCCATCAACCCTTCTTTTTAGGTGAACCATCGCTCACACCGCCAGAGTGATTTTTTGCAAATTTTGGCAATTTTCAAGCTTCAAGACTCTGTAAAATCCCCATCAACCCTTCTTTTTAGGTGAACCATCGCTCACACCGCCAGAGTGATTTTTTGCAAATTTTGGCAATTTTCAAGCTTCAAGACTCTGTAAAATCCCCATCAACCCTTCTTTTTAGGTGAACCATCGCTCACACCGCCAGAGTGATTTTTTGCAAATTTTGGCAATTTTCAAGCTTCAAGACTCTGTAAAATCCCCATCAACCCTTCTTTTTAGGTGAACCATCGCTCACACCGCCAGAGTGATTTTTTGCAAATTTTGGCAATTTTCAAGAATCAAGACTCTGTAAAATCCCCATCAACCCTTCTTTTTAGGTGAACCATCGCTCACACCGCCAGAGTGATTTTTTGCAAATTTCGGCAATTTTCAAGAATCAAGACTCTGTAAAATCCCCATCAACCCTTCTTTTCAGGTGAACCATCGCTCACACCGCCAGAGTGATTTTTTGCAAATTTTGGCAATTTTCAAGCTTCAAGACTCTGTAAAATCCCCATCAACCCTTCTTTTTAGGTGAACCATCGCTCACACCGCCAGAGTGATTTTTTGCAAATTTCGGCAATTTTCAAGAATCAAGACTCTGTAAAATCCCCATCAACCCTTCTTTTTAGGTGAACCATCGCACACACCGCCAGAGTGATTTTTTGCAAATTTTGGCAATTTTCAAGAATCAAGACTCTGTAAAATCCCCATCAACCCTTCTTTTTAGGTGAACCATCGCTCACACCGCCAGAGTGATTTTTTGCAAATTTCGGCAATTTTCAAGAATCAAGACTCTGTAAAATCCCCATCAACCCTTCTTTTTAGGTGAACCATCGCTCACACCGCCAGAGTGATTTTTTGCAAATTTTGGCAATTTTCAAGAATCAAGACTCTGTAAAATCCCCATCAACCCTTCTTTTTAGGTGAACCATCGCACACACCGCCAGAGTGATTTTTTGCAAATTTCGGCAATTTTCAAGAATCAAGACTCTGTAAAATCCCCATCAACCCTTCTTTTTAGGTGAACCATCGCACACACCGCCAGAGTGATTTTTTGCAAATTTTGGCAATTTTCAAGAATCAAGACTCTGTAAAATCCCCATCAACCTTTCTTTTTAGGTGAACCATCGCTCACACCGCCAGAGTGATTTTTTGCAAATTTCGGCAATTTTCAAGAATCAAGACTCTGTAAAATCCCCATCAACCCTTCTTTTCAGGTGAACCATCGCTCACACCGCCAGAGTGATTTTTTGCAAATTTTGGCAATTTTCAAGAATCAAGACTCTGTAAAATCCCCATCAACCCTTCTTTTTAGGTGAACCATCGCACACACCGCCAGAGTGATTTTTTGCAAATTTTGGCAATTTTCAAGAATCAAGACTCTGTAAAATCCCCATCAACCCTTCTTTTTAGGTGAACCATCGCACACACCGCCAGAGTGATTTTTTGCAAATTTCGGCAATTTTCAAGAATCAAGACTCTGTAAAATCCTCATCAACCTTTCTTTTTAGGTGAACCATCGCACACACCGCCAGAGTGATTTTTTGCAAATTTTGGCAATTTTCAAGAATCAAGACTCTGTAAAATCCCCATCAACCCTTCTTTTTAGGTGAACCATCGCACACACCGCCAGAGTGATTTTTTGCAAATTTCGGCAATTTTCAAGAATCAAGACTCTGTAAAATCCTCATCAACCTTTCTTTTTAGGTGAACCATCGCACACACCGCCAGAGTTATTTTTGCAAATTTTGGCAATTTTCAAGCTTCAAGACTCTGTAAAATCCCCATCGACACTTCTTTTTAGGTGAACCATCGCTCACACCGCCAGAGTGATTTTTTGCAAATTTCGGCAATTTTCAAGAATCAAGACTCTGTAAAATCCCCATCAACCCTTCTTTTTAGGTGAACCATCGCTCACACCGCCAGAGTGATTTTTTGCAAATTTCGGCAATTTTCAAGAATCAAGACTCTGTAAAATCCCCATCAACCCTTCTTTTTAGGTGAACCATCGCACACACCGCCAGAGTGATTTTTTGCAAATTTTGGCAATTTTCAAGAATCAAGACTCTGTAAAATCCCCATCAACCCTTCTTTTTAGGTGAACCATCGCACACACCGCCAGAGTGATTTTTTGCAAATTTTGGCAATTTTCAAGAATCAAGACTCTGTAAAATCCCCATCAACCCTTCTTTTTAGGTGAACCATCGCTCACACCGCCAGAGTGATTTTTTGCAAATTTTGGCAATTTTCAAGAATCAAGACTCTGTAAAATCCCCATCAACCCTTCTTTTTAGGTGAACCATCGCACACACCGCCAGAGTGATTTTTTGCAAATTTTGGCAATTTTCAAGAATCAAGACTCTGTAAAATCCCCATCAACCCTTCTTTTTAGGTGAACCATCGCACACACCGCCAGAGTGATTTTTTGCAAATTTCGGCAATTTTCAAGCTTCAAGACTCTGTAAAATCCCCATCAACCCTTCTTTTTAGGTGAACCATCGCTCACACCGCCAGAGTGATTTTTTGCAAATTTTGGCAATTTTCAAGCATCAAGACTCTGTAAAATCCCCATCAACCCTTCTTTTTAGGTGAACCATCGCACACACCGCCAGAGTGATTTTTTGCAAATTTCGGCAATTTTCAAGAATCAAGACTCTGTAAAATCCCCATCAACCCTTCTTTTTAGGTGAACCATCGCACACACCGCCAGAGTGATTTTTTGCAAATTTTGGCAATTTTCAAGCTTCAAGACTCTGTAAAATCCCCATCAACCCTTCTTTTTAGGTGAACCATCGCTCACACCGCCAGAGTGATTTTTTGCAAATTTCGGCAATTTTCAAGAATCAAGACTCTGTAAAATCCCCATCAACCCTTCTTTTTAGGTGAACCATCGCTCACACCGCCAGAGTGATTTTTTGCAAATTTCGGCAATTTTCAAGAATCAAGACTCTGTAAAATCCCCATCAACCCTTCTTTTTAGGTGAACCATCGCTCACACCGCCAGAGTGATTTTTTGCAAATTTTGGCAATTTTCAAGCTTCAAGACTCTGTAAAATCCCCATCAACCCTTCTTTTTAGGTGAACCATCGCTCACACCGCCAGAGTGATTTTTTGCAAATTTCGGCAATTTTCAAGAATCAAGACTCTGTAAAATCCCCATCAACCCTTCTTTTTAGGTGAACCATCGCTCACACCGCCAGAGTGATTTTTTGCAAATTTCGGCAATTTTCAAGAATCAAGACTCTGTAAAATCCCCATCAACCCTTCTTTTTAGGTGAACCATCGCTCACACCGCCAGAGTGATTTTTTGCAAATTTTGGCAATTTTCAAGAATCAAGACTCTGTAAAATCCTCATCAACCCTTCTTTTTAGGTGAACCATCGCACACACCGCCAGAGTGATTTTTTGCAAATTTCGGCAATTTTCAAGAATCAAGACTCTGTAAAATCCCCATCAACCCTTCTTTTTAGGTGAACCATCGCACACACCGCCAGAGTGATTTTTTGCAAATTTTGGCAATTTTCAAGAATCAAGACTCTGTAAAATCCCCATCAACCCTTCTTTTTAGGTGAACCATCGCTCACACCGCCAGAGTGATTTTTTGCAAATTTTGGCAATTTTCAAGCTTCAAGACTCTGTAAAATCCCCATCAACCCTTCTTTTCAGGTGAACCATCGCTCACACCGCCAGAGTGATTTTTTGCAAATTTTGGCAATTTTCAAGCTTCAAGACTCTGTAAAATCCCCATCGACCCTTCTTTTCAGGTGAACCATCGCTCACACCGCCAGAGTGATTTTTTGCAAATTTTGGCAATTTTCAAGCTTCAAGACTCTGTAAAATCCCCATCGACCCTTCTTTTCAGGTGAACCATCGCTCACACCGCCAGAGTGATTTTTTGCAAATTTTGGCAATTTTCAAGCTTCAAGACTCTGTAAAATCCCCATCGACCCTTCTTTTCAGGTGAACCATCGCTCACACCGCCAGAGTGATTTTTTGCAAATTTTGGCAATTTTCAAGCTTCAAGACTCTGTAAAATCCCCATCAACCCTTCTTTTTAGGTGAACCATCGCACACACCGCCAGAGTGATTTTTTGCAAATTTTGGCAATTTTCAAGAATCAAGACTCTGTAAAATCCCCATCAACCCTTCTTTTTAGGTGAACCATCGCTCACACCGCCAGAGTGATTTTTTGCAAATTTTGGCAATTTTCAAGCTTCAAGACTCTGTAAAATCCCCATCGACCCTTCTTTTCAGGTGAACCATCGCTCACACCGCCAGAGTGATTTTTTGCAAATTTTGGCAATTTTCAAGAATCAAGACTCTGTAAAATCCCCATCAACCCTTCTTTTTAGGTGAACCATCGCACACACCGCCAGAGTGATTTTTTGCAAATTTTGGCAATTTTCAAGAATCAAGACTCTGTAAAATCCCCATCAACCCTTCTTTTTAGGTGAACCATCGCTCACACCGCCAGAGTGATTTTTTGCAAATTTCGGCAATTTTCAAGAATCAAGACTCTGTAAAATCCCCATCAACCCTTCTTTTTAGGTGAACCATCGCACACACCGCCAGAGTGATTTTTTGCAAATTTCGGCAATTTTCAAGAATCAAGACTCTGTAAAATCCCCATCAACCCTTCTTTTTAGGTGAACCATCGCACACACCGCCAGAGTGATTTTTTGCAAATTTTGGCAATTTTCAAGCTTCAAGACTCTGTAAAATCCCCATCAACCCTTCTTTTTAGGTGAACCATCGCTCACACCGCCAGAGTGATTTTTTGCAAATTTCGGCAATTTTCAAGAATCAAGACTCTGTAAAATCCCCATCAACCCTTCTTTTTAGGTGAACCATCGCACACACCGCCAGAGTGATTTTTTGCAAATTTCGGCAATTTTCAAGAATCAAGACTCTGTAAAATCCCCATCAACCCTTCTTTTTAGGTGAACCATCGCTCACACCGCCAGAGTGATTTTTTGCAAATTTTGGCAATTTTCAAGCTTCAAGACTCTGTAAAATCCCCATCAACCCTTCTTTTTAGGTGAACCATCGCTCACACCGCCAGAGTGATTTTTTGCAAATTTTGGCAATTTTCAAGCTTCAAGACTCTGTAAAATCCCCATCAACCCTTCTTTTTAGGTGAACCATCGCTCACACCGCCAGAGTGATTTTTTGCAAATTTCGGCAATTTTCAAGAATCAAGACTCTGTAAAATCCCCATCAACCCTTCTTTTTAGGTGAACCATCGCTCACACCGCCAGAGTGATTTTTTGCAAATTTCGGCAATTTTCAAGAATCAAGACTCTGTAAAATCCCCATCAACCCTTCTTTTTAGGTGAACCATCGCACACACCGCCAGAGTGATTTTTTGCAAATTTCGGCAATTTTCAAGAATCAAGACTCTGTAAAATCCCCATCAACCCTTCTTTTTAGGTGAACCATCGCTCACACCGCCAGAGTGATTTTTTGCAAATTTCGGCAATTTTCAAGAATCAAGACTCTGTAAAATCCCCATCAACCCTTCTTTTTAGGTGAACCATCGCTCACACCGCCAGAGTGATTTTTTGCAAATTTCGGCAATTTTCAAGAATCAAGACTCTGTAAAATCCCCATCAACCCTTCTTTTTAGGTGAACCATCGCTCACACCGCCAGAGTGATTTTTTGCAAATTTCGGCAATTTTCAAGAATCAAGACTCTGTAAAATCCCCATCAACCCTTCTTTTTAGGTGAACCATCGCTCACACCGCCAGAGTGATTTTTTGCAAATTTCGGCAATTTTCAAGAATCAAGACTCTGTAAAATCCCCATCAACCCTTCTTTTTAGGTGAACCATCGCTCACACCGCCAGAGTGATTTTTTGCAAATTTCGGCAATTTTCAAGAATCAAGACTCTGTAAAATCCCCATCAACCCTTCTTTTTAGGTGAACCATCGCTCACACCGCCAGAGTGATTTTTTGCAAATTTTGGCAATTTTCAAGCTTCAAGACTCTGTAAAATCCCCATCAACCCTTCTTTTTAGGTGAACCATCGCTCACACCGCCAGAGTGATTTTTTGCAAATTTCGGCAATTTTCAAGAATCAAGACTCTGTAAAATCCCCATCAACCCTTCTTTTTAGGTGAACCATCGCTCACACCGCCAGAGTGATTTTTTGCAAATTTCGGCAATTTTCAAGAATCAAGACTCTGTAAAATCCCCATCAACCCTTCTTTTTAGGTGAACCATCGCTCACACCGCCAGAGTGATTTTTTGCAAATTTCGGCAATTTTCAAGAATCAAGACTCTGTAAAATCCCCATCAACCCTTCTTTTTAGGTGAACCATCGCTCACACCGCCAGAGTTATTTTTGCAAATTTTGGCAATTTTCAAGCTTCAAGACTCTGTAAAATCCCCATCGACACTTCTTTTTAGGTGAACCATCGCTCACACCGCCAGAGTGATTTTTTGCAAATTTTGGCAATTTTCAAGCTTCAAGACTCTGTAAAATCCCCATCAACCCTTCTTTTTAGGTGAACCATCGCTCACACCGCCAGAGTGATTTTTTGCAAATTTCGGCAATTTTCAAGAATCAAGACTCTGTAAAATCCCCATCAACCCTTCTTTTTAGGTGAACCATCGCTCACACCGCCAGAGTGATTTTTTGCAAATTTCGGCAATTTTCAAGAATCAAGACTCTGTAAAATCCCCATCAACCATTCTTTTTAGGTGAACCATCGCACACACCGCCAGAGTGATTTTTTGCAAATTTCGGCAATTTTCAAGAATCAAGACTCTGTAAAATCCCCATCAACCCTTCTTTTTAGGTGAACCATCGCTCACACCGCCAGAGTGATTTTTTGCAAATTTCGGCAATTTTCAAGAATCAAGACTCTGTAAAATCCCCATCAACCCTTCTTTTTAGGTGAACCATCGCTCACACCGCCAGAGTGATTTTTTGCAAATTTCGGCAATTTTCAAGAATCAAGACTCTGTAAAATCCCCATCAACCCTTCTTTTTAGGTGAACCATCGCTCACACCGCCAGAGTGATTTTTTGCAAATTTTGGCAATTTTCAAGCTTCAAGACTCTGTAAAATCCCCATCAACCCTTCTTTTTAGGTGAACCATCGCTCACACCGCCAGAGTGATTTTTTGCAAATTTTGGCAATTTTCAAGCTTCAAGACTCTGTAAAATCCCCATCAACCCTTCTTTTTAGGTGAACCATCGCTCACACCGCCAGAATGATTTTTTGCAAATTTCGGCAATTTTCAAGAATCAAGACTCTGTAAAATCCCCATAAACCCTTCTTTTTAGGTGAACCATCGCTCACACCGCCAGAGTGATTTTTTGCAAATTTCGGCAATTTTCAAGAATCAAGACTCTGTAAAATCCCCATCAACCATTCTTTTTAGGTGAACCATCGCACACACCGCCAGAGTGATTTTTTGCAAATTTCGGCAATTTTCAAGAATCAAGACTCTGTAAAATCCCCATCAACCCTTCTTTTTAGGTGAACCATCGCTCACACCGCCAGAGTGATTTTTTGCAAATTTCGGCAATTTTCAAGAATCAAGACTCTGTAAAATCCCCATCAACCCTTCTTTTTAGGTGAACCATCGCACACACCGCCAGAGTGATTTTTTGCAAATTTCGGCAATTTTCAAGAATCAAGACTCTGTAAAATCCCCATCGACCCTTCTTTTTAGGTGAACCATCGCTCACACCGCCAGAGTGATTTTTTGCAAATTTCGGCAATTTTCAAGAATCAAGACTCTGTAAAATCCCCATCAACCCTTCTTTTTAGGTGAACCATCGCTCACACCGCCAGAGTGATTTTTTGCAAATTTCGGCAATTTTCAAGAATCAAGACTCTGTAAAATCCCCATCAACCCTTCTTTTTAGGTGAACCATCGCTCACACCGCCAGAGTGATTTTTTGCAAATTTTGGCAATTTTCAAGCTTCAAGACTCTGTAAAATCCCCATCGACACTTCTTTTTAGGTGAACCATCGCTCACACCGCCAGAGTGATTTTTTGCAAATTTCGGCAATTTTCAAGAATCAAGACTCTGTAAAATCCCCATCAACCCTTCTTTTTAGGTGAACCATCGCTCACACCGCCAGAGTTATTTTTGCAAATTTTGGCAATTTTCAAGCTTCAAGACTCTGTAAAATCCCCATCAACCCTTCTTTTTAGGTGAACCATCGCTCACACCGCCAGAATGATTTTTTGCAAATTTCGGCAATTTTCAAGAATCAAGACTCTGTAAAATCCCCATCAACCCTTCTTTTTAGGTGAACCATCGCTCACACCGCCAGAGTGATTTTTTGCAAATTTCGGCAATTTTCAAGAATCAAGACTCTGTAAAATCCCCATCAACCATTCTTTTTAGGTGAACCATCGCTCACACCGCCAGAGTGATTTTTTGCAAATTTCGGCAATTTTCAAGAATCAAGACTCTGTAAAATCCCCATCAACCATTCTTTTTAGGTGAACCATCGCACACACCGCCAGAGTGATTTTTTGCAAATTTCGGCAATTTTCAAGAATCAAGACTCTGTAAAATCCCCATCAACCCTTCTTTTTAGGTGAACCATCGCTCACACCGCCAGAGTGATTTTTTGCAAATTTCGGCAATTTTCAAGAATCAAGACTCTGTAAAATCCCCATCAACCCTTCTTTTTAGGTGAACCATCGCTCACACCGCCAGAGTGATTTTTTGCAAATTTCGGCAATTTTCAAGAATCAAGACTCTGTAAAATCCCCATCAACCCTTCTTTTCAGGTGAACCATCGCTCACACCGCCAGAGTTATTTTTGCAAATTTTGGCAATTTTCAAGCTTCAAGACTCTGTAAAATCCCCATCGACACTTCTTTTTAGGTGAACCATCGCTCACACCGCCAGAGTGATTTTTTGCAAATTTCGGCAATTTTCAAGAATCAAGACTCTGTAAAATCCTCATCAACCTTTCTTTTTAGGTGAACCATCGCACACACCAGTGATGGGAGGAAAAATTTACGGAAATTCACGGAAAACGGTTTAACGTTGAAATGAAAAGTGCTACCAAAAAGCTGTCAACGGACAAAATGTAGATCTCGATGAGAGCTGTCGATCGGAACAAAAATTGTTTCGAAATTTTGTTATATTATTTAATTAGAGTCATTTCTCCGTTTTCTTTTTTCCGTTTGCCAGACGGAAAAATAAAACGGAAAAATGACTCTATTTAAATAATCCAGTAACATTTTCAAAGAATAATTATACCAATCGACAGCTCTCATCGAGATCTACATTTTGTCCGTTGACAGCTTTTTGGTAGCACTTTTCATTTCAACGTTAAACCGTTTTCCGTGAATTTCCGTAAATTTTTCCTCCCATCACTGGCACACACCGCCAGAGTGATTTTTTGCAAATTTTGGCAATTTTCAAGAATCAAGACTCTGTAAAATCCTCATCAACCTTTCTTTTTAGGTGAACCATCGCACACACCGCCAGAGTGATTTTTTGCAAATTTCGGCAATTTTCAAGAATCAAGACTCTGTAAAATCCCCATCAACCCTTCTTTTTAGGTGAACCATCGCTCACACCGCCAGAGTGATTTTTTGCAAATTTTGGCAATTTTCAAGAATCAAGACTCTGTAAAATCCTCATCAACCCTTCTTTTTAGGTGAACCATCGCACACACCGCCAGAGTGATTTTTTGCAAATTTCGGCAATTTTCAAGAATCAAGACTCTGTAAAATCCTCATCAACCTTTCTTTTTAGGTGAACCATCGCACACACCGCCAGAGTGATTTTTTGCAAATTTTGGCAATTTTCAAGAATCAAGACTCTGTAAAATCCCCATCAACCTTTCTTTTTAGGTGAACCATCGCTCACACCGCCAGAGTGATTTTTGCAAATTTTGGCAATTTTCAAGCTTCAAGACTCTGTAAAATCCCCATCAACCCTTCTTTTCAGGTGAACCATCGCTCACACCGCCAGAGTGATTTTTGCAAATTTTGGCAATTTTCAAGCTTCAAGACTCTGTAAAATCCCCATCAACCCTTCTTTTTAGGTGAACCATCGCTCACACCGCCAGAGTGATTTTTTGCAAATTTTGGCAATTTTCAAGCTTCAAGACTCTGTAAAATCCCCATCAACCCTTCTTTTTAGGTGAACCATCGCTCACACCGCCAGAGTGATTTTTTGCAAATTTCGGCAATTTTCAAGAATCAAGACTCTGTAAAATCCCCATCAACCCTTCTTTTTAGGTGAACCATCGCTCACACCGCCAGAGTGATTTTTTGCAAATTTCGGCAATTTTCAAGAATCAAGACTCTGTAAAATCCCCATCAACCCTTCTTTTTAGGTGAACCATCGCACACACCGCCAGAGTGATTTTTTGCAAATTTCGGCAATTTTCAAGAATCAAGACTCTGTAAAATCCCCATCAACCCTTCTTTTTAGGTGAACCATCGCTCACACCGCCAGAGTGATTTTTTGCAAATTTCGGCAATTTTCAAGAATCAAGACTCTGTAAAATCCCCATCAACCCTTCTTTTTAGGTGAACCATCGCTCACACCGCCAGAGTGATTTTTTGCAAATTTCGGCAATTTTCAAGAATCAAGACTCTGTAAAATCCCCATCAACCCTTCTTTTTAGGTGAACCATCGCTCACACCGCCAGAGTGATTTTTTGCAAATTTCGGCAATTTTCAAGAATCAAGACTCTGTAAAATCCCCATCAACCCTTCTTTTTAGGTGAACCATCGCTCACACCGCCAGAGTGATTTTTTGCAAATTTCGGCAATTTTCAAGAATCAAGACTCTGTAAAATCCCCATCAACCCTTCTTTTTAGGTGAACCATCGCACACACCGCCAGAGTGATTTTTTGCAAATTTCGGCAATTTTCAAGAATCAAGACTCTGTAAAATCCCCATCAACCCTTCTTTTTAGGTGAACCATCGCTCACACCGCCAGAGTGATTTTTTGCAAATTTCGGCAATTTTCAAGAATCAAGACTCTGTAAAATCCCCATCAACCCTTCTTTTTAGGTGAACCATCGCACACACCGCCAGAGTGATTTTTTGCAAATTTCGGCAATTTTCAAGAATCAAGACTCTGTAAAATCCCCATCAACCCTTCTTTTTAGGTGAACCATCGCTCACACCGCCAGAGTGATTTTTTGCAAATTTCGGCAATTTTCAAGAATCAAGACTCTGTAAAATCCCCATCAACCCTTCTTTTTAGGTGAACCATCGCTCACACCGCCAGAGTGATTTTTTGCAAATTTCGGCAATTTTCAAGAATCAAGACTCTGTAAAATCCCCATCAACCCTTCTTTTTAGGTGAACCATCGCTCACACCGCCAGAGTGATTTTTTGCAAATTTTGGCAATTTTCAAGCTTCAAGACTCTGTAAAATCCCCATCAACCCTTCTTTTTAGGTGAACCATCGCTCACACCGCCAGAGTGATTTTTTGCAAATTTTGGCAATTTTCAAGCTTCAAGACTCTGTAAAATCCCCATCAACCCTTCTTTTTAGGTGAACCATCGCTCACACCGCCAGAGTGATTTTTTGCAAATTTCGGCAATTTTCAAGAATCAAGACTCTGTAAAATCCCCATCAACCCTTCTTTTTAGGTGAACCATCGCTCACACCGCCAGAGTGATTTTTTGCAAATTTCGGCAATTTTCAAGAATCAAGACTCTGTAAAATCCCCATCAACCATTCTTTTTAGGTGAACCATCGCTCACACCGCCAGAGTGATTTTTTGCAAATTTCGGCAATTTTCAAGAATCA
The DNA here is from genome assembly GCA_027920645.1 of Caenorhabditis nigoni. Taxonomy (NCBI): domain Eukaryota; kingdom Metazoa; phylum Nematoda; class Chromadorea; order Rhabditida; family Rhabditidae; genus Caenorhabditis; species Caenorhabditis nigoni. The sequence continues at coordinate 5,902,277 of CP115869.1, forward strand.
AGACTCTGTAAAATCCCCATCAACCATTCTTTTTAGGTGAACCATCGCACACACCGCCAGAGTGATTTTTTGCAAATTTCGGCAATTTTCAAGAATCAAGACTCTGTAAAATCCCCATCAACCCTTCTTTTTAGGTGAACCATCGCTCACACCGCCAGAGTGATTTTTTGCAAATTTCGGCAATTTTCAAGAATCAAGACTCTGTAAAATCCCCATCAACCCTTCTTTTTAGGTGAACCATCGCTCACACCGCCAGAGTGATTTTTTGCAAATTTCGGCAATTTTCAAGAATCAAGACTCTGTAAAATCCCCATCAACCCTTCTTTTCAGGTGAACCATCGCTCACACCGCCAGAGTTATTTTTGCAAATTTTGGCAATTTTCAAGCTTCAAGACTCTGTAAAATCCCCATCGACACTTCTTTTTAGGTGAACCATCGCTCACACCGCCAGAGTGATTTTTTGCAAATTTCGGCAATTTTCAAGAATCAAGACTCTGTAAAATCCTCATCAACCTTTCTTTTTAGGTGAACCATCGCACACACCAGTGATGGGAGGAAAAATTTACGGAAATTCACGGAAAACGGTTTAACGTTGAAATGAAAAGTGCTACCAAAAAGCTGTCAACGGACAAAATGTAGATCTCGATGAGAGCTGTCGATCGGAACAAAAATTGTTTCGAAATTTTGTTATATTATTTAATTAGAGTCATTTCTCCGTTTTCTTTTTTCCGTTTGCCAGACGGAAAAATAAAACGGAAAAATGACTCTATTTAAATAATCCAGTAACATTTTCAAAGAATAATTATACCAATCGACAGCTCTCATCGAGATCTACATTTTGTCCGTTGACAGCTTTTTGGTAGCACTTTTCATTTCAACGTTAAACCGTTTTCCGTGAATTTCCGTAAATTTTTCCTCCCATCACTGGCACACACCGCCAGAGTGATTTTTTGCAAATTTTGGCAATTTTCAAGAATCAAGACTCTGTAAAATCCTCATCAACCTTTCTTTTTAGGTGAACCATCGCACACACCGCCAGAGTGATTTTTTGCAAATTTCGGCAATTTTCAAGAATCAAGACTCTGTAAAATCCCCATCAACCCTTCTTTTTAGGTGAACCATCGCTCACACCGCCAGAGTGATTTTTTGCAAATTTTGGCAATTTTCAAGAATCAAGACTCTGTAAAATCCTCATCAACCTTTCTTTTTAGGTGAACCATCGCACACACCGCCAGAGTGATTTTTTGCAAATTTCGGCAATTTTCAAGAATCAAGACTCTGTAAAATCCTCATCAACCTTTCTTTTTAGGTGAACCATCGCACACACCGCCAGAGTGATTTTTTGCAAATTTTGGCAATTTTCAAGAATCAAGACTCTGTAAAATCCCCATCAACCTTTCTTTTTAGGTGAACCATCGCTCACACCGCCAGAGTGATTTTTGCAAATTTTGGCAATTTTCAAGCTTCAAGACTCTGTAATATCCCCATCAACCCTTCTTTTCAGGTGAACCATCGCTCACACCGCCAGAGTTATTTTTGCAAATTTTGGCAATTTTCAAGCTTCAAGACTCTGTAAAATCCCCATCAACCCTTCTTTTTAGGTGAACCATCGCTCACACCGCCAGAGTGATTTTTTGCAAATTTTGGCAATTTTCAAGCTTCAAGACTCTGTAAAATCCCCATCAACCCTTCTTTTTAGGTGAACCATCGCTCACACCGCCAGAGTGATTTTTTGCAAATTTCGGCAATTTTCAAGAATCAAGACTCTGTAAAATCCCCATCAACCCTTCTTTTTAGGTGAACCATCGCTCACACCGCCAGAGTGATTTTTTGCAAATTTCGGCAATTTTCAAGAATCAAGACTCTGTAAAATCCCCATCAACCCTTCTTTTTAGGTGAACCATCGCACACACCGCCAGAGTGATTTTTTGCAAATTTCGGCAATTTTCAAGAATCAAGACTCTGTAAAATCCCCATCAACCCTTCTTTTTAGGTGAACCATCGCTCACACCGCCAGAGTGATTTTTTGCAAATTTCGGCAATTTTCAAGAATCAAGACTCTGTAAAATCCCCATCAACCCTTCTTTTTAGGTGAACCATCGCTCACACCGCCAGAGTGATTTTTTGCAAATTTCGGCAATTTTCAAGAATCAAGACTCTGTAAAATCCCCATCAACCCTTCTTTTTAGGTGAACCATCGCTCACACCGCCAGAGTGATTTTTTGCAAATTTCGGCAATTTTCAAGAATCAAGACTCTGTAAAATCCCCATCAACCCTTCTTTTCAGGTGAACCATCGCTCACACCGCCAGAGTGATTTTTGCAAATTTTGGCAATTTTCAAGCTTCAAGACTCTGTAAAATCCCCATCAACCCTTCTTTTTAGGTGAACCATCGCTCACACCGCCAGAGTGATTTTTTGCAAATTTCGGCAATTTTCAAGAATCAAGACTCTGTAAAATCCCCATCAACCCTTCTTTTTAGGTGAACCATCGCACACACCGCCAGAGTGATTTTTTGCAAATTTTGGCAATTTTCAAGAATCAAGACTCTGTAAAATCCCCATCAACCCTTCTTTTTAGGTGAACCATCGCACACACCGCCAGAGTGATTTTTTGCAAATTTCGGCAATTTTCAAGAATCAAGACTCTGTAAAATCCCCATCAACCCTTCTTTTTAGGTGAACCATCGCTCACACCGCCAGAGTGATTTTTTGCAAATTTTGGCAATTTTCAAGAATCAAGACTCTGTAAAATCCCCATCAACCCTTCTTTTTAGGTGAACCATCGCACACACCGCCAGAGTGATTTTTTGCAAATTTCGGCAATTTTCAAGAATCAAGACTCTGTAAAATCCCCATCAACCTTTCTTTTTAGGTGAACCATCGCACACACCGCCAGAGTGATTTTTTGCAAATTTTGGCAATTTTCAAGAATCAAGACTCTGTAAAATCCCCATCAACCCTTCTTTTTAGGTGAACCATCGCTCACACCGCCAGAGTGATTTTTTGCAAATTTTGGCAATTTTCAAGCTTCAAGACTCTGTAAAATCCCCATCAACCCTTCTTTTTAGGTGAACCATCGCTCACACCGCCAGAGTGATTTTTTGCAAATTTTGGCAATTTTCAAGCTTCAAGACTCTGTAAAATCCCCATCGACCCTTCTTTTTAGGTGAACCATCGCACACACCGCCAGAGTGATTTTTTGCAAATTTTGGCAATTTTCAAGCTTCAAGACTCTGTAAAATCCCCATCGACCCTTCTTTTCAGGTGAACCATCGCTCACACCGCCAGAGTGATTTTTTGCAAATTTTGGCAATTTTCAAGCTTCAAGACTCTGTAAAATCCCCATCGACCCTTCTTTTCAGGTGAACCATCGCTCACACCGCCAGAGTGATTTTTTGCAAATTTTGGCAATTTTCAAGCTTCAAGACTCTGTAAAATCCCCATCGACCCTTCTTTTTAGGTGAACCATCGCACACACCGCCAGAGTGATTTTTTGCAAATTTTGGCAATTTTCAAGAATCAAGACTCTGTAAAATCCCCATCAACCCTTCTTTTTAGGTGAACCATCGCTCACACCGCCAGAGTGATTTTTTGCAAATTTTGGCAATTTTCAAGCTTCAAGACTCTGTAAAATCCCCATCGACCCTTCTTTTCAGGTGAACCATCGCTCACACGGCCAGAGTGATTTTTTGCAAATTTTGGCAATTTTCAAGAATCAAGACTCTGTAAAATCCCCATCAACCCTTCTTTTTAGGTGAACCATCGCTCACACCGCCAGAGTGATTTTTTGCAAATTTCGGCAATTTTCAAGAATCAAGACTCTGTAAAATCCCCATCAACCCTTCTTTTTAGGTGAACCATCGCTCACACCGCCAGAGTGATTTTTTGCAAATTTCGGCAATTTTCAAGAATCAAGACTCTGTAAAATCCCCATCAACCCTTCTTTTCAGGTGAACCATCGCTCACACCGCCAGAGTTATTTTTGCAAATTTTGGCAATTTTCAAGCTTCAAGACTCTGTAAAATCCCCATCGACCCTTCTTTTTAGGTGAACCATCGCTCACACCGCCAGAGTGATTTTTTGCAAATTTCGGCAATTTTCAAGAATCAAGACTCTGTAAAATCCCCATCAACCTTTCTTTTTAGGTGAACCATCGCACACACCGCCAGAGTGATTTTTTGCAAATTTTGGCAATTTTCAAGAATCAAGACTCTGTAAAATCCCCATCAACCCTTCTTTTTAGGTGAACCATCGCACACACCGCCAGAGTGATTTTTTGCAAATTTCGGCAATTTTCAAGAATCAAGACTCTGTAAAATCCCCATCAACCCTTCTTTTTAGGTGAACCATCGCTCACACCGCCAGAGTGATTTTTTGCAAATTTTGGCAATTTTCAAGCTTCAAGACTCTGTAAAATCCCCATCAACCCTTCTTTTTAGGTGAACCATCGCACACACCGCCAGAGTGATTTTTTGCAAATTTCGGCAATTTTCAAGAATCAAGACTCTGTAAAATCCCCATCAACCCTTCTTTTTAGGTGAACCATCGCACACACCGCCAGAGTGATTTTTTGCAAATTTTGGCAATTTTCAAGCTTCAAGACTCTGTAAAATCCCCATCAACCCTTCTTTTTAGGTGAACCATCGCTCACACCGCCAGAGTGATTTTTTGCAAATTTTGGCAATTTTCAAGCTTCAAGACTCTGTAAAATCCCCATCGACACTTCTTTTTAGGTGAACCATCGCACACACCGCCAGAGTGATTTTTTGCAAATTTTGGCAATTTTCAAGCTTCAAGACTCTGTAAAATCCCCATCGACCCTTCTTTTCAGGTGAACCATCGCTCACACGGCCAGAGTGATTTTTTGCAAATTTTGGCAATTTTCAAGCTTCAAGACTCTGTAAAATCCCCATCGACCCTTCTTTTCAGGTGAACCATCGCTCACACGGCCAGAGTGATTTTTTGCAAATTTTGGCAATTTTCAAGCTTCAAGACTCTGTAAAATCCCCATCGACACTTCTTTTTAGGTGAACTATCGCACACACCGCCAGAGTGATTTTTTGCAAATTTTGGCAATTTTCAAGAATCAAGACTCTGTAAAATCCCCATCAACCCTTCTTTTTAGGTGAACCATCGCTCACACCGCCAGAGTGATTTTTTGCAAATTTTGGCAATTTTCAAGCTTCAAGACTCTGTAAAATCCCCATCGACCCTTCTTTTCAGGTGAACCATCGCTCACACGGCCAGAGTGATTTTTTGCAAATTTTGGCAATTTTCAAGAATCAAGACTCTGTAAAATCCCCATCAACCCTTCTTTTTAGGTGAACCATCGCTCACACCGCCAGAGTGATTTTTTGCAAATTTTGGCAATTTTCAAGCTTCAAGACTCTGTAAAATCCCCATCAACCCTTCTTTTTAGGTGAACCATCGCTCACACCGCCAGAGTGATTTTTTGCAAATTTCGGCAATTTTCAAGAATCAAGACTCTGTAAAATCCCCATCAACCCTTCTTTTTAGGTGAACCATCGCACACACCGCCAGAGTGATTTTTTGCAAATTTCGGCAATTTTCAAGAATCAAGACTCTGTAAAATCCCCATCAACCCTTCTTTTTAGGTGAACCATCGCTCACACCGCCAGAGTGATTTTTTGCAAATTTTGGCAATTTTCAAGCTTCAAGACTCTGTAAAATCCCCATCAACCCTTCTTTTTAGGTGAACCATCGCTCACACCGCCAGAGTGATTTTTTGCAAATTTCGGCAATTTTCAAGAATCAAGACTCTGTAAAATCCCCATCAACCCTTCTTTTTAGGTGAACCATCGCTCACACCGCCAGAGTGATTTTTTGCAAATTTCGGCAATTTTCAAGAATCAAGACTCTGTAAAATCCCCATCAACCCTTCTTTTTAGGTGAACCATCGCTCACACCGCCAGAGTGATTTTTTGCAAATTTTGGCAATTTTCAAGCTTCAAGACTCTGTAAAATCCCCATCAACCCTTCTTTTTAGGTGAACCATCGCTCACACCGCCAGAGTGATTTTTTGCAAATTTTGGCAATTTTCAAGCTTCAAGACTCTGTAAAATCCCCATCAACCCTTCTTTTTAGGTGAACCATCGCTCACACCGCCAGAATGATTTTTTGCAAATTTCGGCAATTTTCAAGAATCAAGACTCTGTAAAATCCCCATCAACCCTTCTTTTTAGGTGAACCATCGCTCACACCGCCAGAGTGATTTTTTGCAAATTTCGGCAATTTTCAAGAATCAAGACTCTGTAAAATCCCCATCAACCCTTCTTTTTAGGTGAACCATCGCACACACCGCCAGAGTGATTTTTTGCAAATTTTGGCAATTTTCAAGCTTCAAGACTCTGTAAAATCCCCATCAACCCTTCTTTTTAGGTGAACCATCGCTCACACCGCCAGAGTGATTTTTTGCAAATTTCGGCAATTTTCAAGAATCAAGACTCTGTAAAATCCCCATCAACCCTTCTTTTTAGGTGGACCATCGCTCACACCGCCAGAGTGATTTTTTGCAAATTTCGGCAATTTTCAAGAATCAAGACTCTGTAAAATCCCCATCAACCCTTCTTTTTAGGTGAACCATCGCACACACCGCCAGAGTGATTTTTTGCAAATTTTGGCAATTTTCAAGCTTCAAGACTCTGTAAAATCCCCATCAACCCTTCTTTTTAGGTGGACCATCGCTCACACCGCCAGAGTGATTTTTTGCAAATTTCGGCAATTTTCAAGAATCAAGACTCTGTAAAATCCCCATCAACCCTTCTTTTTAGGTGAACCATCGCTCACACCGCCAGAGTGATTTTTTGCAAATTTCGGCAATTTTCAAGAATCAAGACTCTGTAAAATCCCCATCAACCTTTGTTTTTAGGTGAACCATCGCACACACCGCCAGAGTGATTTTTTGCAAATTTTGGCAATTTTCAAGCTTCAAGACTCTGTAAAATCCCCATCAACCTTTGTTTTTAGGTGAACCATCGCACACACCGCCAGAGTGATTTTTTGCAAATTTTGGCAATTTTCAAGCTTCAAGACTCTGTAAAATCCCCATCAACCCTTCTTTTTAGGTGAACCATCGCTCACACCGCCAGAGTGATTTTTTGCAAATTTTGGCAATTTTCAAGCTTCAAGACTCTGTAAAATCCCCATCAACCCTTCTTTTTAGGTGAACCATCGCTCACACCGCCAGAATGATTTTTTGCAAATTTCGGCAATTTTCAAGAATCAAGACTCTGTAAAATCCCCATCAACCCTTCTTTTTAGGTGAACCATCGCTCACACCGCCAGAGTGATTTTTTGCAAATTTCGGCAATTTTCAAGAATCAAGACTCTGTAAAATCCCCATCAACCCTTCTTTTTAGGTGAACCATCGCACACACCGCCAGAGTGATTTTTTGCAAATTTTGGCAATTTTCAAGCTTCAAGACTCTGTAAAATCCCCATCAACCCTTCTTTTTAGGTGGACCATCGCTCACACCGCCAGAGTGATTTTTTGCAAATTTCGGCAATTTTCAAGAATCAAGACTCTGTAAAATCCCCATCAACCCTTCTTTTTAGGTGAACCATCGCTCACACCGCCAGAGTGATTTTTTGCAAATTTCGGCAATTTTCAAGAATCAAGACTCTGTAAAATCCCCATCAACCCTTCTTTTTAGGTGAACCATCGCACACACCGCCAGAGTGATTTTTTGCAAATTTTGGCAATTTTCAAGCTTCAAGACTCTGTAAAATCCCCATCAACCCTTCTTTTTAGGTGAACCATCGCTCACACCGCCAGAGTGATTTTTTGCAAATTTCGGCAATTTTCAAGAATCAAGACTCTGTAAAATCCCCATCAACCCTTCTTTTTAGGTGAACCATCGCTCACACCGCCAGAGTGATTTTTTGCAAATTTCGGCAATTTTCAAGAATCAAGACTCTGTAAAATCCCCATCAACCTTTCTTTTTAGGTGAACCATCGCACACACCGCCAGAGTGATTTTTTTGCAAATTTTGGCAATTTTCAAGCTTCAAGACTCTGTAAAATCCCCATCAACCTTTGTTTTTAGGTGAACCATCGCACACACCGCCAGAGTGATTTTTTGCAAATTTTGGCAATTTTCAAGCTTCAAGACTCTGTAAAATCCCCATCAACCTTTCTTTTTAGGTGAACCATCGCACACACCGCCAGAGTGATTTTTTGCAAATTTTGGCAATTTTCAAGCTTCAAGACTCTCTGAAATCCCCATCAACCCTTCTTTTCAGGTGAACCATCGCTCACACCGCCAGAGTGATTTTTTGCAAATTTTGGCAATTTTCAAGCTTCAAGACTCTGTAAAATCCCCATCAACCCTTCTTTTTAGGTGAACCATCGCTCACACCGCCAGAGTGATTTTTTGCAAATTTTGGCAATTTTCAAGCTTCAAGACTCTGTAAAATCCCCATCAACCCTTCTTTTCAGGTGAACCATCGCTCACACCGCCAGAGTGATTTTTTGCAAATTTTGGCAATTTTCAAGCTTCAAGACTCTGTAAAATCCCCATCAACCCTTCTTTTTAGGTGAACCATCGCTCACACCGCCAGAGTGATTTATTGCAAATTTTGGCAATTTTCAAGCTTCAAGACTCTGTAAAATCCCCATCAACCCTTCTTTTTAGGTGAACCATCGCTCACACCGCCAGAGTGATTTTTTGCAAATTTCGGCAATTTTCAAGAATCAAGACTCTGTAAAATCCCCATCAACCCTTCTTTTTAGGTGAACCATCGCTCACACCGCCAGAGTGATTTTTTGCAAATTTCGGCAATTTTCAAGAATCAAGACTCTGTAAAATCCCCATCAACCCTTCTTTTTAGGTGAACCATCGCACACACCGCCAGAGTGATTTTTTGCAAATTTTGGCAATTTTCAAGCTTCAAGACTCTGTAAAATCCCCATCAACCCTTCTTTTTAGGTGGACCATCGCTCACACCGCCAGAGTGATTTTTTGCAAATTTCGGCAATTTTCAAGAATCAAGACTCTGTAAAATCCCCATCAACCCTTCTTTTTAGGTGAACCATCGCTCACACCGCCAGAGTGATTTTTTGCAAATTTCGGCAATTTTCAAGAATCAAGACTCTGTAAAATCCCCATCAACCTTTGTTTTTAGGTGAACCATCGCACACACCGCCAGAGTGATTTTTTTGCAAATTTTGGCAATTTTCAAGCTTCAAGACTCTGTAAAATCCCCATCAACCTTTGTTTTTAGGTGAACCATCGCACACACCGCCAGAGTGATTTTTTGCAAATTTTGGCAATTTTCAAGCTTCAAGACTCTGTAAAATCCCCATCAACCTTTCTTTTTAGGTGAACCATCGCACACACCGCCAGAGTGATTTTTTGCAAATTTTGGCAATTTTCAAGCTTCAAGACTCTGTAAAATCCCCATCAACCCTTCTTTTCAGGTGAACCATCGCTCACACCGCCAGAGTGATTTTTTGCAAATTTTGGCAATTTTCAAGCTTCAAGACTCTGTAAAATCCCCATCAACCCTTCTTTTTAGGTGAACCATCGCTCACACCGCCAGAGTGATTTTTTGCAAATTTTGGCAATTTTCAAGCTTCAAGACTCTGTAAAATCCCCATCAACCCTTCTTTTCAGGTGAACCATCGCTCACACCGCCAGAGTGATTTTTTGCAAATTTTGGCAATTTTCAAGCTTCAAGACTCTGTAAAATCCCCATCAACCCTTCTTTTTAGGTGAACCATCGCTCACACCGCCAGAGTGATTTTTTGCAAATTTTGGCAATTTTCAAGCTTCAAGACTCTGTAAAATCCCCATCAACCCTTCTTTTTAGGTGAACCATCGCTCACACCGCCAGAGTGATTTTTTGCAAATTTCGGCAATTTTCAAGATTCAAGACTCTGTAAAATCCCCATCAACCCTTCTTTTTAGGTGAACCATCGCTCACACCGCCAGAGTGATTTTTTGCAAATTTTGGCAATTTTCAAGCTTCAAGACTCTGTAAAATCCCCATCAACCCTTCTTTTTAGGTGAACCATCGCACACACTGTCAGAGTGATTTTTTGCAAATTTTGGCAATTTTCAAGCTTCAAGACTCTGTAAAATCCCCATCGACCCTTCTTTTTAGGTGAACCATCGCTCACACCGCCAGAGTGATTTTTTGCAAATTTTGGCAATTTTCAAGCTTCAAGACTCTGTAAAATCCCCATCAACCCTTCTTTTTAGGTGAACCATCGCACACACCGCCAGAGTGATTTTTTGCAAATTTTGGCAATTTTCAAGCTTCAAGACTCTGTAAAATCCCCATCAACCCTTCTTTTTAGGTGAACCATCGCACACACCGCCAGAGTGATTTTTTGCAAATTTTGGCAATTTTCAAGCTTCAAGACTCTGTAAAATCCCCATCAACCCTTCTTTTTAGGTGAACCATCGCACACACCGCCAGAGTGATTTTTTGCAAATTTTGGCAATTTTCAAGAATCAAGACTCTGTAAAATCCCCATCGACCCTTCTTTTTAGGTGAACCATCGCACACACCGCCAGAGTGATTTTTTGCAAATTTTGGCAATTTTCAAGCTTCAAGACTCTGTAAAATCCCCATCAACCCTTCTTTTTAGGTGAACCATCGCACACACCGCCAGAGTGATTTTTTGCAAATTTTGGCAATTTTCAAGCTTCAAGACTCTGTAAAATCCCCATCAACCCTTCTTTTTAGGTGAACCATCGCTCACACCGCCAGAGTGATTTTTTGCAAATTTTGGCAATTTTCAAGAATCAAGACTCTGTAAAATCCCCATCGACACTTCTTTTTAGGTGAACCATCGCTCACACCGCCAGAGTGATTTTTTGCAAATTTTGGCAATTTTCAAGAATCAAGACTCTGTAAAATCCCCATCGACACTTCTTTTTAGGTGAACCATCGCACACACCGCCAGAGTGATTTTTTGCAAATTTTGGCAATTTTCAAGCTACAAGACTCTCTGAAATCCCCATCGACACTTCTTTTTAGGTGAACCATCGCACACACTGTCAGAGTGATTTTTTGCAAATTTCGGCAATTTTCAAGAATCAAGACTCTGTAAAATCCCCATCAACCCTTCTTTTTAGGTGGACCATCTCACACACCGCCAGAGTGATTTTTTGCAAATTTTGGCAATTTTCAAGCTTCAAGACTCTGTAAAATCCCCATCAACCCTTCTTTTTAGGTGAACCATCGCACACACCGCCAGAGTGATTTTTTGCAAATTTTGGCAATTTTCAAGCTTCAAGACTCTGTAAAATCCCCATCAACCCTTCTTTTTAGGTGGACCATCTCACACACCGCCAGAGTGATTTTTTGCAAATTTTGGCAATTTTCAAGCTTCAAGACTCTGTAAAATCCCCATCAACCCTTCTTTTTAGGTGAACCATCGCACACACCGCCAGAGTGATTTTTTGCAAATTTTGGCAATTTTCAAGCTTCAAGACTCTGTAAAATCCCCATCGACCCTTCTTTTTAGGTGAACCATCGCACACACTGTCAGAGTGATTTTTTGCAAATTTTGGCAATTTTCAAGCTTCAAGACTCTGTAAAATCCCCATCAACCCTTCTTTTTAGGTGAACCATCGCACACACCGCCAGAGTGATTTTTTGCAAATTTTGGCAATTTTCAAGCTTCAAGACTCTGTAAAATCCCCATCAACCCTTCTTTTTAGGTGAACCATCGCACACACCGCCAGAGTGATTTTTTGCAAATTTTGGCAATTTTCAAGCTTCAAGACTCTGTAAAATCTTCATCAACCCTTCTTTTTAGGTGAACCATCGCACACACCGCCAGAGTGATTTTTTGCAAATTTTGGCAATTTTCAAGCTTCAAGACTCTGTAAAATCCCCATCGACCCTTCTTTTTAGGTGAACCATCGCACACACCGCCAGAGTGATTTTTTGCAAATTTTGGCAATTTTCAAGCTTCAAGACTCTGTAAAATCCCCATCGACCCTTCTTTTTAGGTGAACCATCGCACACACTGCCAGAGTGATTTTTTGCAAATTTTAGCAATTTTCAAGCTTCAAGACTCTGTAAAATCCCCATCAACCCTTCTTTTTAGGTGAACCATCGCACACACTGTCAGAGTGATTTTTTGCAAATTTTAGCAATTTTCAAGCTTCAAGACTCTGTAAAATCCCCATCAACCCTTCTTTTTAGGTGAACCATCGCACACACCGCCAGAGTGATTTTTTGCAAATTTTGGCAATTTTCAAGCTTCAAGACTCTGTAAAATCCCCATCAACCCTTCTTTTTAGGTGAACCATCGCACACACCGCCAGAGTGATTTTTTGCAAATTTTGGCAATTTTCAAGCTTCAAGACTCTGTAAAATCCCCATCAACCCTTCTTTTTAGGTTGAACCATCGCACACACCGCCAGAGTGATTTTTTGCAAATTTTGGCAATTTTCAAGCTTCAAGACTCTGTAAAATCCCCATCGACCCTTCTTTTTAGGTGAACCATCGCACACACCGCCAGAGTGATTTTTTGCAAATTTTGGCAATTTTCAAGCTTCAAGACTCTGTAAAATCCCCATCGACCCTTCTTTTTAGGTGAACCATCGCTCACACCGCCAGAGTGATTTTTTGCAAATTTTGGCAATTTTCAAGCTTCAAGACTCTGTAAAATCCCCATCAACCCTTCTTTTTAGGTGAACCATCGCTCACACCGCCAGAGTGATTTTTTGCAAATTTTGGCAATTTTCAAGCTTCAAGACTCTGTAAAATCCCCATCAACCCTTCTTTTTAGGTGAACCATCGCACACACCGCCAGAGTGATTTTTTGCAAATTTTGGCAATTTTCAAGCTTCAAGACTCTGTAAAATCCCCATCAACCCTTCTTTTTAGGTGAACCATCGCACACACTGCCAGAGTGATTTTTTGCAAATTTTAGCAATTTTCAAGCTTCAAGACTCTGTAAAATCCCCATCAACCCTTCTTTTTAGGTGAACCATCGCACACACCGCCAGAGTGATTTTTTGCAAATTTTGGCAATTTTCAAGCTTCAAGACTCTGTAAAATCCCCATCAACCCTTCTTTTTAGGTGAACCATCGCACACACCGCCAGAGTGATTTTTTGCAAATTTTGGCAATTTTCAAGCTTCAAGACTCTGTAAAATCCCCATCAACCCTTCTTTTTAGGTGAACCATCGCTCACACCGCCAGAGTGATTTTTTGCAAATTTGAGAATTTTTCAAGCTTCAAGACTCTGTAAAATCCCCATCAACCCTTCTTTTTAGGTGAACCATCGCACACACCGCCAGAGTGATTTTTTGCAAATTTTGGCAATTTTCAAGCTTCAAGACTCTGTAAAATCCCCATCGACCCTTCTTTTCAGGTGAACCATCGCACACACCGCCAGAGTGATTTTTTGCAAATTTTGGCAATTTTCAAGCTTCAAGACTCTGTAAAATCCCCATCAACCCTTCTTTTTAGGTGAACCATCGCACACACTGCCAGAGTGATTTTTTGCAAATTTTAGCAATTTTCAAGCTTCAAGACTATGTAAAATCCCCATCAACCCTTCTTTTTAGGTGAACCATCGCACACACTGCCAGAGTGATTTTTTGCAAATTTTAGCAATTTTCAAGCTTCAAGACTCTGTAAAATCCCCATCAACCCTTCTTTTTAGGCGAACCATCGCACACACTGTCAGAGTGATTTTTTGCAAATTTTAGCAATTTTCAAGCTTCAAGACTCTGTAAAATCCCCATCAACCCTTCTTTTTAGGTGAACCATCGCACACACTGCCAGAGTGATTTTTTGCAAATTTTAGCAATTTTCAAGCTTCAAGACTCTGTAAAATCCCCATCAACCCTTCTTTTTAGGTGAACCATCGCACACACCGCCAGAGTGATTTTTTGCAAATTTTGGCAATTTTCAAGCTTCAAGACTCTGTAAAATCCCCATCAACCCTTCTTTTTAGGTGAACCATCGCACACACTGCCAGAGTGATTTTTTGCAAATTTTAGCAATTTTCAAGCTTCAAGACTCTGTAAAATCCCCATCAACCCTTCTTTTTAGGTGAACCATCGCACACACTGTCAGAGTGATTTTTTGCAAATTTGAGAATTTTTCAAGCTTCAAGACTCTGTAAAATCTCCATCAACCCTTCTTTTTAGGTGAACCATCGCACACACTGCCAGAGTGATTTTTTGCAAATTTTAGCAATTTTCAAGCTTCAAGACTCTGTAAAATCCCCATCAACCCTTCTTTTTAGGTGAACCATCGCACACACTGCCAGAGTGATTTTTTGCAAATTTTGGCAATTTTCAAGCTTCAAGACTCTGTAAAATCCCCATCAACCCTTCTTTTTAGGTGAACCATCGCACACACCGCCAGAGTGATTTTTTGCAAATTTTGGCAATTTTCAAGCTTCAAGACTCTGTAAAATCCCCATCAACCCTTCTTTTTAGGTGAACCATCGCACACACCGCCAGAGTGATTTTTTGCAAATTTTGGCAATTTTCAAGCTTCAAGACTCTGTAAAATCCCCATCAACCCTTCTTTTTAGGTGAACCATCGCACACACCGCCAGAGTGATTTTTTGCAAATTTTGGCAATTTTCAAGCTTCAAGACTCTGTAAAATCCCCATCAACCCTTCTTTTTAGGTGAACCATCGCACACACCGCCAGAGTGATTTTTTGCAAATTTTGGCAATTTTCAAGCTTCAAGACTCTGTAAAATCCCCATCAACCCTTCTTTTTAGGTGAACCATCGCTCACACCGCCAGAGTGATTTTTTGCAAATTTTGGCAATTTTCAAGCTTCAAGACTCTGTAAAATCCCCATCAACCCTTCTTTTTAGGTGAACCATCGCACACACCGCCAGAGTGATTTTTTGCAAATTTTGGCAATTTTCAAGCTTCAAGACTCTGTAAAATCCCCATCAACCCTTCTTTTTAGGTGAACCATCGCTCACACCGCCAGAGTGATTTTTTGCAAATTTTGGCAATTTTCAAGCTTCAAGACTCTGTAAAATCCCCATCAACCCTTCTTTTTAGGTGAACCATCGCTCACACCGCCAGAGTGATTTTTTGCAAATTTTGGCAATTTTCAAGCTTCAAGACTCTGTAAAATCCCCATCAACCCTTCTTTTTAGGTGAACCATCGCACACACCGCCAGAGTGATTTTTTGCAAATTTCGGCAATTTTCAAGAATCAAGACTCTGTAAAATCCCCATCAACCCTTCTTTTTAGGTGAACCATCGCTCACACCGCCAGAGTGATTTTTTGCAAATTTCGGCAATTTTCAAGCTTCAAGACTCTGTAAAATCCCCATCAACCCTTCTTTTTAGGTGAACCATCGCACACACCGCCAGAGTGATTTTTTGCAAATTTCGGCAATTTTCAAGCTTCAAGACTCTGTAAAATCCCCATCAACCTTTCTTTTTAGGTGAACCATCGCTCACACCGCCAGAGTGATTTTTTGCAAATTTTGGCAATTTTCAAGCTTCAAGACTCTGTAAAATCCCCATCAACCCTTCTTTTTAGGTGAACCATCGCTCACACCGCCAGAGTGATTTTTTGCAAATTTCGGCAATTTTCAAGCTTCAAGACTCTGTAAAATCCCCATCAACCCTTCTTTTTAGGTGAACCATCGCACACACCGCCAGAGTGATTTTTTGCAAATTTTGGCAATTTTCAAGAATCAAGACTCTGTAAAATCCCCATCGACACTTCTTTTTAGGTGAACCATCGCTCACACCGCCAGAGTGATTTTTTGCAAATTTTGGCAATTTTCAAGAATCAAGACTCTGTAAAATCCCCATCGACACTTCTTTTTAGGTGAACCATCGCACACACCGCCAGAGTGATTTTTTGCAAATTTTGGCAATTTTCAAGCTTCAAGACTCTGTAAAATCCCCATCAACCCTTCTTTTTAGGTGAACCATCGCACACACCGCCAGAGTGATTTTTTGAAAATTTTGGCAATTTTCAAGCTTCAAGACTCTGTAAAATCCCCATCAACCCTTCTTTTTAGGTGAACCATCGCACACACCGCCAGAGTGATTTTTTGAAAATTTTGGCAATTTTCAAGCTTCAAGACACTGTAAAATCCCCATCAACCCTTCTTTTTAGGTGAACCATCGCACACACTGTCAGAGTGATTTTTTGCAAATTTCGGCAATTTTCAAGAATCAAGACTCTGTAAAATCCCCATCAACCCTTCTTTTTAGGTGGACCATCTCACACACCGCCAGAGTGATTTTTTGCAAATTTTGGCAATTTTCAAGCTTCAAGACTCTGTAAAATCCCCATCAACCCTTCTTTTTAGGTGAACCATCGCTCACACCGCCAGAGTGATTTTTTGCAAATTTTGGCAATTTTCAAGCTTCAAGACTCTGTAAAATCCCCATCAACCCTTCTTTTTAGGTGAACCATCGCACACACCGCCAGAGTGATTTTTTGCAAATTTTGGCAATTTTCAAGCTTCAAGACTCTGTAAAATCCCCATCGACCCTTCTTTTCAGGTGAACCATCGCTCACACGGCCAGAGTGATTTTTTGCAAATTTTGGCAATTTTCAAGCTTCAAGACTCTGTAAAATCCCCATCAACCCTTCTTTTTAGGTGAACCATCGCTCACACCGCCAGAGTGATTTTTTGCAAATTTCGGCAATTTTCAAGAATCAAGACTCTGTAAAATCCCCATCAACCCTTCTTTTTAGGTGAACCATCGCTCACACCGCCAGAGTGATTTTTTGCAAATTTCGGCAATTTTCAAGAATCAAGACTCTGTAAAATCCCCATCAACCTTTGTTTTTAGGTGAACCATCGCACACACCGCCAGAGTGATTTTTTGCAAATTTTGGCAATTTTCAAGCTTCAAGACTCT
>CP115869.1:5920158-5939722 GCA_027920645.1 Caenorhabditis nigoni
CTATGTTTTCGATTATTTTCGATATGAACACGATAAATGATAGATAAATGTTGGATATTTGAGATGAAGATGGACTGATGAAAATGATCTGAAAATATAAAAAACCTCTGATTTGCTGAAAAATGACCATGGAAACTTACATATACATTGAGTCGGCCCGAAGAGAGAAAAAGACAGCTTCCACTTGTAAGGTAAAAATGGAAGGTGACTGACGGAAGCGGCGCTGAGCTGGTTGGGATTAATCGGGTGTCTGGGCACTTCATAGTGACTATAATATTCCCGCTTTTGATGAACAACTCATTTTCTCATTTTCTAATGTACTCGAGTTTCTCCGATTCTTGTTTCTTCTTTCGTAAGAAGCTCATACTTTGGACTTGAATGGCGACTGAGAAAAGCGAAGATTCAGCTCGATGAGGCGTATTAATTGATCGGGTCTACCATAGCTACTCTCACCTCGAGGCTCCAACTGGAAACAATTATTCGAAGAAAAAACATTCTAGGCAAAAATTTAACAAAAACAATTTATTTTCAATGCAGCTACCAACTGTTGTCACTTCTGAAGCAGATAAAGCGAGGAATAAAAACTATACATACACATGACAGATATGGTCCATTGGAAGACTATTCAAGAAAATAAAAATGAAAAACAAAAGCACAGAGAAGTAAGGTCTCAAAATAAGGTACTGTGAAGTGGAAAGGGAAAGTCTATTATGAAAAAGGGAATTTTTTAAAAATTACATTGAAAAATAAGGTTCCAAAATGGTACCAGTCAAGTCGTCAAAAGAGAACTATCCCAAAAGGAAGAAACTACAAAAAAATCAAACGGTAGAATTCCATGCAGAAGGTTTTCTTAGAAAAGTTACAATTAAACAAAAAAGGAAAATTTCAAAAAAATCAAAAAGTAGACCTCCATGCACAAAGTGGTCAAATATAAATTACAATTAAACAAAAAAGGAAAAATTCAAAAAAAAAATCAAAAAGTAGACCTCCATGCACAAAGTGGTCATATATAAATTACAATTTAATAAAAAAGGAAATTTTCAAAAAAATCAAAAAGTAGACCTCCATGCACAAAGTGGTCATATATAAATTACAATTTAATAAAAAAGGAAATTTTCAAAAAAATCAGAAAAGGGACATCCATTCAGAAGGTTGTCATAGGAAAATTACAATTAAACAAAACAAACAATCAAAAAAATCAGAGACTAGATCGCCATTCAGAAGGCAGTCACGGGAAAACAATTAAAAAAAGAAGTTACAAAAAAATCAAACACAGGTAATTCGCGAACATTCGGTTACAGATACTCTACCGTTCCCAAATCTGAGATTGAGATTTCGTCCGTAACGGGGTGTTCGTGAATTACCTGTGAAGGGGAGACCTCCAATCGGGTGGTCATGAAGAAAATGATAGAAATGAGAAGATTATGTACATAAGATTATTATGGGACATGAAATGGTTAAATATGAAGAAAAAAATGGAAAATAAAGATACCGAGATGCAGATGTCGATGTAGTTGTAGCCGACGAATGTTGATAGCGCAAAATGGGTGAAGATGACGTGAATAACCATGACGTGGATAAACAGAGCAATTTTGTGTACTATATGACTGGAAGATCTGAAAAACCATACTTTCTCTCAAAAGTAGTAAGATCCTAATTGAAAAACGGGAAACAATTGAAAAACACTTTACCTTCGTCTCAGAAGTTTTGAACCCCATTTTTTCAACTTTTTCTTCCTAGTTATTGTAGCCAAGGTGTTTTGGCTTTCAGGGAGAATGATGAAAAACAAGGAACTAAACGTTTGAGAGCTAATAACACAGCCCATTTTCTATAAAATTGTATGTTTTCGCATTTTTCTGAAAGCCAAACACCTTGTCTACAATAACTAGGAGACAAAAGTTAATGCGGTAGAAAACTTTTGAGAAGAAGATAAAAGGTGTTTCACTTGAAAATGGAGGTGTTGCAAGAAAGGCGCCATACCGCCCGCAATTACGCCAAGTGGCGGTTGACACCGCCGCCGACACTTTTTTTTTCTTCTCAATTTGTCACCTCCGGGTGACGTGCGGGCTTCAATTTTCTCGGTATGTTGAAGATAAAAAACTCACTCCGACAGACATGAAACTTTCTGAGAATCCAAAACTTTCTATCAGAAGTTCGACCAGACATCAACATTCCTCTTATCCAAAACTAAATCTGAAAATCGATGTATCAGGTTTCAGCGTTTAATTGTCAAAACTCACATTTACACAGAGTCGATCCGAGGAAGAAAAAAGAACGCCTCATCGGTTCCATCGAAAAATTGATCAGACATCGACAATCAGACATCTACAATGCTCCTCATGAAGATTAATATTTACAATCTGAACATTTGTAAATGAGATTGCAGTGTGTGACTGGCAAAACTTACATATACATTGAGTCGATCCGGAGGAGAAGAAAAAACGTCTCATCGGTTGGGTGGAAGAGAGGAACGACTGAGGAAAGAAGGCGACACGACGATCACGAGGGACTGTTCACCGTCTCTTTCTCTGATTCTCTTCATTTCCGCCTCTCTCTTCCTGTGTTCGCTACCACCAAAATGAAACATGACACCGACCATCTGTCTGTTGTTGCTATTGAACCGTTACGCCGACACGCGACGCGTCAGAAACTAGCGCCAATTTTGAATTGAGGTTTCGTCTAGCGGTGAAAACAAAGGATGTTCGTCAGACACCATCATGTTAAAAAAACTATGTTCAGTTGAAGAATAAAAATAAAACTAGTTATTTACCTTTTCTTGTATAACTAGAATTGATATTCAAGATGAAAAGAAATATGGATTGATAAAGATGATCTGAAGGATTACAGAAAATCTGATTGTCAATAATATTAGTTCAAAATTTTTTGCTTTTTTTGAGTCGGTCCCAAGAAAATAGAAAACCGTACACTTTTTATACTTTGTCTTAAAACACTTTTTTTGTAATGAGCTTGAAGCAGTGTTCACTTCTTCTTGGATGTCCAAACATTGAAAAATTGAAAATTTTGCAAACCAATTTATTGAAAACATTTATTCATAATCAAAATTTAACAAATATGCTGAATTGAGCGTCTAAATTACTTTTTGCTCTCCTATTCTTTTTTCAACTAGAGCTTCAACGCGTAGGTAGATATCTCAACAAATACAACAATTTTGTCGAGTTGTACTTGAGTGTTTTCTAAATATCAAAATCAGAATCTAATCGAAAATAAATTGAACACATCTAATTAAAACTCTGGATGGTTATGACCATGAGGTATAAACTCTGAACTTGCATTGAACAACATACACAAAAAGTTCAGCAGTAGCATGCAGTCTTTTGGGGAAAGATAAATTGTTAGAGGAGATGGGTGTCCTTAGAGCTTAATCGGCTTAATAAGAGAATTAAGAAATATTTCAAGTTATGATTGCGGTACAAAATTACTAAGGTTAGAAAAATCAATGAAAACCATGAACTGGATGAAAAAGAGTAAAAGGAAGAACAATTTAGGTAGAGAGATAATCAGAAAAATAAAACCCATTGACAAAGAAGACTGCCAAGCCAGACGGCTGTCAAAATTGACTGAGTAGACCCGTGGAAGTGAAATTTGCGACAAACATGTGTAGATGATCGGAATGTTGATTACCCCGCAGTGTTGATGAGCAGTTGATATGACCCGAAAAATTCTACAGAAATGATATGCTTCATTGGTCTCCTGGAAAGTCATATTGAAGCAAATCACTCAGGTAATATCTCTTACCGTTACTTCAGTACATGGCGACTAATATCTTCGGTGTGATGGGAACGAAGCTAACATGCATAGTAGGTAAGGAGGACTAATAGTAATGCAGCCTGACGGGCGGAGGGGCTCCTTGAACTCTACCCCTTGAAGTCTTAAGGCACTCCATAGTTACCTTCACCTCTATTTGTTGTTCTTCACACTTTTCTTCTTCTCCGGTCTCTCATTTCCTTTAATCTATCCCCCTAATGTTCACTTCTCTGATTCTCCTTTGTTGTCTCCATGGTAACCTACTTTCACTAGCCGAGAAGTGAATTCAACGGAAAGGGAGGGAGGGAAATTTTGGCTCAGGATTTGTCATATTCTCCATTAGGAACCTAATATGACTCATAAGCAGGAACCTCACACCAATTCACATGAATCGAGAAAGGGATTTCACCGAGTGGCAAGAGCATTTGCAATAACTTTCCCTAACAATTATAGAGACAAACTAATAGATTTTGAGTTTAAAGATCAGTTTTACCATGTATTGGAAAACAAGACAGAGAAAGCCTTCAAAAAAGGCACGGGGAAAACCTTCAATAATGTTTGAATCCAGATTTCGAGCATTTTCAGCGCATTTCAAGGATCCTCAGAAATTTTGCCAAACTGGAAGATAAATTTAAAGAATTGCATGCATTAAACTTCATTCATAAACACAAAATTCAACTTTATTTCAGTGGGAACTCCGATCCGGAATTCTCGTCGTGGAACTTGGCAAAAGCCGCGGGGTTGATAAGCTTTCTTTTCGATGCCATATAACTTCCAGCATTGGTGATATTGATGTTGTAGTTCTTGATGTACTCCACTCTGAAACACAATCATTGGGTGGATCCAATTTTCGAAACAATAATATTTCAAATCACCCTGTGAGTAATACTCACCCCTCCCCATTACTAATCAGAAAAAAAACTAACCCGTGCTTAATCGGGAAATGGCCAATAAAAGCATTGTACTTCTGTCGGAAGTTCTCGTAGGAATTGCATGTGTGTACTATTTGAAGGTACATGTCGAAGTAGTTCTGAAAATGTTAGCTCTCATTTTCAATGACATGAGTTGACAGTCACTATGTTAGATTATAGTTCATTTCCAAAAGATCCTGTTCATTTCAGAAAAGATTTAAAACTAACATTTCGCGGACCATCGTGAGTGTCTTGTCCCTCGATGTGGAATCCACCTGATCCGTGACCGCGGCCGGAACTCACAAATCCGATTTTATCATCACTGAAAACTGTGTCATTAGTTCCAGAAAATTCTGCAAATGTTTGACTCACTCTATCCAGTCCCATTCGAATAGAGTGACTTCGTATTGGAAGTCTTTGTTGTAGGCACAAGCCAGCTCACCACCAATGCGGAACTTCGTGAGAGTTTCCACCTGAATAAGGCAAGAAGTCCAGAATAGGAAGAAGACAAAGAACTTTCCCATGTTTGGAAATGGTATGGAGGGAGGAGGGCAGATATGGCGTTTTTATAGTTGAAGAAATAATCAAATTATTTCGTGAACATCGATGGGAAAATGATCGGGAAAATTGTTCAGATATGATTTTTTCTTTTTGTTCCCACCAAAAAAAATGGAATCGAAAAAAAAGAAAGACTATTTTCCCATCTACGTTCAAGAAATAATTCTCGCCTCCGCTCCATCTCAAAAATGGAACAATTTTTTTTCTGTGGCTAACTCTGGCTTAGCTTCCCTTAGGCTTAGACTTAGCTTCCCTTAGGCTTAGGCTTAGCTTCCCTTAGGCTTAGGCTTAGCTTCCCTTAAGCTTAGGCTTAGCTTCCCTTAGGCTTAGCTTCCCTTAAGCTTAGGCTTAGCTTCCCTTAGGCTTAGCTTCCCTTAGGCTTAGGCTTAGCTTCCCTTAGGCTTAGGCTTAGCTTCCCTTAAGCTTAGGCTTAGCTTCCCTTAGGCTTAGCTTCCCTTAAGCTTAGGCTTAGCTTCCCTTAGGCTTAGCTTCCCTTAGGCTTAGGCTTAGCTTTCTAGGCTTGGGCTTAGCTTCCCTTAGGTTTAGGCTTAGCTTCCCTTAGGTTTAGGCTTAGCTCCCCTTAGGCTTAGGCTTAGCTTCCCTTAGGTTTAGGCTTAGCTCCCCTTAGGCTTAGGCTTAGCTCCCATTAGGCTTAGGCTTAGATTCACTTAGGTTTAGGCTTAGCTCCCCTTAGGCTTAGGCTTAGCTCCCATTAGGCTTAGGCTTAGATTCACTTAGGCTTAGGCTTGGCTTCCCTTAGGCTTAGGTTTAGCTTCCCTTAGGCTTAGGCTTAGCTTCCCTTAGGCTTAGGCTTAGCTTCCCTTAGGCTTAGGGTTAGCTTCCCTTAGGCTTAGGCTTAGCTTCCCTCAGGCTTAGGCTTAGCTTCCCTTAGGCTTAGGCTTAGCTTCCCTTAGACTTAGGCTTAGCTTCCCTTAGGCTTAGGCTTAGCTTCCTTTAGGCTTAGGCTTAGCTTCCCTTAGGCTTAGGCTTAGCTTCCCTTAGGCTTAGGCTTAGCTTCCCTTAGGCTTAGGCTTAGCTTCCCTTAGGCTTAGGCTTAGCTTCCCTTAGGCTTAGGCTTAGCTTCCCTTAGGCTGTAAGGTGAAAATGGTAGGTGACTAACGGAAGCGGCGCTGAGCTGGTTGGGATTAATCGGGTGTCTGGGCACACCATAGTTAATCTGATATTCCCGCTTTTGATAAACTACTCTTTTTCTCCTTTTCTGTTACCTTATGTTCTCGGATTTCTCTGTCCCGATCCTTGTTTCTTCTTTCGTAAGAAGCTCATATGATGGACTTGAATGGCGACTGAGAAAAGCGAAAAATCATCTGGATGAAGCGTATTAAAAATCTGGGTCTACCCTGGTTATTCTTACCTCGAAGCTTCAACTGGAAACAATAATTGAACAAAACATTTTGGGCAGAATTTAACAAAAACAATTTATTTTCAATGCAGCTACCAACTGTTGTCACTTCTGAAGCAAACATACCAAGTAATAAAAACTATACATACACATGACAAATAGGGTCCATTAGAAGACTATTCAAGAAAATAAAAATGAAAAACAGAAGCACAGAGAAGTAGTGCCTCAAAATAAGGTACAATGAAGTGGAAAGGGAAAGTCTATTATGGAAAAGGGAATTTTTAAAAATAGTACATCGAAAAATAAGGTCCCAAAATAAGGTACCAGTCAAGTCGTCAAAAGAGAACTATAAAAAAAGAGGGAAACTACAAAAAAATTCAAAAGGTAGACTCCATGCAGAAAGTAGTCATATAAAAATTACAATTCAACAAAAAAGAAAATTTTCAAAAAAAATCAAATGGTAGACCTCCATGCAGAAGGTTGTCTTAGAAAAATTACTATTAAACAAAAAAGGAAAATTTCAAACAAATCAATATGTAGACCTCCATGCACAAAGTGGTCATATATAAATTACAATTCAACAAAAAAGGAAAATTTCAAAAAAATCAAAAAGGAGACATCCATGCAGAAGGTTGTCTTAGAAAAATTACAATAATACAAGAAATAAATTTTCAAAAAAATCAGAAAGTAGATCGCCATTCAGAAGGCAGTCATGGGAAAACTATAAAAAAAGAAATCACAATAAAAATCAAACACAGGTAATTCGCGAACAATCCGTTACAGAGGCTACACCACTACCGCGCGGTTGAACTTTGTGAATCAGAGTTCCGATTTCAAACAGTGGAGCTTCAGTAACGGATTGCTTGCCAACTACCTGTGAAGGGGAGACCTCCAATCGGGTGGTCATGAAAAAATGATAGATATGAGAGGAGTATGTACATGAAATGGTTATAGAATATGAGATGGTTATAGAATATGAAATGGTAAAAAAGGGGAAAATAAAAAGAAACTAAAGGTACCGAGATGCAGATGTCGATGTAGTTGTAGCCGACGGATGTTGATAGCGCAAAATGAGTGGAGATGGCGTGAATAACTATGACGCGGATAAGGAGAACAATTTTGTGGACGACATGGCTGGAAGATCTGAAAAACCATACTTTCTCTCAGAAATAGTAAGATCCGCGACACCCTGCAGTTACAAGATGAGAGAAAAAAAAGCGTCGGCGGCGGTACCAACCCCACTTGGCGTGATTCGCGGGCGTCATGGCGCCTTTCTTGCAACACAGTAAATTCCACCTGAAACACATTTTACCTTCGTCTCAGAAGTTTTTAACCCCATTTTAAACATTTTCTCCCTAGTTATTATAGCCAAGGTGTTTGGTTTTTAGAAAATGCAAAAAACATACAATTTCCTAGAAAATGGGCTGTGCATTTTAGCATTTTAGCTGGTTTTAACGGTTTATTTAGAAAATTGAAGATCATGGGTTGATTTCCACTTATAAATATGGTATTGTACTGATGTATAACGTTTAATTTCAGTAGAACTTCTTGAATTACGAGTTGGAACATTGAGCAAATAATGGAAAACAAGGATCTGAACGTTTGAGAGCTAATAACACAGCCCATTTTCTATGAAATTGTATGGTTTTGTATTTTTCTGAAAGCCAAACATCTTGTCTGCAATGACTAGGAGACAAAAGTTAACGGGGTAGAAAACTTTAGAGACGAAGATAAAAGGTGTTTCACTTGAAGTTTACGGTGTTGCAAGAAAGACGCCATACCGCCCGCGATCACGCCTAGTGGGGGTTGGCACCGCCGCCGACGCTTTTTTTCTCTCAATTTGTCACCGCCGGATGCCGTGCGGGCTTTAATTTTCTCCATACTTGTCAAATTCCCGGCCGACCCGGTGACCCGGCCCGGCCGTAGTGACTCGGCCCGGCGGCCGGGGCCGGGCCGGGTCAAGGCCGGGTCGGAAAAAAATCTGCCGGTTCGGCCCGGGTAGCTGATTTTTTGAGAATTCTTGAGAAAAATTTTTTGAATTTCCCGCCAAATATAATTTTCTTAGGTGTTCCGCTGTATGGAAAGTACAACAATTGCGAAATTTATCGAAAATTTCATGAAAACTTCGAAAATTTTCAAAAAAAATGCTGAATTTTGAAGCTTCAGAATCTGACCCGGGCCGACAGGGCCGGGACGGAAAATTTTTCCTTTCGACCCGGCCCGGCCCGGCTTGTGACAAGTATGGTTTTCTCAGTTATAGATTTGAAAATACTCACTTCGACATGAAACTTTTTTAGAATCCAAAACTTTCCATTCGTAGTTCGACCAGACATCAACATTCCTCTTATCCAAGATAAAATCTGAAAATCGATGTAATAGGTTTCAGTGTTCACTGTCAAAACTCACATTTATACTAAGGCGATCCGAGGAAAAAAAACGTCTCATCGGTTCCATCAAAAAAGTGATCAGACATCGACAATCAGACATCTACAATGCTCCTATTGAAGGTTAATATGTACAATCTGAAAATCGATGGATCAGGCTTTAATGATTCATTGTCAAAACTTACATATACATTGAGTCGATCCGGAGGAGAAGAAAAAACGTCTCATTGGTTGGGTGGAAGAGAGGAACGACTGAGGAAGGGAGGCGAGGCGAGGGTCACGAGGGACTGTTCACCGTCTCTTTCTCTGATTCTCCTCATTTCCGTCACTCTCTTCCTGTGTTCGCTACCACCAAAATGAAACATGACACCGACCATCACCAATGGGTCTGTCTGTTGTTGCTATTGAACCGCTACGCCGACACGCGACGCGCCCGAAACTAGCGCGAATTTTGAATTGAGGTTTCGTCTAGCGATGAAAACAGAGGATGTTCAGCAGATACCATCAGCCTGGAATATTATGATCGGTTAAAGAATAAACATAAAACTAGCTTTTCACCTCTTTTCGAATGACTAGAGTGGATATTCAAGATGAACATAAACATGAATTGATAAAGATGATCTGAAGGATTACAGAATATCTGATTGTCATAATATTAGATTAAAAATTTCGCTTTTTTGAGTTGTTCCCTAAAAAAACAAAACTGTGAATTTTTTACTTCTACTTAAAACCCTGAACTCGGCGTAAAGTTGACGTGTTATGCTCCTGTTTTTCCAACTACACTGTCTAGGTGGACATGGAAAGCGACTGACGAGAGCGACGCTGAGCTGGTTGGGACTTATCGTGTGTCCGGGCACCCCACAACTACTCTAATCTTCCGCTTTTAATGATCTCCTCTTTTTCACATTTTCTTTTACCTAATGTAATTGGGTTTCTTTATCCTGAGCTTCCTCCTCTCTTTCGCCAGAAGCTTACCGCCTGAAGCTTACATGATTGACATAGATGGCGACGAAGAAAAGCAAGTATTCAGCTGGATGAGGCGTATTAGGTATCTCTGTCTTCCATACTACAGTGCTCCACAAAATGATAGGTTCACCCTCAGGAATTTTTGAAAATCGAGAATTTCGAAATTTTTCAAAACGGTGTCATTACTACATATGGTGTCATTACTACATATGAAAGATATCAAAAGTGTGTCAACTGATAAAATTTTCATCATCATATCAGAAATATTTTTGTGTCTTAATACCTGACAAGGGAAGTGTTTTCAGAAAAGCGTTGAGATTTTTCTCAAACTTCTGTCAGTAGTACGGACACGCTGATAACAGAACTGAAGTCAGTTCTTCCCCCTCGGCCCTGTGAAAAAAGTTATGAGCTCTGAAAGTGATTTCAGTACTAATTTCTCACTTTTGGAGTCAATTTTTGAAAGGGTTAATAATGGGTTTTCAGTGTTTTTTGTATGTGAATTGTGCTTTTGAACGTTGCTCTACAATCTGACAAAGTTTGCTCATTTTTCAAAAAAAAAATTTTTTTCGGAAAAATGTCGCCATGGGGTACCCCCTTGCCCATTTTTTCAAATTTTCGAAAAATTTTAAAATTTGCTAAAATGATTTGTAAACGTAGGGAAACAACAAAATTAGTCTTTTCACAATATTTGAAAGCCTATATTCCTCTCGAAGTCACAAACAAGCGATTTGTGTAGATACATCAATAGATCGTAGTTTATTGAAAATTACCTAGGAGTTATCAAATCATTTGAAAACATAGATTTACTTAATTCCTGATTCATTTACCACTTATTTCACCCAAAAATAAGCCAATCTGGGGTTTTTCGGCTGACTAGGGAAAACTGTCTAGTGTTTCTTCCAGAATTTTTCAGAAACATCTACAAGTATTTTTCTAATTTTGTGAAAAAGTGTTATTTTTCCAAAAATGCGACAATAAAAATTTTTTAAAAGTTGAAAAAAAGTTTCATGCAACTTTTTGAGACTTCCAGAGGGGTCAGAAAAAAAAAACAAAAACCAAAAAGAGGATAGAGGGGTCGAACCTGACCCTTGTCAGACACGTCCATCCCTCCTCACCACTACACCACTGCTAGCTGCTCTCTCCTCTTTCCTGAATGAATATAAGAAAGGGGGGAAGGCGCGGCGCTCAAAGGTCCTTGAAAGCACGTTAAAATTTCAGACGCAAATTTTCAGCTTCTGGAGGCCGAGGGGGAAAAACTGACTTCAGTTCTGTTATCAGCGTGTCCAAAAGTACCACTGACAGAAGTCTGAGAAAAATCTCAACGCTTTTCTGAAAACACTTCCCTTGTGAAGAATTTAGCGAGACAGCAACAGCGACTGATGGAAAAAGTGATGGTTCGATTCTCTGCCCTGACATCTGTATTCAAGCTTCTTTACAGCCATTAGCTAAACTGAGGGGAAGGAGCTCCTCAACAAGCCATAGCTTGATATGCTGGCTTCTTAGTCGAATGAATATACTAGAGCAGGAAAGATCATCAGATATCGCCCACATGTGCAAATCCTCTGAAAAAAAGTTGAGAAATATGTTTATTTTTTCTTGCTTGAGTTGGTTTTTGAACGTATTATGTTAAAATACAAAACAACAATTTATCTCTTCTTGGGATTCCAACGGTGATGTAGAAACCATTATAAAACAAAAAAACTATACAAATGACAAATAGGGTCCATTAGAAGGCTATACAAACAAATGGAATAAGTTTTAAAAAGATACAGAGAGAAAAGGTTTTCGGAAAAGCGATTATTCGCTTGAAGGCAAACCAGCCCATTTTCCAGTTTCGATACCGATACCGAGAAAGCTCTGGAAGCTGAGCCAAGACTCACTGTTCGTAAAGTGTTTTCTACTCTCGGTCTACCTACTGTAATAGGATTTCATTATCTACGAAGTTGGGGCACAGAGAAAAATATGGTCAACTGGTGCCACACCATTTCTGTGCTTCCCAAAAAAATCTGGTTGTGACTTGAGTTTGTATCTTCTCCCTCGTAAGTGAACCGTCGATGGGACCCGTTATCTTGTGTTCGGAAACGGCGAAAGGTATCTGTGGGTTGCGGAAAACAGGAAGCGTCAGTGGGTAATGGTTTGCGAAACTCCAGAAATCAACCACAAAGGAGAAACCACAAAGGAAATCCGTGAAAAAGGGAGATGTTGTGCATTTGGTGGTTTTGTCATGTGTGATCTATAGAGAGATTTTTCCTAACTGTGCGACTGTTACTACGGACATGTACTGTCATCGACTGCAAAAAGGATTCAATGCATGACGTGCTCCGCGCCCAGAGGCGAACACATTTGTTCTGCTTCACGATAATGCGCACCTTTACACAACTTCAGACACCCGCCAAAAATGCGTCAAACTATCAAAATACTCGGCCCTCCATCATATAGTTCAGACCCCGCTCTAACAGAATTTCATTTATTCCGCTCGCTTTAGAATGGTTAACAGTGTAAGCGCTTCGATGGAAAATCGGACTTCAAATTGTATATGGGTGCCTTCTTCGCGCCACAGCCACCCGCGTTCTAGGCGAAAGGCATTGAACATCTACCAAAACGTTGGCAGGGTATGGTGGACCATAATAAACATTAGATTACTTACTGAAATATTCCTGAAGGTGAACAAACTTCTTTCGAAAATATGTTCAAAAATATCGATTACTTTCCGGACAACCTAATATTTTGAACATCACATTGGGTAGACAGACTTTTCTGGTTCTCACACCTGAAGATATGGCACAGATACGGAGTGAACAATTTTGAAAAAACCAAGGTATACTTTCAGAAGTTTAAGGTATCCAGAAAAACAGTTTTTCTTATTTTCTTCTTTGATATGATTGAAAAAGGAAAACTGAAATATGGAATTCACAATATATTGACGTGCAAAAAAAAACGCAATGAAATTGACACCTACGGGACTTGATCACCCATTTCTTTTTTTCAGTTTTCATTTTACCAGTTTTTCCGCGATCAAGGCATTGCTTGTTTTTGCTCTGTTCCAATTTTCATTAATAACAAATCGAGAAGAAACCTTCAATTTTTCTTGTTTTTTTTTTCAGTTCAAGCTAATATTTTTCACAATTTATTTTTTCAAGTTTTTATTGAAAATGAATTGAGAAAAGTGATAAATAGAAAATCGATGGAAACTTTGAATATTACATAAAATGGTATTTCATATCAATAGAAAATAGACACTTAAAAAAAGGAGGGGGGGGAGGGGAGTGCAGAGTAATCAAAGAAAATGACAATTCCTGCTGCACTATTAGTCAAGGAAGATAAGTTAAATATTCTCTATTAGCAATTTTTATGACGCCTTCGTCTTCTGAATTACTTTCCGAATTGCTGTCACTGATTGATGCCACGTTTTGAGAATTTTTTGCTTTCATACACTTGAAACAGCAGATGACAATAAGATAGAGTAATCCGAAAAAGCAGACTATGGATATCGTTAAAGGCAGCAAACGGTAACCGGTTTTACTCGTCCATGAAGTACGTCGGCCGCCTTCAAAAATATCCTCTGTGACATAAAACTCCATTTTTCGAAGGCCAACCGAAGAATCCGATGAGTTGTTGCGTAAAAGGTGAGACGATGGGAATGGTGGTTTGTGCCTAACCACTCCTATTCCTTATATACCACATTTTGGTGGCTGGGCGGAGTTTCCCACCACCTAGACGCCTCTGGTGAACAAACGCAATTTTCTCAGGGGAACAAGGTTGTGCACTATACGAGTTTGATTTGCATGTATTCTGTGAGAGATGAGTTAGTTTCCCAGAAGTCAGATTTGGAAGGGCACTGTCACAGAAGACAATAAAAGTGACAAATAGAGTGTTATTGTAGATGGACAATGGGCTGTCACGTTATTTGAGGGATGTGGGATCACTGGACCAATATTGTCCAGGACACCGAATATTGCCAGCAAAAGAAAAAGAAAGGGAAAAGAAAACGGAATAGTAAAGGTTAGATATTTCTCTCTTTTTTCTTGTTGTGTAGACGATAAAGAATGATGCCATAGAATTCTCCAGCTGGCAGTACGAAACGCGAATCAGTGCAAGAATGCGTGCTTGCAGCAGTTACAGGGATCAGTATCTATACATAAGAGTCTGAAACCGAAATATCGAAGAACTTACATCAGGAGTGTTTCTGGTTTTTTTCGGAGTAAAGTTTTTACAGATCTTGAAACAACATCTTTGATGAAATACTGGCCTGAAAAAATCGTCGAATGCACCCGAACAACGACAAAATTCCTTAGAAGTACTAAAGCTTCGAACTCTTGATGAGAAAAAAGAAATAGTTTATAATTGAACTTTTAAACTCTTGTGAAGCTGAGATGCTATAGGACCCCAAGAAGAGACATAATTTAAATGAAATTTGATAAAGCCAAAAATGATCGAGAAAGAAGGGCAAATAAATCGATAGAATTGGACTGCTTTAAAATGGAAAGGAATAATATCAATTTTTAAAAATGAGCATTCAAATGGGAAAGAAATTTATGAACCCACCTAATATTTGACGTTTTGTTACTGTAAACCATGTTTTTGTGCCGTCCATTTTCATGACAAGTTTCGAGTTTTCAAATTTTAGCAAAATCTACTAATGACACCGTTTCCGAAACTTTCATTTTTTCGAGTTGTGAGAGTTTTTAAGAGCGAAACTACTATTTTTTAAAGCACTGTCCTCATTCTCTGAATTTTTGCGAAATTGACTACCTAACCTTGAGATTTTCACAAGAAAACGTCGAATTTTTCATTTTCTTTTATTTTTGAGCCATTTTTTTCACAATTTTTTCTTTAAAAGATTTTATTCAAAATAATAACAGTTTTATTGAAGTATAGTTTGTACAGCACTATTACTCAAGAAATATAATTTAGATAATTCAGCTTCTCATGTTCTGGGGGCTCTCTGTCTATCATCTTCCAGGTTGATGTCACTGCTCAATGCCACGTCTTGAGAAGTTTTTGCCTTCATAAATTTGAAACAGCAGATGGTAATAAGATAGATTAATCCAAAAAAGCAGACTACGAATAACGTTAAAGGCAGCACACGGATAGAGGTTTTACTCGTCGTAGATATATGTCGGTCGGGCCAGAAAAAATCCTTTGTGATACAAAACTCCATTTCTCAAAATCCAACAGAAGAATCCAATGAGTCCGTGCAAAAAAGAAATCAAGACTATAGAAATGATGGTTCGTACCTATCCCATTCCTTATTTACCACATTCTGGTGGCTGGGCGGAGTTTCCCATCACCTAGACACCTTCGCTGGACGAATGCAATTTTCTCAGGGGGACAAGGTTGTGCACTATACGAGTTTGATTTGCATGTATTCCGTGAGAGATGAGTTTGTTTCCCAGAAGTCAGATTTGGAACGGAACTGTCACAGAAGACAACAAAAGTGACAATTAGAGTGTTATTGTAGATGGACAATGGGCTGTCACGTTATTTGATGGATGTGGGATCACTGGACTAATATTGTCCAGGACACCGAATATTGTAGAGTTTCGTTTTTGACACAGTGTCTAAACTGACTGGAAAAAATAATGTTCAATTATATTTGGAAAATACTGAACATGAAATCAAAAATGTGAAAGCTTAAACAAAAAAAGTAAAATTTGTTTTTTTTTTGTGAATAACTCAAATTTATCATGCGAAATACTGGAAATATGTGTTACAGTGTTTTTTTTTCTACTGGCGTTAGTCTCAGAAGAGAAAATAACCCTTAGAATTTCAACTATATTATATTCATTTACAACTATTGCAAGTGGATAACTCACAATAAAGCGCACAAAACTGCCAAGCCGAAAGTTATTTAAGATATACAGATATTGTTTTTTAATATTTCAACTAGCCTAAAATTTTTCACGTAAACGGTTGATAGGCAGGTTTTTGAATTTTGAATTGACAGATTTTGCCAAAGCCAGTGATCCTAAGACATATAATGCAAGGGCATCCTAAGCCATCTCCGTTGCTGTCGGAGATATGAAATAGTTTTCACTGGATACATTTTTTTCATAATATATAAAATGTTCTTTCCGTTGAAACATTTTCGATATTTTTCATAGAAATTGAGATAAAGTGAGATAGTTCAATGGTTTTTAAATCATAGTAATCGGAGTATGTACGAATCCAAAACGAACTCTCTAGAGAAAAAAGGGATGATGACTTATTTTATTTTTAAAAAGTAAGAGACTTGACGCTCAAATAAGCAACTTCCTCTCGGAAAAAAGCAACAAAAAACGAACACGTATATTTCAAACTCGTGTTTTCAAATTTATAGTGTGGTCCGTTTTTAAATGTCTGATTTCTTGCAAAAATTGCCAATTTTTTATTTATTAATGAGCTGCCTGCAGAACGTATTCTTCAACTCCACATAAATGTTCTTTCTACCCAAACAAGTGCAGCTATCCTGATCGTTGTTTTTAGCTTTTCGATGGTTTCAAGTTTCTTTTTTAAGCTTTTCGCTCTGTTTGTTCTTGTTCAACTTTTAACATTTTTGTTTTCATGTTCAGTGTTTCCCAAATATAAAAGAATATTATTTCGTGCCAGTTAGTTTAGACACAGTGTCGAAAACGAATCTGTAGAACATGTACTGCACAACTTTAGACCAGTGATCCCACATCCATCAAATAACGTGTCCATTGTCACCCATTGCCCAGCTAATTGTTCATCTACAATAACACTCCATTTGTCACTTTTATTGTTTTCTGTGACAGTGCCCTTCAAAATCTGACTTCTGTGAAATATACTTATATATCACGGAATACACGCAAACTCGTATAGTGTACAACCTGATTCCCCTGAGAAAACTGCGTTCGCCCGCCACAGGCGTCTAGGGGATGAGAAACTCCGCCCAGCCACCAGAATGTGGTATATAAGGAATGGGATTGGTTAGGTAGGAGCATTCATTCCAATCGTCTCGCCTGATTTGCACGCACACATGAAGACAGTTTGGGAAATCGGGAAAAAGCCAATTTTCGCGACCTAAAGTTTTTGCGGATTTTCGCGACCTGACGACCAAAAAAAAAAAAGGTCGTCAAAATCTGACTCTTTATTTGTCCTATTTTTTTACTTCACCATACAATTCTTACATTCTTTTCTAGCCTCAATAAAATTCTCTCATTTGTCTAATTCTTAGCACATAAACAAACAATTCGCTGAACTATATTTTTAGTTCAGCTTAATCAATAAATTGATACATCAATTTTAATCTATTAATAATCATTACTTAAATCATATAAATTATTCACAATTTCCTTTTCCTCGAACCAGCGACCTCCCATAACCAGCGGCACGCGTTATACACAACAGCGCTCAGAAGAGACGCAGAGAAACGGTCGCCCGCACCACCTTGAGGGAGCGCGCACCATGCTTCACGTTGCTATTACACACATGTCCCGCAACTTTCGAAATCTGTTTGAAACGGTCTCGTGATAAACAACAGGCGGGACACCATTTAAAACAAAATCGCGACCTAAATTTACACAAAAGTACGTTTGGGAGACGCTCGCCGGCCACAGTGCTTTTTTTGCGCTTTTCAGTTGGGAAATGGCTCTTTTTCCCAAATGCCGTTTCAGTGGAAAAATTACCCCTTTTAGGTCGCGATTTTTTTTCATTCTGAGTATTTTTTCACGAGAAACACGAATATAACAGTCGCGTCCTACTTTTTTTGCCTCCTTATACGAGTTTTGGCCACATTTCAGACCTGATTACTGTAGCGATTTCCCAAATGCCGTTTCAGTGGAAAAATTTGCTCTTTTAGGTCGCGATTTTTTTTCATTCTGAGTATTTTTTCACGAGAAACACGAATATAACAGTCGCGACCTACTTTTTTTGCCTCCTTATACGAGTTTCAGACTAATTTTCGAACAGATTACAGTAGGTAATTTAACATTGGTTGATCTTCATTTCATGGTTTCCTTCGTGTTCATTTCCGTTCTTTCCCTTTCCCATTTAAACCAAGTTTTTCAAATTTGGCGATTTCGCGACCTCATTTTTCAGACCATTTTTCGCGACCTACATTTCCCACATCTCTCCATGTGTGTTTGCACGGACTCATCGGATTCTTCATTCGAATTTCGAAAAATGGAGTTTCATTTCAAGGAGCATTTTCCTGGCAGCCGAACAAATCCAGACACCTATATAGAGGGCACAATCGTTATTCATTGGTTGCCGTTAGCGGTGTTCGTAGGCTGTTGCATCGGACTTGTTTGTTTGATTTTAATGGGTTACAACAAATACGTCACAACGAAAACTTCTATAAACGTGACTGGAAGCAGTGCCATGAACCTGAAAAAGGTTGCAAAAAACGAAGCGCCCCCAACAAATGGAAAAGATGTTTCCTTTTTGAATTATCTTCCTTGATTAATAGTGTTGGACCAGTTATCTTTTCTTTAAATCACCCCCCCCCCCTCTTTTTGAATTTGATGTCATGTTTGAAGTTTTCACCAATATTATGTTAATCACACTGTTCATTTCAATAAAACTGTTTTCTTCAATAAAAACTTGTGAAACATGAATTGTGTAAAATAATGTTTTCTTGTGGAAATATCAAGAATTGCTAGATATTTTCGGTTCGTTACTCAATCGAAGTTAGAAATGCTGGAACAAAAAAAACAGCTCTCTATGAAAAAACCGTTAAATCAAAAATAAAAAATGCTAAGAAAATTATATAAATCAATATCAGTCTTTTTTCATTTGAATTTCATGACTCCGAATCTATGTCGAATCATAGGGATTTTCTTTAGATTTGTGCCTTTTTTTCAAAGTTTTGACACGGGAACAACTCTATATGTTACTCGGGGTTTCAGATAAAAACTGCATATGTTAAATAGTAGTATACCGGTTTTTGAGAACAACTACGGAGCTATAGCCGGGCGATAGGAAGGTCTATTCAAATGGAGAACCGTTTTATGATTTTTTGTGAGTTTTTAGTCGGTACACTTCGAGAGACCATACCTTTTTTGATGTTGTGGTAGACATTCGAACTTTCTTTTATTCAATAGGTGATAAACTGGCAAGAATTAATGTCAATTGCACTCATGCTCCTTCTTCAAAAAAAAAACAGGAAAATAGAATATATACACGATTTGGAGTTCCATTGAATTCAAAAAATACCATTTTTTGGAAAAAAAAACGTCATTAAAACCTGAAAATTGCTAAATTTTGCAGAAAAGCACTGCGGCGGTGTGGCCACGGGGAGAACCGAAAAGAAGATGTGCTGGGAATTTGAGAGCTTAAAAACCTGAAAATTGCTGGCTTAGCTTCCCTTAGGCTTAGGCTTAGCTTCCCGTAGGCTGTAAGGTGAAAATAGAAGGTGACTGACGGAAGCGGCGCTGAGCTGGTTGGGATTAATCGGGTGTCTGGGCACACCATAGTTAATCTAATATTCCCGATTTTGATGAACTACTTTTTTTCTCCTTTTCTGTTACCTATTTTTCACGGATTTCTCTGTCCCGAACCTTGTTTCTTCTTTCGTAAAAAGCTCATATGATGGACTTGAATGGCGACTGAGAAAAGCGAAAAATCATCTGGATGGAGCGTATTAAAAATCTGGGTCTACCATAGTTATTCTTACCTCG
>CP115869.1:8940478-9322024 GCA_027920645.1 Caenorhabditis nigoni
CTCGAAAACTCCACTGAAGCACTGAAACACTTGGCTGAAACTTACAAAAAATCAGCTAAAATCCTCAAAAAATGATCTTCATAAAATTGATTGAAATCTTCAAAATTATACCTGAAATTCTCAAAAATTCGACTGAAATTCTGAAAAATTTGACTAAAATGCAAACTTTTTCAAAATCTTGAAATAGCTTTTTTTCAAATTCGATCATTTAACAGAAATGTTCAACTGAAATATTCAAAAAAGAAGATTTTTTTTCAAAAAAAAAAACTCTCAAAAAGTTCCGACCACGGCAGGATTCGAACCTACAATCTTCTGCTCCGTAGGCAGACGCGTTATCCATTGCGCCACGCGGCCACATGCACCTCCCAGTGTGTAGCGCTAACACAAGGCGCCCACATTTTTCGCTCCTCTTTCTCTCTCTACCCCACTCAACCATCTCCACTCCTCGCTGCCATCGTGATGATGCGACGTGAGTATACGCAAAAATACGGCGGGGCGCAGGAAATTTGTTTCTTGCCCGAAACAGTTTAAAGTTCCTAAACGTGAATGAAGAACGC
Source organism: Caenorhabditis nigoni (assembly GCA_027920645.1). Lineage (NCBI taxonomy): Eukaryota > Metazoa > Nematoda > Chromadorea > Rhabditida > Rhabditidae > Caenorhabditis > Caenorhabditis nigoni. Next base: position 8,941,036 of record CP115869.1, read on the forward strand.
GACAGACAGATGAGTGTAAATATTGGATAGCAAGACGTTTCAAGATGCATCAGACACTCATATAGGTCTCCATAATTGAAACAGTGTCTTTTTGTCTCGAGAGATGTTACCAGTATATGCCGTTTCGGGTTAACCAATCGGTCATTCTTCTTCTTTTTTTTCTTATTTTTCTTGTCACCAATTTATCTCATCTGCCTTCTCGTTCTCCTCATCGTTCAACCTAAAACAATTTTTTGTGTTGTCGTTTCGCACGTTTTTTATATTTTATTTGATCCAGCCCAACACCTCCGACATACACCTATTTGCATTGCATCCATCTATTGCCCCTCGATTTTTCAGCCTGCGACCCAGACATTCTGTGTTTCAATCTCTGATTTCGTTATCAACGTTCTTCTTTTCTCCTCAATGAAAATTCTTCTGGCTAGTAGTCTTCTTGCCGAAAAGAATCTGATAAGGCAGACCAATTGTCTTCTTTTTCTTCTTCTTCTTATTCTCTTTTTCGAATCTTTTATCAGTTCCAAACTGCCCTATTCCTAGTCATTTTTTATTCCTCTGCTCGCGGCTCTACTTGTTTACAATCTTGCTCCCTCTCGCGTGTGTGAGAACATTACTCGTACGCGCAAAAGGGGAAAAATTTTTCATGCGTGTCATAATTATGCCCCCCCCCCTCCTCTTCCTTCTCCCCGCTGTCCATTTTTTGCTTCTTAGAGGCACCAGAGATGACAGAGAATTGGGAGCCGCTGGTGCCCACATGCCCTGGGCCCCTGTGTTGACTCTCTGATGGCCGCAAAAATAGGCTGTGAGGAGGGAGAGGGCGACGGCATGTACTCTCTGCCGGCGCACGCACTATTTCATCGAGACTCACTTTTCTGCGTCTTCCGCTTTGTCACGTTTCATTCAACTTTCTTGTTATTGTTGTTTCTTCTGGCCGGTGTGTCTCTCTCGCACTCTCCGCCGCTCACTTGGCCTCTTCGTTGTCCTCTCTCACACGCAATTTTCTGCATATTAGATCATTTATTTTGCCATCATCGTCCCTCTCACTTCTTATTATTTCAGAGAAACCAGTACCAGTTCAAACCGTGGGTCATATCAACATATACATCGTAGACTTCGCTCAGTAACTGCCTTCGAACTACGAGAAGGTGAGTGACCAACGGCATGAGCATTTTTAGTAGCCCAAAGATTACTGTAGTTGAGACCTAGTAGTTCTTTTTCGGTTGATCAAGTTTCAAAGTCCACATATTTATCTTCTTGCAAACCATCACCACATAATTTGTCCGATTAACGCAGTTTATACCGCTTCCGCTGCCACCGATTGCAATCTCCCTCTTCGCAATATTTCATTCCTTTTTTCATCCACCTCTCTAAACAATTTATTGTGATTTGTATGTATGCGATCTTCTTTTTTGCTTGTCTGGTGCGCTTCTTGTTTGTAAATGAGTAATGGTTCGGTTCTATGGCAGGGTTACTGTAGTTCAAAACTTTGAGCTCAATTATCTCGATTCCTCTTGAAGGTATGAAAAAGTTGTCAACTGATAAATTGTAGATCATGATATTGCTAATATTTTATCAGTTGACAAGTTTTTTGAATCTTTCATAGGAACCGAGATAATTAAGCTGAAAGTTCTTCGAAGTACCGTGTCCCTGCATCACCTCGCGCGGGCCCTAATTGGATAGCTCTCACAAGCTCGTTTTTTTGTATTTCTCTTATTTCACCTTTTAGGAGTCATATTTACTTGTTTTCTTAGAGCCTATCCTAAAGCCTAGAAGTTCCGAATATAGCTACCGTAATTCTTAAAGCTTATTGAGGGATTTCAGCGGATGTAAAAGTTTGTAATTTTTCCGAATCTGCAGTTTTCATCAAAATAGGTTACTGTAACTACTGAAAATGATAATAAGAGAACTGCGAGTTCAACTTTCGTTAGACAAAAGAGTGTTTGAAATATTGCAATGGATACAGTAATTTGATAAAAATAGACACTATATAATCCTATTGTTGTAGAACTAATGTATATTCAGAAAACTGATGATGTACGATACCGTACTTGATACTGTACAATACCGTACTTGGTCCTGAACTTGACACTACTATACAGTAATTGATACAGTAGAATAGAGTGCATGGTACTGTATAATACTGTACTCATAACTGTACAATACAGTATTTAATACAGTAGAATGTGGTACTTAGTACTGTTTGATACTGCACTCGCAACTGTACAATACAGTATTTGATACTGTACAATACAGTACTGGGTAATGTACAAAGTTGAAATATAAAAAAAACATAAGTCGAAACACGCAGCTCTTTCAAAACTTATGATTCTGGTAGAGTAATCAAAAATACAGTACTCCATACTGCAATCGAGTTCAGATACAGTACCCAATCATATCCGGTAACTGGTTTTTCATGATGTAAAAATCATAAACCAATCTAGTTCTATGAAGTACCGTAACCCTGCAACACCCCGCGCGTGCCCTAATTAGATAGCTCTCACAAGCTCATTTTTCGTATTTCTCTTATTACAGATCTTAGGCGTCATATTTATTTGTTTTCTTAGAGCTCATCCTAGAGCCTAGGATACTCGACTATAGCTACCGTACTTCCTCTAGCAGAAAGCCTACTAAACCGTTCAATTTAGGCTCATTTATCTTGCTTACTGTCGAAGATATCAATAAGTTGTCAACATAAATTATTTATCATAATAGCACTGATTTTTCAACAGTTGACAAAATGTTGATATCATGCACAGGAATTGAGATAATTTACCTTAAAGTTGACGATTTGGGAAGGCTTCCTTTTCTGCTCTGTCGATCATTTTTCTCCCACTGACCACTTCTCAAAACACACACCCGCGCGCTCTTTTTATCTCATGCATGAGTTATATGCCAGCTTTTTTTTCTGAGAGTAGTGCTGCTAGAACTTCGTTCTTTGGTTTTTGCACGACGTCCTTCAAGAATAAAGAGTCTTCTGTAACCAGGATACGTGACATATTTCCTTTTCTCCCTTTCATTTTCTAAACAAAGTCACCTTGGTGCCATTGATTCCGTAAACAATCGAGCTATTCCTCACTTGTTTTCAAACATTTCGGATAGAACGAATTCCTATTTTTTTTCCTTTTGGTATACTGTACTCCTGGATTTATAAATAACGGGATATCCTGCCTACGGAGCAGGAAATTGAGATTTCTCATAATGCATAATCCTTTTTCTCATTTCCCAAATCGTTCGATCGCTTGCCCTTCTCCATCCTAAGCCTAGATTATCTTGTAGTTCTAATTTTCATAATGGACATTCTCTAATCTTTCTTCTTCTCTTCTTTTCTGAAGAAAATCTATTTCTAAAAGATTTTCTCATTCACATCCCCACACAAAAGCTTCTTGTCACACTTGGCTCTCGCATTTCTATTTTGAGCCATCTATCCTTTGCTCTTTTCTCATCTTTTTATGCACACCAGTTTTATTTCATGCTCACTACTCTATTATGAATAAAACATCAAACTTCATTTTTTTTCTATTTGTGAATGGGTAGAGTGCTACATTATCTTCTTTTGTTGACATCCATTTGTGTTTATTGAAAAATACTGCTGTGTGAACTGTGAATGGTCTATGTCATACTGTAGCTAGTGTCTTCATGAACTTCCGTTTTTTATTGCATGAACTTTTCTTTGAGCCAACTTTTCTCGATTCTTTAAAAATATTGAAAAACGCTCAACTCATAAAATATTCGAAATGTTACAATGAGCATTTTATTAATTAACCATTTTCTGGTATCTTCCGCAGCAATTGAAAAAATTGACTCAAAGGTAACATTCAGGGTGCAACTCTATTAGAGAGCTAACGGAATTATAACATTTTTTTCTCAAAACATAAATTGTATGTTTCTGATTTCCTAACTACCGTAACCCGCATGTAACATGCAATTGTGAATAAAAAAACATACCGATTTGTCAGTTTATCCCCTGTCATTAGATTTTCTGCTTCAAAATATCAATTGTAGGTTTCTGATTTCCTAACTACCGTAACCCGCATGTAACCTGCAATTGTGAACAATAGTAGAGACTAATAATTTTCGATTTCTCTGTTTATCACCTGTCATGAGCAATACCTCCATTTCAGACAAGCATGTGACTTTTTTTTGGTTGTTTTTTAGTTTTCAATAGATGGAATATGCTACCAAAAACATATTTGTGTCGATTTCTTGAAACTTGGAAATATTAGAATTTTCGAAAGGTTTTGTTTGTTTCCACTTGACCAATGCCTTCAATAAGACAAACTTTTGAAAGAAGCCGCCAATTTTTGAAAACGATCTTCATTAGAGTTTGTTTAGAGTTACTGTCCACACTGATATGCCAGCTGTTGTTGACCTCTTCCGCCTTCGGAAACATTTCTTTTACCGTTGCCGAACAATTTTTTCTTCAAATCAATTCTCCATGGCCTTTCCGATTCATTCAGCGAAGCAGCGCCGAGCCTCTCTGTTTTCTCTTACCTTCAATTCCACACCTGAAACACTCTAACACGACGGCTCCTATGAGCTTCTATGTGTTTATTGTTTCGAGACTCTTCGCTCCTCACTTTTTCAGCCAAACGGCATTCAGCTCATTCTCGTTTCTCTGTGTCCTCCTATGAGTGCTCACATAATATCGTGTGGACTATGTGCAAGTGTTGCTCACATCAACCGCTGCTCCTGCCCTTGTGTTGCTTATGAGTTCTATGAGTTTCAGTATCTCCGTGTTCTATTAACAAGAAAAGCTCAACTTCGCGAAACAGCTTCCGGTCACTGCTCATATCAACATAGGAGCTCGCACGGACAGAATTGAGTAGCGACTCTTCAGTTTTCAGGCTAGTTCAATCAGTTTATTTTCTATAGATGTGCTGTTTGCTGTAATTTGTGATGCCTAGTTGCCTGTACAGAGCTAGAATGATTTTTTCGAATGATTCACAAGTGTGATTATTTTCAAAAAAAGTTTGCGTTGAAAACTGTGGATGGCTACTGTAGCTATTCTTCTCACAATTTTAAGTTTTCTCAAATGAATTTATGGAGACGCAGTATTTTCCAGTGATTACCGTGATCTCAAAATTTAAAAAAAAAATCAACAATTTCTCGATGTGAAATACTACAAAAAAAACCAAAACCTTTGACTGTTAGAAATTGGCTTGAATTTAATGTTCATGTCGGAACTTTATTAGAGAGCTAATGGTATTATGACAAATTTTCCCAAAAACAGGACATTTTATTCTGAAAATATGACGTTTTCTCAAAACAAAAATAATTGTATGTTTCTGATTTTTTAACTACCATAACCCAAATAAGATTTCATTATGAAAATAACACAGCTACTTCCAGAAAACACATCATTTTGGCATTTTTGTTGTTCACCTGTCATTAGAATTTTCTTCTCCTTCAAAATAGCAATTGGAGTTTTCTGATTTCCTAACTACCGTAATCCACGTGTAACCTCTGATTGTGAACAACAGAAACTACCAGTTTCCGAGTTCTCTGTTTATCACCTGTCATAAGTAATCTCTCTATTTCAGACAAGCCTGTGACTTTTTTGTTGTGTATTTTTTGGTTCTCAATAGATGGAATATGCTACAAAAACGTATTTTTTTGCGTCAGTACTTCTAAGCTAATGTTTTGGTTTCCACTTGACCCTGCCAATGGAGCAGACAACTTTCAAAAGAAGCCGCCGAGTTATTTTTTTGAGAAAAATTATAACATTTAGTTTTGGGTTACGGTCCACTTGACACACCCGCTGTTGATAACTTCTTCCGCCTTCGGGATTTCTTTTATCGTTGCCGAACAAGATTGTTTTCAATTCAATTCTCCATCACCTTTCCGATTATTCTTTATTCAGCAAAACAGCGTCGAGCCTCTTTGTTTCCACTTGCTGCCGACTCTAATTCCACACCTGAAACACTCACTCTCTAACACGACGGCTCCTGAGAGCTTCTATATGTTTATTGTTTCACGACTCTTCGCTCCCCAATTTTTTCAGCCAAACGGCACCCCGCTCATTCTCGCTTCTCTGTGTCCTCCTACGAGTGCGCACATACTATCGTGTGGACTATATGCAAGTGTGGCTCACAACAGCCGCAGCTCCTGCCCTTGTGTTGTTCATGAGTTTTATGATTTTCAGTATCTCTGCCCTCTACTATCAAGAAACGCTCATTCCCAACAAACAGCTTCCTGTCAATGCTCATATCATCTTAGGAGCTCTTACTGGCAGTAGTGTGTAGCACCCCTACAGTTTTCAGGCCAGATTAGAGAAGTTGAATTTCTATAGATGTGCTGTTTGGTGTAATTTGTGATGCCTAGTTGCATGTAAAGGGCTAAAATGATATTTTCGAATGATTCACAGTCGTGTTTACTATAAGAAATATTGCGTTTGGAACTGTGAATAGATGCTGTAGCTACCGTTTTCACAAACTTAAGTTTTTTAGTAAACTTATAAAAACGCAGAATTTTCTAGTGATTACTGTAATCACAAAAATCAAGAACATTGATCACGTTCTCGATGTAAAATTCTACAAACCAAGCCCGGAACCTCTCTAGAGCTGCACCATGACTATTAGTTATGAGCAAATTTTGCCCGGCTCTTGAAAGATATTTAGAAAAAATTGACTGACAAAGTATTCTTGGTATCATGATGAACCTTTTGTTAGTTAATCATTTTTCAATAAAAACAGAAAAGATATGGCTCAAAGTTTACGTTTAAGGTGCAACTCCATTAGAAAGTTAGCGGGACAATGAAATTTTTCTCAAAAATATGATATTTACTCTAAAGTTTAATTGTATGTTTCTGATTCCTTAACTACCGTAACCCACATAACATTTTACGATTTGGAAATATCACAGTTACCACTAAAAACCCATCATTTGCGCTTTTCTATTTATCTCCTATCATTAGAATTTCTCGTTCAAAATATCAATCGGAGGTTTCTCTCAAAAATATGGAATTTTCTCAAAAATCATAAATTGTATGTTTCTGGTTTTTTAACTACCGTAACCCAAAGATCTAGCATTAAGAAAATATCACGACTACAACTAACATCACATTTTTCGCTTTTTTGTTTATCAGCTTTCGTTAGAATTTCTTTTCTGCCCTAAAACAGCAATTGGAGTTTTCTGATTTTCTTACTACCGTAACCCACATGTAACCTACAATTGTGAATAACAGAGGTTAGCAATTTCGGATTTGGCTATTTATCACCTGTCATTAGAATGTCTTCTTCAAAGTAGCAATTGTAGGTTTCTGATTTCCTAACTACCGTAACCCACATGTAACCTGCAATTGAGAATAACAGAAAATACAAGTTCCCGATTTCTCTATTTATCACCTGTTATGAGCAATCACTCCATAGCCGAAAATCATGCGACTTTTCTGTACTATATTTTTTGGTTTTAAATAGATGGATATTCTACAAAAACGTATTCTTTTTCGCGTCAATACTACTAAACTCACTTTTTGAATATAAAATGTTTTGGTTCCCACTTGATTCATGCCTATGGAGAAGAAAACTTCTGAAAGAATTTTGTTTAGGGTCACTGTCCACACTTAACACACATTCTCTGAGATTTTCGAGCAACCCACTGTACAAATAAAAATCAAACTGTTCCAAATGAGTTGGTATCACATACAGTTAGTACACTTGAACTTCTAAGAATTTTGAGGATACTTTTGATTGGCTCCGCCCACTTGGATCCAATCTGCAAAACTCCCTGACCAAAAAATAAATTTTTTTATTTTTTGAGATAGAAACGAAATCCTTTTTGGAGTAAACGTATTTTGTTATTTTAAGCATTTTTTATGTTGAGACCAAAAATGTAGAGTCTCATCTTCCAATAGAAAACTTCATTCTTTCTAGATTTTTCTATTTTTTCGCAGTTTTTTCAAGTTTTCGTCCTTATGGAACTGCGTGGCAACGGATTTCTTTGCAGATTCAGAATTCTCATAAAATTTTACTACAGAATCATGTAAAAAATCAGCAAATTTGTAGGACCATAATAACGAATTTCGCGAAAATGTCGATTTTTTCGACTACTGAAAAATTTCAAAATTTATTTTTGGTTTTCAATGTTTCTGAAGTTCTGTTTTCTTTGTGAATTTGAACATAATTAATAAGAATACGTTATTTAAAAGCAACACCAGTACACTTATCGCTTCAATTTGTGATTTATCAATGAAAACCACTGAAAAATCGAAATTTGGGTTCCGATGACTATAACTTTTTCAGAAAAGAGTTAGAGTTTGGAAATGTTCTAAAGAAAAATGAATTAACACATGAACAATTCAAAAAACACAAAACTCTGCGTTTTCAATAAAGTCCAAATCTTTTTGGAGGATTTTATGAACTCAACCTTCTAAAAAATTGGAACATTTTTTCAAAGTTTTCTAGCACGTGAAGTTTTCCTTCCCGGAAAATGCTTGTTATGTCAAGTTGTTTGTAAAGACTGAATACTATAAAAAATTTAGGTCTGATATAGCTGAAGGCCCAAGCATGTGATTCAGCAACAGTCAAAATCACACAAACTTATCACCGTAATAATTTTTTCCCGGACTAAATTTTTCTCAATGTTTTGTCTCGAGCTGATTATATTGTGCATTTCAATGCTGTTTTCGATCAATTTGCATTTTATTTCACTTGAAAACATCAATTGGCTCTAATTCCCCTCGTGCGTCTCCATTTGAGCAAATCCTGACGGAACTTTGTGCTCAGATCCCGAGTAAACAGGACAAAACATGATTATTTAACGTTATCGACCAAAAAATCAGATAATTATACTGAAATCTTAAGGAAAATTTGGTCCGGGAAAAAATTATTACGGTGATAAGTTTGTGTGATTTTGACTGTTGCTGAATCACATGCTTGGGCCTTCAGCTATATCAGACCTAAATTTTTTATAGTATTCAGTCTTTACAAACAACTTGACATAACAAGCATTTTCCGGGAAGGAAAACTTCACGTGCTAGAAAACTTTGAAAAAATGTTCCAATTTTTTAGAAGGTTGAGTTCATAAAATCCTCCAAAAAGATTTGGACTTTATTGAAAACGCAGAGTTTTGTGTTTTTTGAATTGTTCATGTGTTAATTCATTTTTCTTTAGAACATTTCCAAACTCTAACTCTTTTCTGAAAAAGTTATAGTCATCGGAACCCAAATTTCGATTTTTCAGTGGTTTTCATTGATAAATCACAAATTGAAGCGATAAGTGTACTGGTGTTGCTTTTAAATAACGTATTCTTATTAATTATGTTCAAATTCACAAAGAAAACAGAACTTCAGAAACATTGAAAACCAAAAATAAATTTTGAAATTTTTCAGTAGTCGAAAAAATCGACATTTTCGCGAAATTCGTTATTATGGTCCTACAAATTTGCTGATTTTTTACATGATTCTGTAGTAAAATTTTATGAGAATTCTGAATCTGCAAAGAAATCCGTTGCCACGCAGTTCCATAAGGACGAAAACTTGAAAAAACTGCGAAAAAATAGAAAAATCTAGAAAGAATGAAGTTTTCTATTGGAAGATGAGACTCTACATTTTTGGTCTCAACATAAAAAATGCTTAAAATAACAAAATACGTTTACTCCAAAAAGGATTTCGTTTCTATCTCAAAAAATAAAAAATTTATTTTTTGGTCAGGGAGTTTTGCAGATTGGATCCAAGTGGGCGGAGCCAATCAAAAGTATCCTCAAAATTCTTAGAAGTTCAAGTGTACTAACTGTATGTAATACCAACTCATTTGGAACAGTTTGATTTTTATTTGTACATATGACAATGGGTCGATGCTCGAAAACTATAGAGAATGTGTGTTAATACGTCAGATATTGGTAACCTCTTCCACCTTCGAAATTTTTTTACCAGCAGGTGCTAAACAATCTTGCATTCAAATCAATTGTCAATCGCTTTTTCGATTTATTCAGCAACGGAGCGCCAAGTGTCTCTGTTTTCTCTTTCCACCGACTTTGATCCCACACCTGAAACACTCACTCTAGCACGACGGCTCCTATGAGCTTCTATGTGTTTATTGTTTCACGACTCTTCGCTTCTCAATTTTTTCAGCCAAACGGCACCCAGCTCTATCTCGTTTCTCTGTGTCTTCCTATGCGTGCTCACATAATATCGTGTGAACTATATGCAAGTGTGGCTCACACCGGACGCATCTCCTGCCCTTGTGTTGTTCATGAGTTCCATGAGGAGTTCATGAGTTCCATGAGGAAAAAGCTTTATGAGTTTCAGTATCTCTGCCCTTTACTATTAACAGACGCTCTACTCCGCCCAGAAGCCTTCGGCCGATGCTCATATCAGCATAGAAGCTCGCACAGTAGTGAGTGGCAGCCGTTCTGTTTTCCAGCTAGTTAAGAGGGGGGGGGGGCGTTTCGGTGCTACAAAAATTTAAATTGTTTTTCGTCAAGACTTTGGTATTTTTGCGCTACTATCCCCTGACTCACAGCTAATTTAGTATTTTTCAGAGCATTCTCAAATGGTTCCGATGATATTTCACGAATAGAGCGGTAGTACTGTGACTATCACAGTTAGTGTTCAGACTACTGTCCCTAGTCTGAACACCCGATTAGGAGACTTTCACTTTTTTGTAACAAGGCCTTTTCTCAGATTTCGACTGCAGCACTCATAGTTCTGTGTAAGCATTCGAGAAGCTTCCACAACGTCACATCAGCTCTAGTTGTCTGTAAATCTCTTTGCTTGTTTCTCGCACTCCAGTTTCTTTGCACTCTCACCAGCAGCGACGGCAGAATGGATGAATAGACGCGAGCGGGGTTCTAGAAAGGCCGTTGTCTGTATCACAGCAACCGTTTCATGGGACGATCGACAATTGCAGCGCACTCTGACTTCTTTAGACTCTCTACTGTGAGTGCGCCAAAACTATATTCACAGGCACGACAACTTCTATGAGCCCCTATGTGTTTATTGTTTCACAACTTCTCGCTTCCCAACTTTTTCAGTCAAACGGGTCGCCGCTCACTCTCGTTTCTCTGTATCCATCTCTGTGTGCGTACTATCGTGTGAACTATATGCATGTAAGGCTCACACCAGTTACAGCTCCTGCCCTTGTGTTGTTTATGAGCTTCATGAGCAACAGTGAGTTTCAGTATCTCTGCCCTCTATTATAAACAAACATTCAACTCCTCCCAACCGTTTTCGGCCACTGCTCATATCAGCATAGGAGCTCGCACGCGCAGTAGTAAGCGATAGTCATCCTAGTTTACAGTAGTAACAGTTTTGTAGAATTCGTCAATTATCTAGCCTTTAGCATAGATCATTGATAAGCCCAATTATAATTGACAGATATTCACTGTTATAGCCACATAATTCATATGTTACAACCATTTGGAGTTCTAAAGCAATAAAAAACAATTGAGTTGTGCGTAATTCACGATTAGGGCAAACAAAATTCAAATTTTGTTCATTTTTCTGGAAATTGTGAACTCCCAAATAGTGGGATTCGCAGCTTTTTTGAATAATTCGATTGTGACTATAACAGTTAGAACTAATGTCCCTACATATTTTTGAACAATAGTAAGACTGCCTACTTGCATCTTTTAGTAGCTTAGACTCACTCCTAGTTTGCTAGAAGCATTCCAGATGCTTCCACAATGTCACAGTTGCTCAATTTGACTGAAACTCTGTTTGCGTCGGCTGAAAGAGTGGATGCACACGAGCAGGATTCTAGAAAGGTCTTTGTCTGTATCATAGCAACCGTTTCATCGGTCGATCGACTAGTGCGGCACACTCTAGCTTCTTTAGCCTCTCTACTGTGAGTGCACAAAGACTATCTCCACAACTCCGATTCTACACCTTAATCTCTCACCCTGGCACGACGGCTCCTGTGTGTTTATTGTTTCACGACTTCTCGCCCCTCAACTTTTTCAGTCAAACGGATCGCAGCTCGCTCTCGTTTCTCTGTGTTTTTCTAGGCGCGCGCACGTACTATCGTGTGAACTATATGCAAAGGTGGCTTGACCAGTCGCCTCATCAGCCCTTGTGTTGTTCATGAGTTTCAGTATCTCTGCCCTCTGTTATCAACAAACGCTCAACTCCGCCCAGTCGCTTCCAGCCACTGCTCATATCTGCATAGAAGCTCGCACGGGCAGTAGTGAGTGGTAGTCTTCCTAGTTTAGAGTAGTAGTCGTTTTGTAGAATAGACTGATTATCCAGCCTTTAGAATGAAAGGAGCCTAACTATACTTGACAGATGTTTACGGTTATAGCCACACAATACATAGGGTACAATTATTTGGAGTTATATTAGAATGAAAAACAATTCAGTTGTGCGAAATTCATTCGGGCAAAAAAAATCGAATTTTGTTCTTTTTTCCTGAAATCACGCACTCCCGAATAGTGGGATTTGTACGCTTGATCGCTTTGTACCTCACTTCCCTCGAAGCTTCTGTGATTTCTGAATTATTAATTCGGTTAGAACTGTCGCAGTTAAAATTCCTGTCCCTAATCGGGAAGCTTCAACAACGTCATAGCAGCTTTAGTTGTTTGAAAATCCGCACTCTCTTTTCTCGCACACAAGTTTCTTTGCACTCTCGCTAGTAGCGCCGGCTGAATGCATGGATAGACAGAAGCAGGGTTCTGGAAAGGCTTTTGTCTGTATCATAGCAATCGTTTTATCAGCCGATCGACTAGTGCGGCTCGCTCTAGCTTCTTTAGACTCTCTGCTGTGAGTGCACAAAGACTATATTCAAAGGCACGACAACTTCTATGACCCCCAATGTGTTTATTGTTTCACGAATCCTCGCTTCTCAACTTTTTCAGCCAAACGGCTCGCCGCTTACTCTCGTTTCTCTGTGCGCACGTACTATCGTGTGAACTATATGCAAGTGTGGCTCGACCAGTCGCCTCATCAGCACTTGTGTTGTTCATGAGTTTTATGAGTTTCAGTATCTCTGCTCTCTGTTATCAACAAAAGCTCAACTCCGCCCAAAAGCTTTCGGCCACTGCTCATATCAGTATAGAAGCTCGCATTGGCAGTTGTGAGTGGGAGCTTTTCAGTCTTCCTGCTTGCTGAGAGTAGTACGCTTCTTGTAGAACTTCTCAACTGTGCAACCTTTTAGCATTAGATCAGTCTGATTAGATTCATCAGACATTCACTAAAATGGGTAATAAACTTTCACTTTCACTGAAATGGGTAATAAACTCAATTTGGAGGATACAACCATTCGGGGGTATCACAGAGAGAATAACGGTTAACTGATAGGTTTTAGACCGCTGTCCCGTAAATGTCAGCCCATTGAGAACTTTCCAAAATAGTCCTCAATGGTTCCTATGAGATTTTACATATTGAGCGTTGTTGTGATTGTAACAATTTTTAAAACTTCTGTCTCCAGTCTGAACATCCGATCAGGAGACTATCTGACTTTTTTGTAACAAGACATTTTCCCAGATTTCGACTGCAGCACTCATAGTTCTGTGTAAGCATTCGAGAAGCTTCCACAACGTCACATCAGCTCTAGTTGTCTGAAAATTTCCTTTGTCTGTATCATAGCAACCGTTTCATCGGCCGATCGACTAGTGCGGCGCACTCTGACTTCTTTAGACTCTCTACTGTGAGTGCGCAAAGACTCTTAATCTCTCACTCTAGCACGACAGCTCCTGTGAGTTGATCATTGTTTCCCGACGCTTCTCAACTTTTTCAGCCGAAGGGCTCGCCGCTCACTCTCGTTTCTCTGTGTACCTGTCGCACGTACTATCGTGAGAACTATGCGCAAGTGCCACGACAGCTCTAGTTGTCTGAAAATCTGCATGCTCGCTTCTCACACTCTAGTTTCTTTGTACTCTAGCCAGAAGTGTCGGCTGAATGAGTGGATACAGACAAGCACGGCTCTTGAAAGGCCTCTGTCTGTAACATAGCAACCTTTTCATCGGTCGATCGACTAGTGCGGCTTACTCTAGCTATTTTAGACTCTCTGTTGTGAGTGCTCAAAGAATTTGCCTGTTGTTGATTGAAATTCATAGCTCTTCTGAAAATGTGCCTCTGTTCTAGGCCTACTTCATGACATCGTATGAACTATGTAGGAGGTTCTAAAAACTTCTTTAGGCTTGATTATTCTCTTTCTCCAGTTATGTGCATATATCTTGTTTGAAGCATTGTATTTAAAACGTTTCTCATTGAAATCACCGAATTCTGGGTTTCTGTCTTCTTCTTGCTTTTTCTTGCCCTCTTGTCCTTCCGTGTCTTTTGTTTAGTTTTCCTATCTCAACAGACTGGGAACACAAAAAATTTGAATTTTTTCAGGTCACCACAACTGCTAGGAACTCAATTATCATGAGCGTGCAAAATCCGGCCATACCGAAAGAACCGGAAATAGCGGCAACACTGCCAGCGGAGGTTCGAGGTGATAGGGCCAATTCGGCAGTTAGATCAGACTTGTCATCGCCGGAAGGCGGTTCTTCCATGGAGGCCAGTCCGGTAAATGCTCCAGCTGAAGCTTTGGAGAATGCAGCTGAAGAGGAGAACGAAGCTGAAGCCGAAGACGAAGCTGAAGCCGAAGAAGCAGCTGAAGTTGAAAACGCAGCTGAAGCTGAAGTTGAAGCACCAGTCGAGAACCTTGAGCCAGCAAACCAGGACCCAGAAGCACCACCGAGACCGGTTCCGAAAGTGTAAGATAGCTTTTGTTGAGGGTAGAAATATATTTTAATGTTTCCAGATACCCACGGATCGTTAACAAGCATCATTTGCCATTTCCGGGATTCGAACATTTCGCAGAGCCTACTGACAAGTGAGAAAATTCATGAATCCAAAATTTTTTCAACATTATATTTTCAGAAAGCCTGAAATTGTTCACTTCATTGACGATGGAACCAGAAGTTTCTGGGAGGAGCTGAGAAGTGGAAAAGTGGTTATTTGTAGAAATGCGAACATTGGAGAATTTGGAATCGAGCTACCAAAGGGAATGTCTATTGACACCATCGAACAGATTCTCAAAGATCATGAAGGTAGATAGAATGTCAGTAGATTTGTTTAAAAAATCAATTTCCAGTTCCAACACCAACGTTCAGTGTTCCAAACCTTGCCACTGACACTAGAGACACTATCACTCTTCACAAATTGATCAAGGCTATTAAAGCAGACGGTTCGGAGGGATACAATTGTCTTCAGTTTGAGACTTCCAAGAACGAGAAGTAGCTAGATTACTGTAGTAGATTCAAAACATATTCGGTTTTTAGACTCAGCGCTGTGGTGTCGATCCCGCTGTTTGTCAAAGGAATAAGCATGACTCTGGAGTTGAAACGTAGAATTAAAGGGTGTCTCGACGAGATTGAAAAACAGAAACCATCGAGAAAGGGCATGACCATGCAGGCTCTCAGAGCTGAAAAGGAGTATTTCACGAAGATCTTGGAATTGATCCCAACCTACGAAAAGTTCTTTATCCTTTCAATGCGCAAAGCCTTTACTGATCTTCATATCGACTTCGGAGGCACTTTTGTATACTACTATCTCCTTCAGGTTTGTCAAATATTTTCAAAAAACCGACAATTATTAGCGTTTTCAGGGTTCTAAAACCTTCTGGGTCGCTCCATACAACGAGGAGAATCTTGAGATCTACAAGCGTCTCGAGACTCTTAACCAACGAGTTTGGCAGTCTGATCCAGAGTTCTTGAAGACTTTCGAGAGAGTCGACTTGACTGGTGGGGACCTCGTCTTCCTTCCAAGTGGAACTCTTCACATGGTGTACACCGAGAAAGAAAGTCTTGTCTTTGGAGGAAACTTCCTCAGTGCACAGAATCTTCCTCTTCATTACGAGTGAGTTATACTGTGAATGCTAATTCAGGAACCCATACCATACATGCACTTTGAGCTCAATTATCTCGGTTTCTATACGAGATATCGAACATGTGTAAGCTAATAAAACATTTACGATGATATTACCAATATTTCATCAGTTGACAAATTTTTGATATCTCTTATAGGAACCGAGATTATTGAGCTCATAGATCACGTATTGGGAGCGCTTTTATTAGAGCATTTACGGTATTTGCCATTTGCGGCAAACCCAGTTTATTTTGAAGTTCCAATTCTTATAAGACTTATATCAGCATTATTTTTAATAAGGTACTTGAACATACTCATATTACATGTGAGGATTATTTCAGAATTGTGCGAATCGAGGAGAAGACCTCCAAAAAGAACATCAGATTCCGCAATTTCTGGGACATCCAATTTGCCTATCTCAAGCACTGTTACATGGATGACGTGAAGAAACAACATGCAGGCGGTGTCAGAAACTACGCCCAAGAGTTCAGAGAAATCGGACAAAACTTCTGGAATGAGTTGAACACTCGACGTGGCAACAGCAACGTATTCCCAACGTCCGAAAAGAGCAAGTTGCTCGATGAGCTCGAACATTTCTTGGTGGGTTGATTTGAAGATTTTCTGTTGAAAACGATAGACATTTTCAGAACCAACAAGGAAAGAACTGGAAGAGAACCATTGATGAGCCATGCGCATCGGAAAGTGCTGCAAAGATGGCGAAGTATGAGGAAGACTAGACTGTTTGCTTCCCTGTTGCAGCCTTTTTGCACTTGCCACTTTTTCATGGAATCTGAACAAAAAACTAATCCTTATTTTTTATTATGCATTGATACTCCCACACTGTTTCGAATCTAGTTTTCCTGTTATTTATTATTTTAATCCATCCTTCAAATTTCAAGTTACCGAAAATTGCTTCGGGAAATCGTGCAGCCTGAAAATTAGCAGAAAGTGACAATGCAATATTCTCAAGCTCCAGGAAATGTATCCTCCTTAAGATAATCAGTTTATCTCGGCTAAGGAATCTTCAAAACTTGTAAAGTTCAAATTTCGATTTTTTTCAAATATGATTTTTCAAGATTTTAAAGTTCTCAAATTGCCAACAACTGATTTTCAAATGGTTGGGAGTTCAATGAGCCTAAAGAAGATTTTAAATGTCCATGCTTTTTTGCCTAAATTTTCAGAACTGATGAGCTCCCTCTAGTCTTACTGTCTGTTTTTTCTCACAATTCCAAAAATTCAATTTCTTTGAGTATCTCCAATTAACTTTGCATGTTTCTTTGTTTTATTGACATAATTTCTTTGTGTAGAATCTTTTTTTGTGGAATCTCTTGTGTCCTTCTTTTTGAAACCCGTCCATTCCTGTTTTTCAAATTCACTCAAACCAATTTTCTGTCTAGCGTTTTCACTCCTGTTTTTTGTTAATTTTTTTCCACCCTACATCTCACCTAGTGCCCCCACGAACACGTCCATCCATCATTCATCCATTGCTATTCCTCGAATTCAATCGAAAATTTCAACCTTATACTTAAACTTCCAGTCCGAAAGTTGGCTCTGGGAAATCGGCTCAAATTTTGAAGTCCGAATTTTTTCATCAGGCGAAGTATGACATTTTCTCAACTTTAGGTTTCTGAAAGTGTATTCTTCTTGATTCAAAATCAGTTTAAGTTAGCAAATTCAAAAATTAAAAATTTTGATTTCAGATTTTTCCTTTTTCAAAAACTTGAAGTCAGATTTTTTTCCGATTTTGAAGTTCTGAAATTGCCAACAACTGATTTCTGAAAAGCCGAATTTTTAATGCCTCAAAGTTTATTATAATGTCTATGCTATTTGCAAATTTTCATGACTGATGAGCTCCCTCAAAGCCTATGTTTCTTTTTTTCACAAACCAAATGTTTGTGTAAATCTATAAAACCAAATTTCTTTGAGTATCTCTAATTAACTTTGCATGTTTTTTTTTGTTCTATTGTCATAATTTCATTTTTTGTAGAATTTTTTTTTGTAGAATCTCTCTTGTCCTTCTTCTTGAAACCGTTCCATTCCTGTTCTTCGAATTCACTCAAACCTGTTTTCTGTCTAGCGTTTTCTCTTCTGTTTTTTGTTAGTTTTTCAACCTTTTCACATCTCACCTAGCACCCCCACGAGCACATCCACCCGTTGACCATAATACCTCTGATACTATCTACCTGTTCAATGCACCCAAAGATATCATCTAAATTTTCCAATTCTAGAAATCATTCCAACTAGTTTTTTTCACTTCTGTCCTGCCTATCTCTTTTGCTGCTTCCTGTTTTTCCCTGTTTCTAGTAAAATGTAGTACGCTTGCTTCCATCTTCCAACACGTACCCACATTACTATGAAAAGCTGTATGATCCAACCAAAACTTTGTGAGCAACCTTCTCTTTTAGCATTTCTATGCATTGACTCTCCACCCCCCCCCCCCAAAAAATCTGAAAACATCTCAGCATCTCAAATTATCACATAATACCGAAACACCACTTATACCTCAGATACCCACCATCCGTTCCTGTTCTTGCGTTCCATGATCTGAAAATTTAAGTTTCTGTTCCCGATGACTTCCACATCACCCACTGAATTGTATTTATTCAAACCCAATTTATCCTTCAACTTATTTCATACATTTAATAAACCATATTTACTCGAAATTCTTTCTAAAGTAGGAACTAGACTGATATGATCCCAAAATGAGGGCGATAATGAACTCACCGTTCAGAGAATTATAATTACCGCAAAAATGTTTATATTATCCTTCCCACCCAAGAAACGTCTGCTCAGCGGGTGCCTTTCGGGTGCCGCTCAAAAAGAACAAGGGAAAGCGAGGGAGGTGGTCCTTAAAGTATCGAATTATCAAAAATGTTTTTTTTTTTAATGTGTCAGATGGACGAGCAATTGAAACGAAGGTTGACGCCCCTATATTTTTTGAGCGGCTTGCGGCAAGCGGCACTCAAAAGACATCCGTCGAGCAGACGGGCTAGGAATTTAACATAAACATTAACGCGGTAATCAAACACTGAACAACAGTTGAACTTGTGTAGGCTCCTTCTCAGCTAGAAGACCAACGACGCCGTGAGCTTGAAGCGCTCGGTAATCTAGGACTAGAGACCACACAACACTGTCCTTGATTGGTGACTGCTAAAATCTACTTCTTACTAAGGAAACTTTTCTGTGTGTGTGTGTGTCTGTCTCGGACATTCAATTGAATAACTCAAAGGGACATGGGACTCCTATAATGGTGTGTGGTATGTAGTCATGGACTACCGAGCGCTTCATGCCCATGGTGTCCTGGGTCTCCTAGCTAATAGGGAACCTATAGGGGTGAGAATCGAAATTTTCAAAATTATGTTCAAACTCACTAAAACTTCATGAAACTTTGCAAAATGGTTTTTATGTCTTTCTAAGTGCTGCCTACAAAAATTTGAGCACAAACTTTCAAAATTAATTTTTTTTTTGAAATTTTCGTTTTTTTCGAGAATCACTCAAATTTTGATTCTGTGGCCAATTAAAAATGTGTGTAATGATGTATTTTGTTTTACAGACACTGTTTTCAAATACTTCTGGAATTTTCAGAGGCTGTATTCATAAATTTTTTTCTGTGGAAGCCATTTTCTTTCCAAAAATCAACTGAATTTATTTCCAAAGGAAAAATGAAAGCGGGAGAATGCACTGAGTAGTATGTAGTAATGGACTACGGAGCATTTCATGTCTATGGTGTTCTGGGCTTTCTAGCTAACAGGGAAAAACTTTCTGATGCCATATGAACATTTTCCTTGGAAAATAGTTTTTTTTTCTCAAAAAATCAACATTAAAAACATATCCGGATCCGTTTTCTGAATTGCAAAAAGTCGAATAACATAAAAATGATTATACACCTCCGTTTTAGAATTCCCGAGTTTCAAAAATTTTGAACTTTCGAAAAAATCTGAAATTGAAAAATACGGTAAACTAGAAATTGTGAAATTCGAAGTATCGGAAATTCAGACAATCGACATTCTGACATCCAGAAACTAACAACGTTAGGATGCTTTCACAAAATTTGAAAATCAGATGAGGTATGAAGTTTTGAAATATAAACATACATGTTGCAGGCCGGGCCGGGCTGAGCCGGTCGAGGAGTTCTCACTGCCGGCCTGGCCCCGCCGTTTGGAGGCAAACAATTTTTAGAGTATTTTTTGAGAGATTTGGATTTTTGGAAACAGTTTATCAAAATTTCTTAGTTTTCAATTTCAAGAAAGGCCCTGGGCTAAATTTCGCACTTTAAAATGATCATTTTGAGAAAAATGTATCCAAACCAACAGAAAAGTTTCGAATTTTTCGGAACCCGGGCCGAGCCGGGAAAACTTTTTTCTAGCCCCAGGGCCAACCCGGGCCGGGCCGAAATTTAGAAAGGATGAATATAAGAATTTTTGAACTCACGTAGTTTCAAAATCAAACCTCTGAAAATGAATTTTCTCCACTCCTCAACTTCAAGTGAATTTGCAAATTCTCGAATTCTCGAGATCCGGGAATATCGGAAACTCGAACACTAAACATTTCGGAAAGAAGGGTATCTAGAAAATTCCAGAAAGTTTCAGAATTTTCCAGAACATTCTAGAATAATCCGGAGAATAAAAGAAAATTCAACAAAACTCAGAAACAATCGAAAAAGTTCCAGAAAGTTCCAAAAGTTTTCAGAAATTTCCAATAGTTTGCAAAACATTCTGAAAAAAACTTCAAAACATTCTAGAACGTTCCCGAACATTCTAGAAAGTTTAGAAAGCTCCTGGAAACTTTATAAAAATCTTGGAAATTCAAGAACTTTCAATAAAATTCCAAAAGATTTTAGAAAGTTTCAGAAAATTCTAGAAAATTTCAAAAAAATTTCAAAAATGTCTTGAACTTTATCGAATTTTAGCTCTCTCTATAAAAATAAGGGCAATTCCTTGCCCTATACTTGCGGTGTAATCTAGAACCAAAGGCTTAGATAAAATGATGTATGAAGTTTCCGAAATTCAGGAAACCCGAAGATTTGAAAAACTCGGAAAACGCAGATATTCAAAATTTTGTGAATTTTTGTTCGAAATTCGAGACTTTAGAAATTCAGAAATTTCTATTCTGTTATTAAAAAACAAGTGTCATGAAGAGACTCGAAAACTCGGAAAAAAACGGATATTTGAATTCAGTTATCGTGTTTTTCCTAAGAACCGATAAAACGCAACGGAAATTACCAGAAATTAGGGAAAATTAGGAAAAAGTACGTTTGCAATTACCAAAAAACAAACGGCCTAGCCAGGGCGGGGATCAGAGGTGGGCAATAAATAGATGTACCCTTCAATTGTAAAGATCTAAAACTCGAAAATTGAAATACTTCGGGCACTCGAAAAGTGGGCAATTCAGAAATTAGTAACTCAAGTATAAGATACAGTAAACGAAAGCCAGGAGGTTGAGCCCCCGGCAGGGGGCTCAAACCGACTGGTGTGAAGACTATACGGGAAAGTACTAATCTCCATAGTTGCCTAAAAGCCTATTGGAGGTTGTGAAACTCGACATGCTCTACTATTTGGTATGCTGTTTTGCTCACAATTTCAATTTTGAAGCGAGTTATTATTAGCCGGCCCGTGCCTGTCCGAAATAGAATCTTCAGTGAGTATGCTAATTTCTGATAAGGATTCTCACTTATTACGACTTCCCACTGAAATGATGTGTATTTGGTAACGACTGAGAGTGAAACAACAGCTTTGTATTATTTGGTATGGTAAAATGCAAACTGATTCGAAGTGAACACGTCAGCTAAAGAGAGTAATTTTAGAGAAAACAAAATTTTTCAAAAAAAAAAAATCTAAAAGTTGTAAAACGTATTCCCATCAGTCTCATCATTCTTATTCCCAGAATCACAGTTGACTGTATACACGTTATAAAGTTTTAATCTGTACTTACACTCTATTGTTCCTCGTTAACTCTTCAAGATAAGTTTCTAACAAATTTTTCTCGAAGAAAATTGGCAGACTCGATCCCAAAATAAGAGCAATTATATACTCATCCCTTCAGCAAATTATATTTACCGCAAAAATGTTTATATTATCCTTCCCACCCAAACCTAAAAAACGTCTGCTCGGCGGGTGCCTTTCGGGTGCCGCTCAAAAAAGAACAAGGGAAAGCGAGGGAGATGGTCCTAAAAGTATCCAATTATCACAAATGTTTACACTAATGTGTTAGAGTGGAAGAACAAATGAATATGAAACAAATGCTGCCGCCCGGTTTTTTTTTGGCGGCTGTGAATAAACGACGAGCGGCAGTCGAAAGAAACGCGTTGAGCAGACGGGTGAGGAGGTTAACATAAACATTTTCGCCGTAATCGAACACCGAACAACAGTTGGATCTGTGAAACCTCCTTCTCACAAGGGAACCTTTTACGTGAAGGTAGGAGTAAGCAGAAAACATTTGCATAGATCGAAAGAGCATGGTCGAAAACCTATAAATCCGTTTTCGAAGTCTGCTTACGAGACTTCTAAAGTTTTAGAATTTTAGCTTAAGTACCAAAAATCCCAATTTCACTGTAAAATCGGTCACTTTAAACTTGGTTTTCTCCACTCCTAGGAGGTTTTAAGACTTGAAACATATTGTATTATTGTTGAAATTTGTGTGGAATTTCATGTTTTTCAGATATAAAAAAAATTTCCAAAAAAAATTTTGAAACTCCTAAACTTGGGGCCACTGAAAATCTAGGCAAATTTTGAAATTTCCCAAAACTTTTCCGAAAATTCATATTTTCTCAGAAATCATTCGAAAAATAAAATTCCACACAATTTTAAGTATAATTCATAAAGTTTCAACTCCTGAAACCTCATAGGAGTGGAGAAAAACAAATTTGAAAATTGACGATTTTACACTGAAAATGATATTTTTGGTACTGAAGCTGAAATTTTAAGACTTCAAAAGTCTCCTAAGCAGACTTTGAAAACGGTTTTATAGGTTTTCAACCATGCTCCTCCGATCTAGGTAGGTGGTTTCTGCTGACTCCTACCTTCACCTAAAAGGTTCACTTGTCAGCTAGATGACCAACGACACCATGAGCTTGAAGCGCTCGGTTGAAGCTCACAACACTGTCCTTGGTTTATAACTTTTAAAATGTTTAGACCATACGGGAAAGTACTAATTTTTTGAAATTTTCAACTCGGAAATCGAAAGACAAAAATAAACTCTTTTTTCGGAATTCGGAAACAAATGGTTTTCATCATTTTTCAATAGGAAAACAGAAGAAAACTGTATTGTGGGTTCTTGAACTCGAAAATCTCAGTTCGCCTACCAGAAAATGGATTTCGACGAAGTACAAACTATTATATTTAGTTTATATTGATTTTCTGATTATGACTTTTTACAGATTATACTTCAATTACACCGGAAATTGAGAAGTGGCCTCAACAACTTGTGAACTCAGATTTTAATGGAAGTTTTAGACTAGCACGAGAAGTGTTACCCGGAGATTGAGTTAAATGCGAGAACACGAACTAACTAGAACAAATGAGAAATTATAGCGGCCCGTTCGAAGGTCTGTTGAAATGGCGAGGCATTTTATGGTTTTTTGCAAATGTCCCATTTCAAAACTTTTTGTTTAAAAATAAGACATTCATTTTCAATGAAAAATATCATTGAAATTTCAACATTTCACAGAATTTTGTTGAAACCCTCTTCTTTGCTCAAAAGCTGGCTAATTTTGAAGAATATTGATGACATTTTTTGGAAAAAAAAATACCGTATTTCCTCTAATAGAAGCCCACCTCTATTTGAAGCCCACCCGAGGTGTTTCGAAAAATAGAAGCCCATGGGCTTTTTCTCAATTTTTGAAATTCTCAATTTCTGATCTTCAGAGTTCCTGAATATCGAATTTTGATATTCTGGAGTCTTAGAATTTCATAAATTCGAAAATATGGAGTTTCGAATTGCAGAATGGAAACTTTGAATTGAAAAAAAACAACAAATTTCAGAATTCTTGACTTTCGAATTTCTGATTGTCAAATTTCTGGTTTTTTGAACAGACTTTTTTTGAAAATTATTTGTTGAAAAATAAAGGCCCACCCTCTAATTGAAGCCCACCTCTAAGAGAAGCCCACCCTGAGAGAGAGGTTAAAAATAGAAGCCCATGGGCTTCTATTAGCGGAAATACGGTAGTTCAAAAAATAGAAAAGCCGCGCAGGTCCTCCTAAGGCAAGTTTTCCGGTACTAACCCCTCTTCGGTATTTTTTTGTTTTGCGGAGAATCGTCACAATTTGTTGTTTTGTCACCGTAACCATTTGCCGCTTCTTCAACCAGAGATGCGCGAAACGGCTTTACCGCAGAAAGGTGCTCGCATTGCTCGCATGTCGCTGCTCTCTTACTCTCTTGCAAGCCACGCCCACTCTATTAAATCAATGCACACCACAAATCTGTGGAACGGCGCAGACAGTGAAGACTCCGCCCCGATTCTGCCTATATAAACCTTCAGGTACCAACCATAAGTATTCATTCCGTTCCCTGTCTCATCCAAACGTTCCTCTCCTCACAATAGATTTCCAGATCTAATAGACAGGGTCCCCCGAGCCATTTTTTTCCAATAATGTGCAGTTTTTGAATTCGTTGGAACTCGGTATTTTCGTATTTTCAACTTTCCTAATTTTCTCTTTGAATATGCAGCATCAGTGCTAATAACCAAAAAGCTTGTCAAGTTATCATCTTTTAAACGAAGAACAGTTTGAAAGTCTACCGTCAAAATGGAAAAAATTATGGTCGCTCGAAGGGTGCCGATTCCAAACTCACGAAAAATTATAAAATGTCTTGCCATTTGAACATATCTTCAAACTGGAAGACTTAAATTTGCGGTTGTTCTAAATAACTCGTGTACTATTATATAGCATAGGTTTCATCTTAATTCTCGGGTAACATATGGAGTGGTTCCCGTTTTAGTCTAAAATATTCGATAATACTTTAAGAGTAGCACTATGTCAGTCAACTTGAGTCAATTCAAATTGGTTCCTTGGAGATATATTTTGAAACATTAACTTTAAAAATATGTTTTTAACATTATGATGAACGTATTGTTGAGTACTTTTTTTCACGGAAACGTAGATGAATTGATTCAAAGCTGACTGTCTTTGTGCAACTCTATCAGAGGTGTTATAGTAACCCTATCAGTTTCCGATTCATAAAATTTTAACAAATTTCCGTTTTCCGTTTGTTTTTCTAAATGATTTTTTTAAACGTTAATCAATTTGTATTTTTCAGTTAAAAAAGCAACTACTACCATCAACATGTCCGAAGTCCAATCGAATGTTTTGAAAAAGAACGTGGATACTTGTGATGCGGTTCTTAAGCGTTTGAATTCTGAGAAGGGTGACTGGAAATTATTAGGGATGTGCATGCCAGAAAAGAATGAAAATGGCGATGATGTTCGAAACATGATAATTGCAAAACAAGCAACAGACAGTCTCTCCAATAAATGGGACCAAATTTCGACATGTTTGTCTCAGCTTCACAGTGATATGAAAAGCAACGCTGGAGCAGAAGTCATTCGAGAAAAGAGGATGAGACTTTTTGAGGCTTTAGAAGGCGCCGAACACCTTTTGAAGATCTGGCTTGATAAGTTGAGCGAGGCTTGTGAGAACATTAAAGAAGCCAGTGGAACATTGAATGAATTGAAGAAGTCAATCGAAGGAACCAGAAAGGAAATCAATGGGATCCTGGAAAGCTTGGAAAAACTCGAAAATGTTCCGGTTGTGATGTGAGTCAATGCACTAACCTTTAATTGAACTACATTAACGGGTGGCTCGACAGTTTTCGTAAACTGATAGGAAAATGTGGACTGTACATGGGGAATCACAATTAGAGACGGAAACCTTACTATAGGTGAACTACACATAGGAGCGCAACTTAATAAGTGATTTTGGGGAATGTTCTTATATATTAATATGCCAGTTGCTTAATGAAACATTTGAATTCGATGAAAATAGGTTTAATAATTCGATTGCTTTTCAGGCCGATAAGAATCAAAAGGGAAATCAAGCAGGAGGTGGAAGAGGACATTTTAGTCGTTTTTGAAAACACGCCGATGTCAAGAGCAGCTGGAAATGCAGAGAGAAACATAGAGGACAAGACTCACACAACCCAGCTGTTAGTTTTCAAAACACACACCAATTAATTTCATTCGTGTTCAGGACGTACAAGGATTTTGTCGGCCAACCGTCACAAATTGGTTCTCGCCAATGGATTTCTCGTTTCAAAGATGGGGAACCAGTCCACATGAACAAGTGAGCAGAATAACAAAAAATACTCGAATATACCTTCTTTTCAGAAAAACGTTTTGTCAAATTGTGGAGGACGGAACTGATCTGTTTTTTGTTCCACAAGTACCGACGCTTGTCAAATCAACGGCTGGCTTGGGCATGAAGGTCCCTCGCAACTTGGGATTCCCAAATCTTCAGGAATATCTCCGTGAGTGGGATATTTCAATAGAACAAATTGTATTTTGTGAAAAATCCTGTGGGAAAATATTTTGAAATCTTCAAACGTATTTACCGTATTTTTTCTAATAGAATCTCGTCTCTAACAGAAGTCTGCACAGTGCAGTTCATCTATTTGGTTATTGCAGTTATTTTTGTCTATTTTCAAATTGTTTCTAGGGATTTCAGTTTTTGGCAATTCCCTGAGAATGATACGGAAAAATAGTAGCTCATGAGTTTTAAATAGAGAAAATTTGGTAGTTCAGTAAAGAAACATTCACAGCGGGTGATTATCGACCCGTTTGAATAGAGTGCTTGCCAGAATTATATTAAAAACGGCTTTTCAATTTTTGGTTTTCGGCCATTTTGACAATTTTTAGGAGTTCAGCTTGGCTGTCAAGTTTCCTTCTGATAAGCTTGAAATTTTTGAAGGGTGAAAAACATATTTAGGTTGAGAACATTACATTCACCGAATTTTTTGAAATTCCTAGGTTTACAGTTATTTGTTAATTTCTGAAAAAAAAACACGATTATTCACGTTTCAAATACAAAAACGAGAAAAAAGGTGTCTTTCAGGAAACGGTGAATAACTGAAATACTAGGAATTTAAAAAATTTTGCAACTGCGAAGTTTTAAATCTAGGTCTGTTTTACACCCTCCAATACTTTCAAAATCACGGAAAACACGTTTTTCATATGTTCATGGCCAGTACTTTAGGTATTCAAAAAATATGACAATAATTCATGTGAATAATTATCCAATAGTTTTTCCGAGTAATTCTTTTCACATTTCGGCAGTGAAAATCAAGACCTCACCTTTTTTAACTTGTTCTTCAGAGAGACAATAACTGCTTTTTTTTTTGAAAAAATACTACGTCTCTCTGAAACAACGCACGTAGTATCTATCCGAAAAATATTAAAAATGCTTATCTCAAAAATTTTTAACGGTTTTTCAAAAATTCATTCGAAAAATAACTCGAAATATTTTTTTGAAAATCGTTTCACTGTGCGGGGTTTTCAAATTGTGATTTCAAAAAAAAAAACATGCTCCATTTCAAATCATTTTTTTTCAGAATCGGAGGAACGCGACGAGGTGACAGTGATTGATAGCTTTAAGCAAAAATCCCTCTCCAAACCAATGAAAATCTCGGAAGTGCTCAACAGATTCAACACGCCATCACATGAGAGGGATCTATGCATCAACGTTCTGTCAAATGAGGAATCGGGATCGGGAACTAAGTAAGTTGACTATGGAAGCAGAACATTAACAAAACATAAATTCATCTAAATTTCTCCAACGATTTGTATTAAAAGTCATAGTGTATGTATTTGAGTAGAACAAAAAGGATTTTTCTTTGAAATTAAATAATATAGTAGTAATAACATACTTCTGAGACAAAAACTTCACAAAATTGAGAGTGATTATGAAACTGACACATTGGAGATGCTTTAAGCTTTTGTAGTAGTTTTAAGTCAACGAAACACTCAAATTAAATTGAAAAATTTGGACGTTGGTTGATGAATATTTTTCAGATTTGATCGAGAATTCCGCCCGCCTCGTCTCGTGAAGGAATCTCTGGAGAAGCAGTTGGAACGAGTATTGATCAGAAAGAAGGATAGGATCGAGGAAGAGCTCGAGGACGGATTGATTACAGAGGAGAGGAAGGAGGAGTTGATCGAGCAGAAGAAGCGGATTGAGCAACAGATGAATGCTTTCCCAAAGTATTTAAAGTTTGTGATCGTATCGATGGGCGGATCTTTCACAAACGTCCACGTGGACTTCTCAGCGACCTCGGTGTTTTATCATGTCTTCCGAGTGAGTTTTAGTTCATCTTTGATCGATTTTCATTTTACGTATTTAGGGAACCAAGATCTTCTACTTGGCACAGCCCACGGAAGAAAACATGGCAATCTATAAGCAGTATGAGACGTCTGGCAATGCAAAAAAGAAGTGGATTGTTGAAAGTTTGGAAAACGAATGGGAGCGATTGGTCATAGAAGCAGGAATGACCGCAATCATTCCATCGGGTTACATCCATGCAGTCTATACCCCGGAAGACAGCATTGTTGTTGGAGGCAACTTTTTGATGGAGAACCAGATTGCCCGCCAGTTTGAGTAAGAATTTTTAAGGTTTAAACAATAATTGTAGAATTATCTTTTAGGCTGTCGCGCCTTGAGGAGAAGATGCTTGACAAAGGAATGTTGGACTATGGCTCGCTCTATAAAGAGTTCAACAATGTCATGTTTTCCTATACTGAGAATATTCTCTTCGAAAAACTTGCTAGTTTTCATGGTTAGTTGTTTGGAATGTATTTTTTCAAGTTGAAAAATTCTCAGAGATCCCAGTAGAAGATGTCGAGGAGCTCAAGGAACAAACATCGGCGATGATGAATAATTTGAGCAAGAGCGATCTAGCGACCTGGTACTCAGAAGAAGATCAGGAACGGATCATCCAGAAGCTCAAAGATCTCATTCCTGTCGATTGGTTTCCTGTGGAGGAGATACCTGAGGTATGAGAAATAGAACATCGGAGTGATCTAAAATCTTAAATTTTTAGGTGGAGGCCCCAGCTCCTATTCCTCTGGCAGCCGAAGAAGCAGAAAACGGCGACGGTGAGCCGGAAGCTGTTCCTGAGCCGGATGTGACCCGAGCACGACTCCACCGTGCTTGTAAGCGAGCTGGTGAGAATTTCTGAAACTGTAAAAATTTTGAAACAGTAACTAATTTCAGCGTCACAAGCCCCACTCAGGAGACGCAGACGCCCCAACTGATCTTGTAATGGTCCTCCAATTCTTCCAACTCTTTCTACCTCCATCATCATCATTCATCCTTCTTCCCAACTTCAGCATCAAAAATATATGCAGCTCCCTTCGATTCCAGAACTTATCATAATTCAACCACCATTCCTCTTCTTCTCCATATCTTTCCCTGCTCATTCCTCTCTTTCTCCATTCCATTTCGATGTAACCCCTTCCCAATACTCCATCCTCCATTCCCTCCTGCCATCCTCCATTCCCTCCTTGGTTGTAAATAACAAAATAATTGTTTCTGATTCCGTAAAAGCCTCCTCCTTCGCCTCTTCATTCTCAAACAACTTTAATCACTCTCACCCTCCCATCCCCTCTGCCAGCTCTCGGGGTACTCATATTATACCAGACCCTGATCTCTTTGCCCCTTGGGTCATTGAATCTGTCTTGTCCAAGATACCACCTCGCGGTGGTTTCTCACTCCACCCGGTTTACTATTTTGTTATCAAAAAATGTTCTTCCTCTCTTGCACTTCCCCGCTCCATCATTTTCCAAGAATCCTATTCCAAGTCTCATGTTCCTCTTGCCTTTAAACATGCAATTGTTGTTCCCATTCCCAAAAATGGCAGTCCCTCCCTTCCCGAAAATTATCGCCCTATATCATTAACTGACCCTTTTGCTTGAATTCTCGAGCGCATTATTCGAAACAGAATTAAATCTGACCTTGCCCACAAATTTAGCCCCTACCAAAGTGGCTTCTTGGCATATCGTTCCTGTACAAACGCCCTAATTCACTCTATTTCCTGTTATAAAAGCATTTTGGCCCGTCATAAAACCCTAGACGTTGTATATTTTGATTTTTGCAAAGCTTTTGATCAAGTATCCCATTCCCTCCTTCTAGCCAAATTGGCAAATTTTGGTGTTCAACCCCTTCTCATCTCCTGGTTCCAGGACTTCCTCACAAATCGTTCCTTTTCTGTAAAAATCAAAAATTACATTGAGCCTTTCTGACCCTATCCCCTCTGGTGTTTCCCAAGGGACTGTAGCTGGTCCCCTACTCTTCATCATATTTGTTAACGACCTTCTCCTTTCCCTTCCATCCAATTTACATTTTTCTTGTTTTGCTGATGATATAATATTAAAATATTCTCCCACGACCCTTCCTCCATTCAATCAGGCATTGACCATATTGGGGCCTGGGCCAAAACTAACCTTCTTCCCCTGCAGGGATGTGCGCAAAATTTTACATTTTACGAATTTCGTAAAACGTAAAATTTTACGAATTACAAGTTCGTAAAATCGTAAAATCCGTAAAATTCGTAAAAAACTGAATCTTATATTCAAATGGAAGAAAAACAGCAGAGTTATCATTAAGCTAGTGTGAAATGATGTTTTAAAGTTGCAAACTGTAGAATTTGATGTTTTTGCCGAGTTTAAACGATTTTCTGAATTTTTTCCATAAAATTCCTAAGTTTGGAAAGAAGCTTTCAAAACGTTGAAAAAAATATCCTGAAAACAAGTAGCATTCATATTTTGAAAACGAGCTGTATGAATACTACCTAGTCGAAAATATCTCAAAAACATGAAAATGGATCTGAACTTTGTCAATTCTAATCGAAATAACTCAATAAACACTCATCCAGTTTTTATGAATTATGCGGATTACATTTTACGAAACTCGTAAAATTTTACGAACACCAAAAAACCCTGAAATTCGTAAAATTCGTAAACGTAAAATCACATCCCTGATTCCCCTGGCTCATGCCAAAACTTCTCTTCTCCGTCTCGGCCCAAACATCCATTCTCATCCCTATACAATTGATGGCCTCCCCATCACATCCTCCTCACCCGTCCGTGACCTTGGTTTATTAACAGACTCCATTCTCAAATTCTCAGATCATATAAATAGAGTCTCCTCCCTTGCCCTTCTCCGGTGTAAACAGCTCCTCAAATCCTTTAACTCCAAATCCCCCGAATTCTACGTTGCCCTATTCAAATGCTACGTCTTGCCAATACTAGAATATTTCTCGGTTATATTTTCCCCCCATCCCGATTCCAAATTGTCTAAAAAACTTGAGTACCCCCTTCGTTTCTTCTCCAAAACTGTTTGCCAACGTTGTAATATACCATATTCATCTACCCCCGGTGCATCTTATCTGTCAAGACTCAAAATTCTAAATTTTGTATCCATCCGTCATAGACGTCTCAAATCTCAATTAATGCTTCTGTACAAAATAATCAACCTTTCATCTTACATTCCCCACCCTGAATCCTTTTTCCGCCTATCTAATTCTGCCCGTCGCCCTATGACTTTAATTTGTCTCAATCCCCATCTTAATGATTTCTTTGCATCCTCTATCCCATTTTGGAATGCCATAACTGCCAATGTACCCCATTTCCTTACCCCGTCCCAGTTTGAGATTCTCGTTGACTCATCTATTTCTCGCTACTAATCACACTTTTCACGTTTTAACACATGTATTCTACTGTATTATATTTCGTTTTCCATTCTTTTTTTACCTTGGTAGGCGCTTCTCATGAGGGGAGCTGCCTTATTCTTATGTACCTTATGATACCGTTTGAAAATGAATAATTCTAATTCTAAATACTCAGACACCTTCACGTCTTGTCCTCGTTTTCATTTTTCATGCTTTGTAGAAGAATTCAAAAAGAGTTCCTGGATGAAACCTCGTAATATGAAAAACTGGATCTCTCTATTTTGTACACTGATTGATTTTTGCAAATCCTTTTATCAAAATTCAATTCTCTTTCTGATTTCAAAGCTCACCGTTCCCATGACCTCAAACCACTCCAGAAGCTGGTATATTCAATAATGATCTTTCTCTTCATTTCAATGATTCACATGCTTATCAGTTGTATCATCACGTCTATTGTGTTTCTCAATTCATAAACTCCAAGTTTTTTTCCCATGAGATGCTCCTCCTCATCAATACTAACTTCACCCGCCCCAGATGTCTTCAAAAGAAGCACTGAGCTGATGTTCCGTTGTCCTTTTTTCCCCCACTATGGTTTTATTCATACCTTTAATCATAAATCAAATTTTCTGAAAAGGCTCATGCCATTATAAATTATATCCTTGTGTACAAAACTGCTTATTGGAGTGTTAATTTCAAAGCTGAATCATATGATCAAGTCGTGAAGTGGCATCGTAGGATTGGTTCAGAATGCACACAAAGTCGTAATGCGCAAACTGATATTAAACGCCGGGGTTTAAAGTATTTCACAGACAAAAATATCGAGCAAGAAACTGAGATGCCTTTCCAGCGCTGTTCAAAAGCATGACGTACCACAGTCCTCGTGACAAACATTAGGATTATGAAGAACAAAGAATGAAAAAAGAATATGCTTAATACAACTGACAAAGTAACAATTTCAGCTAATTTCAGTTTTTCTGATACCGATTGCATTGAAACATTTTATGAAATCGCTTATCCGAAAATTGCCATGATCACGATACAATCTTACAAAGAGACGATTAAAAAATGGATTGGGAACAGGGATTTGTTTGATGAAAACATGTTTTCAGGTTTTATATTTTGTTACCAATTGTAACATTGGTCAATTCGGTTGTCAAAAAGTTCTTGACAAGAACATCATGATTAATCTGTGTACTTTTGAAAATGAGAGCAATTTGGAAGAAATTTATGACATTTTGGATCAGAATTGGAGACAAGCAGTTGAAGCGGCTTAATTTTTCCTGAAAGCACACGACAGCAAGACACAAATTTTCTGAAAATGTTCACCAAACTGAAGACCAAAGAATGAGCTATTAGATTTATTGGATTTCAAGAAGTTCCTAACTTGATACGACTAACTTTTATTTTTGAAGACAAATTTTTAGCACAAAGTGATGATGTATTATATTTGTTAGTTTGACCATCACTTGACATCATGCTGCTAAATTTGTCTTCTCAACGATCGGGTGTCTGGAACCTTTCAAGGCTTCCCACAAAAGCTTGTTCAGTCGACAGTAATTTGACGTGTAATTTAACGAATCATATTCTCCAGCTTGATCTCTGGCAATACACATCCTGCAGCTTTTCTTAATCACAGACCTTAAAAATATCAAACCAGGAAATTCCACTGAACTTTAGACGCACTCAAAATCTGAAATATACTGTAGTCCTTCAAAACATACGAATCGACCTGGTTCTGGAAGTTGCCAAAATACTTCAATCCGCTTACTATACTTCGTGGACTAAAGGACAATGGCTGTGAAATTTTTCGATTTGTTTGAAACGGATCATTTTCAATAGGATTGTTCAAGAGGTCCAAGTCCAACTTCCGGACCAAGGTACCGGACCTTCTCAAAAAACCCCAATTTTTCCGATAGAGCCAAAAAATTTCCCAGTGGTTATTAAAATATTCTTGACAAATTGTTTGAAAGTTTGTTATGCAAAATTGTGGTTGGCATATTATAATTTATTGAAATTTGAAACCAAAAATTGCATCGTGTTAGATTGATTTCTTCCGTCAATTTTTTCCGCTGCTCTTCTGTTGGATGATGTGTTTCCCGGAGCGCTGCGTGCAGAATATTTCTTTGTTCTTCCGGTTTCGGGATCGTCTCCTAAATGGTCTCCTCCGTTTCTTCATTGTCCGTTCCTTCAACGACATCCTGAAATATTCATTTTTAAATATTTCACTATGTTGAAAAATTAATACCGTTTCGTCAGAGTCCGATTCCAGTTCTGAGGACGACGAAGATGACGACAAAGACAAGTCATCTTTTTTAGAATCCATGGCTCCTTTTTCAGCTTTCCTTCTGAATCGAGCTGTTTTCGAAACTTGGGACGTTCCTTGAGTAGAGATGGAATTCTTGTGCGGTCTTCCTGGACGTCGTTTGACCATCTGGAAAAAGACTATTGAGTGAATTACTAGAGAAGAAAGAAAAACTGTACCTGAACATCCTGTTCTAATTCAGATTCAAAAGAGTCGGATAGTCTTTTTCTTTTCGAATTGATTCCTTTGGATGTCCCTTGATGAGAAGTAGCGTTCTTTAGTGCTCTTGCAACACGACAATTTGGCATTTCTGGAAAAAGATACACGTTTTTTTTTCAATAGGATTCTTCAAAAGGTCCGAGCCTAACTTCCGGGTCAAGCTTTGTTTTATTTTTATACCAGAAAGTTACACTCTATTGTTTGGAAGTTTGTAATGCTAAATTGTGATTGATTGATTGATTTATTATAATTTATTAAAATTTAAAACCAAACAAACACATGGATACCAAATTTCAATAATTTTTTAAGATTGATTTCTTCCTCCAATTTTTTCCGCTGCTCTTCTGACGGATGATGCGTTTCACGGAGCGCTGCTTGAAGAATCTATATTTGTTCTTCGTGTTTTGAGATCGTCTCATGAATGGTCTCCGTATCGTCTTAATTTTTCTTAATATTTTGGGATTTTCGTTCTATTTATTGACCGATAAAGGGTTAAACAGTCACCTTTCATCAAAATATCTGGGGAGAGAGCATAAATTTCTGTCAGTATTCTCTCTAATGTATGTACATGTTTGAGCTTGAGTCAGTTGATGTTTCAAACCAAACTAAAACGGAAATCAATCAGAAATGTCATTAAAATGCAACATTTTATCAATTCCCAGCAAAATATCAAGAAAAATTTGGTCTAGGAAAAAAGGAATCAAGCGAATAGTTTAAGTCAATTTGACTTCAGCTGAATCACATATTTGGGGTGTCAGCTTTACAAAACATGCATTTTTTGTGAATACTAGTTTATATTGATTATTTTACATGTTCACTGTCTCCCTGAGATCCTAGCGTCCAATGTTAGAAAACTTTGAAAAAATGTTCCAAAAATTTTAGAGGTCGAGTTCATAAAATGGTCCGAAAAAACGTCGAACTTCAATTTAAAAACAAAACTTTGTGTTTTTTGAGTTGCCTATATGCTCATCTATCTTTTTCCAGAACATTTCAAAACTCTAAATCTTCTCTGAAAGAAGTTGTAGCCATTGGAACCCAAATTTTGATTTTCGGGTGATTTTCATTGATAAATCGCAAAATAGAGTGACAGGTGCACCGTTATTGCTTTTAAGTACTGTTATTGTATTGACAATGTTTAAATTCACAAAGAAAATAGAACTTCAAATAAACTGAAATTCAAAAAAAGATTTTGAAATTTTTCAGTAGTCGAAAAAATTCACATTTTGTCAAAATTCGTTGTTCCGGTCCTAGAATTATTTGGTCAGGGCATCTGTTTCTAAAACAAAATTTCATGAGAAACTCGAATCTGCAAAAAAATCATTGGAAAAACATACCCATGATAACGAAAAATTGGAAAGTTCACAAAATTTTCAAAAATCATGTATTTTCTATGCGAAGATGAGACTCTTATTTTTTGCTCTCAACATGAAAAATGCTTAAAATAACAAAATATGTTTACTTCAAAAAAGATTTTGTTTCTATCTCGAAAAAGAAAAAAATTTATTTTTTGGTCGACCTGTTTTGCAGTTCGGACCAAAGTGGGCGGAGCCAATCAAGAGTATCCTCAAAATTCTTAGAAGTTCAGGTGTACTAACTGTATGCAATACCAACTCATTTCAAACAGTTTGATTTTTTTGTATTAGGTTGATAAGAAAGTTTCTTCCTTTTTTGAAGGGTCGTTTTTGAGCTTCGATATCTGGTTCTCCAAGTGGTGTACCAGGCCAGATGTTTTTTTGTTGGAGAGCTGTTATCAGTGTCTATTAGATCGTAGATTTCCAGATTTTTATCTCGCTCCATTTTGGAGAAATGATGATTCTTTCGGTCCTTACCCTACTGTAAATACTAGGCATGATTATATTTTTATTTTTATTGGGTCTTCAAATACCCGGTATTCACAAGCAACTGGTGAATGTACATAAAGGACATATTCCTTCATCGCCTACAATTAACGTTTGGTTCGAAACATTTCGCTCAGAGGAGTTCAGTTTGAAAGATGGCAACAGCCTAGTGAGTAGGATCTCGATCACTTGCTCAAAATCGTGAAGGCGGATCTATTTCAAACCACTTGTAAAATGTCAAAGACATAGTCCGTTAGTCAACCAAGTTTTGTGAACGGATCGAAGTCTCTTGGCGAAGTCAAAAACTGGGTCGATTCGTACCCAACGTTGAAAAGGACTACGATATGGATCGTCGTGTAGATATGATCATGTTTCTCCTATCATTTCTTCCCACATTCAGATGGGTGAATGATCTAATTACTGTAGATGAGAAGTGGGTAAGTTACTCTAACAGTGTACGGAAGGTTCAGTTGATTGACAAATAATAGCTAGCTCTGGAAGTCCCGGAACCCAAATTTCTCGTAAAAATGAGTATGCTATGAGATTGATGGTCTTTCAGAGGGATGGAGCCTGGGAACTTTTTGATGAGGGTACCATTATAACCGCAGTCTTGTATAGTTCCTAATTAGAGAAATTGATTCTGACTATCGAATCAAAACAAGGAGAAAAGACCACGGTTTACTTCCGGCACGACAGTGCGACATCGCCCGTTCCAAGAGGCGTCAGGCAAAATTTCACGTCGTTTGGCTGAACTGTTCTTTTGCACTTTTCGCATTCTCCGGTTCTTGTTCTTCCGGATATACGGTTGTTTGGGGCTCTTCAACGTCATCTTGATAGAAATTGCTTCAATTGAAAAGATGACACAAAAAAGGAGTTGACACACTTTTTCAACCGCAGCCCTCGTCGTTCTAGGCCGGTGAAATCAAGAAATTGCCGGAGCGTTGCCAGACATCTATCGATGTTTATGGACCTTACTTTCATTGATCTTGCCCTCTCTGTTTTGAGGAAAACTTGATCAAAAATTTTGCAGAAAAAGGAAGAAACTTTCTTATCAACCTAATACATAGGACAATGGGTCGATGCTCGAAAACTACAGAGAATCTGTGTTAAAAGCTGAAAAACATATTATTTTCTGAACGAATCCAGATTCCTAATCCACATCCATACTTTTTATCATTTCTTCAAAAGATTATATCATAAAAGTCTAAAAATGAAATATGGAATGATTATAGCGCACAGCCAACCAAATGCAATCCTACTGAATACAAGCTTCCTAAAAACAAGCCTACTAAATAGAAGTGTTCAATCAGATTGAATATTGTATCCTCGTTTCAAAAAAACGTTCAATTCTTTTGGTTCCCGAAAATAATCAAGGACTAAAGTAGGAAATCAATTTTGGAAACCTGCGGACAAAGTGACAAAGTGAAGCAACCATTAGATTTCAAAGAACAAAAATCCTGAATATTTGCATTATACATAATTAACTATTCCTGTGTTCTACTCCGATATTTTTATTCGGTGTAGTGAGATCATTGAAAAAATATATTGATTCTTTGATGACTTCTCCGGAGAATGATGTCGATGTGCCCCAAATAGGACAAATCAGAGGAAAAGACAATCCCTAAGTCACGAATCCTACTTGTTCTCCTGTTGAACCATTAGTGAGAAAATCATGTTTGAGAGATTTAGGAGATTTTGAATATTTGAAAAATATACTCTTACATTTATCGTATGAACAGAAATGTTGTCAGATCAACATCCCCACGCCATGAGAAAGACTGTGGGAAATTTGAAATCGCCGTTTATATTTATTTTCTCTCATAACACTTTTTTTCTAACATTTTGGGAAAGAGAGGCGTGGGAATCAGGATTTTTCATCTGTTTGACACTACGAAGAGTGCGTGCTCCAAAAGATGTTTAGACTTTAAATTAAGGTTTTATAGATAATTTCGTATACATTTGCTGCATTTTAATTCTATTATGAAGTTGTTTGTTTGTCTTTTTATCAAATGTTGTTCATCTCAAAATTTACAATCTCTGGTGACTCTCATACTGGTTTATCTGGTCAGAGTTTTTGAAATATTGCTTATTCAATTTATTTTCCTAGATTTGAATTTGATCATTCATTGATATCCCGAGTGTCAAAATAACTGAACAAATCTTTTAGTTGTCTGACATGGCAAAATCAAAGAAAAACTGAGAACAAATATTTGAATGAAAATAGAACATAAACATCAGAGTTTCCGGATTAAAAAATGCAATATATCGCTGTAATTCGAATAAGCAAAACTGATGTCAGACGCCTGTATCAGTTGGATTTATACAGTTCTTGTGTTAGTTCTACAATATCATTAATCTGACTATTTGGCACAAGAACATGGAAAAATGTTTCGCGGACATTGTAGCTGTTGAACAAGTTCTACTAGAGTATCAAGTGCAGAATTCCGGAAAATCTACAGATCCAGTTCAATATCCGGATTGCCAAAGGTTAAATATTCAAAATGAAAAATATTCAAAATGCATGACTTCATAATTTATTTTGAATGGTTTTTGAAAAGTCATTCAAAACAAAACTCAAAAAATCGTTATACTTTCCGGGGTCCTCAAATAGTGATTTCAAAAAACAAAAACCGTTTCAAATCTTTTTTTTCAGAATCGGAGGAACGCGACGAGGGGACGGTCATAGATAGCTTCAAGCAAAAAACCCTCTCCAAAAAATGAAAATCTCGGAAGTGATCGACAGATTCGAAACGGCATCACATGAGAGGGATCTATGCATCAACGTTCTGTCAAATGAGGAATCGGGATCGGGAACTAAGTAAGTTGACTACAATCTTCTGCTTGACTACAATCTAAATTATTATTATCTTTTAAGTTGACTAGAGAAGCAGAACATTAACAAAAGCAAATATAATCAGCTAAATTTTTCATTGATTCCATTTGTATTGAAATCACAGTGTATTTGAGTAGAACAAAAAAAAAAGATTTTTTTTTTCTCGAAAATGAAATAAGATAATCTTCCTTATTAATAAAACGCTAGAGGCGTCTGTCCGTCCTCATGTCACGCTGTGGACTTTTGAAAAACTTGAAAAAAAAATATAAGTTTACGTGACCCTTTTAGAAAAAAGTTAGAAACGAAGCGACGATCCATTGAAAAAACTAGATTGAATCGCGCCGAAGGCGCACCAGCTTGCTGGTAAAGTAATAATAACATACTTTTGAAACAGAATTTTCACAAAATTGAGAGTGATCATGAAACTGACTTGTAGGAGTTGTTCTAAGCACTTTTTGTAGCTTTTGTAACACTCAAATTTCATTGAAAAGTCTGGACATCGGTTGATGAATATTTTTTCAGATTTGACCTAGAATTCCGCCCGCCGCGCCTCGTGGAGGAATCGCTAGAGAAGAAGTTGGAGCAACATTTGATCAGAAAGAAGGAAACGGTTGAGAAAGCGCTTGAGGACAATTCAATAACCGAAGGAAGAAAAGAGGAATTGGTCGAGCAGAAGAAGCGGATTGAGCAACAGATGAATGCTTTCCCAAAGTATTTGAAATTTGTGATCGTATCGATGAGCGGATCCTTCACAAATGTCCACGTGGATTTCTCGGCTTCCTCGGTGTTTTACCATATGTTCCGAGTAAGTTTTAGTTCATCCTTGATTGATTTTCATTTTAAGTATTTAGGGAACCAAGATCTTCTACTTGGCGCAGCCCACGGAAGAGAACATGAAAATATATAAAAATTATGAGACGTCTGTGAAAGGGAGAAAAAAGTGGATCGTTGAAGTGATGCAAAACGAATGGAAGCGAGTCGTCATCACAGCCGGCATGACCGCAATCATCCCATCGGAGTATATACATGCTGTTTACACCCCGGAAGACAGCATTGTGGTGGGAGGCAACTTTCTGATGGAGAACCAGATTGCCCGCCAGTTTGAGTAAGAATTTTTAAGGTTTAAACAATAATTGTAGAATTATCTTTCAGGCTGTCGCGCCTTGAGGAGAAGATGCTTGACAAAGGAATGTTGGACTATGGCTCGCTCTATAAAGAGTTCAACAATGTCATGTTTTCCTATACTGAGAACATTCTCTTCGAAAAACTTGCTAATCTTCATGGTTCGTTGTTCGGAATGTATTTTTTTTTCAATTTAAAAAATTTTCAGAGAATCCAGTAGACGACATGGAGGAGCTTAAAGAACAAACATCGGCGATGATGAATAATTTGAGCAAGAGCGATCTAGCGACCTGGTACTCAGAAGAAGATCAGGAACGGATCATCCAGAAGCTCAAAGATCTCATTCCTGTCGATTGGTTTCCTGTGGAGGAGATACCTGAGGTATGAGAAATAGAACATCGGAGTGATCTAAAATCTTAAATTTTTAGGTGGAGGCCCCAGCTCCTATTCCTCTGGCAGCCGAAGAAGCAGAAAACGGCGACGGTGAGCCGGAAGCTGTTCCTGAGCCGGATGTGACCCGAGCACGACTCCACCGTGCTTGTAAGCGAGCTGGTGAGAATTTCTGAAACTGTAAAAATTTTAAACCGTAACTAATTTCAGCGTCACAAGCCCCACTCAGGAGACGCAGACGCCCCAACTAATCTTGTAATGGTCCTCCGGTTCTCCCAACTCTTTCTACCTCCATCATCATCATCATTCATTCTTCTTCCCAACTTCAGAATCAAAAATATATGCAGCTCCCTTCGATTCCAGAACTCATCATAATTCAACCACCATTCCTCTTCTTCTCCATATCTTTCCCTGCTCATTCCTCTCTCTCTCTTCATTCCATTTCGATGTAATCCGTTCCCGATACTCCATCTTCCATTCCCCATCCTCCATTCCCTCCTGCCATCCTCCGTTCCCTCCTCCATCCTCCATTCCCTCCTTGGTTGTAAATAACAAAATAATTACTTCTGATTCTGTAAAAGCCTCCTCCTTCGCTTCTTCATTCTCAAACAACTTGAATCACTCTCACCCTCCCATCCCCTCTGCCAGCTCTCGGGGTACTCATATTATACCAGACCCTGATCTCTTTGCCCCTTGGGTCATTGAATCTGTCTTGTCCAAGATAACACCTCGCGGTGGTTTCTCACTCCACCCGGTTTACTATTTTGTTATCAAAAAATGCTCTTCCTCTCTTGCACTTCCCCTCTCCATCATTTTCCAAGAATCCTATTCCAAGTTCCATGTTCCTCTTGCCTTTAAACATGCAATTGTTGTTCCCATTCCCAAAAAAGGCAGTCCCTCCCTTCACGAAAATTATCGCCCTATATCATTAACTGACCCTTTTGCTCGAATTTTCGAGCGCCTCATTTGTAACAGAATTAAATCTGACCTTGCCCACAAATTTAGCCCCTATCAAAATGGCTTCTTGGCATATCGTTCCTGTACAAACGCCCTAATACACTCTATTTCCCGTTATAAAATGATTCTGGCCCGTCATGAAACCCTAGACGTTATATATTTTGATTTTTGCAAAGCTTTCGATCAAGTACCCCTTCTAGCCAAATTGGCAAATTATGGTGTTCAACCCCTCCTCATCTCCTGGTTTCAGGACTTCCTCACAAACCGTTCCTTTTCTGTAAAAATCAACAATTACATTGAGCCCTTTTTTCACCTTATCCCCTCTGGCGTTCCCCAAGGGACTGTAGCCGGTCCCCTACTCTTCATCATATTTATTAACGACCTTCTCCTTTCCCTTCCATCCAATTTACATTTTTTCCTGTTTTGCTGATGATATTAAAATATTCTCCCACGACCCTTCCTCCATTCAATCAGGCATTGCCCATATAGGGGCCTGGGCCAAAACTAACTTTCGTCCCCTGCAGGGATGTGCGTAAAATTTAACATTTTACGAATTTCGTAAAACGTAAAATTTTACGAATTACAAGTTCGTAAAATCGTAAAATCCGTAAAATTCGTAAAAAACTGAATCTTATATTCAAATGGAAGAAAAACAGCAGAGTTATCATTAAGCTAGGGAAATGATGTTTTAAAGTTGCAAACTGTAGAATTTGATGTTTTTGCCGAGTTTAAACGATTTTCTGAATTTTTTCCATAAAATTCCTAAGTTTGGAAAGAAGCTTTCAAAACGTTGAAAAAAATATCCTGAAAACAAGTAGCATTCATATTTTGAAAACGAGCTGTATGAATACTACCTAGTCGAAAATATCTCAAAAACATGAAAATGGATCTGAACTTTGTCAATTCTAATCGAAATAACTCAATAAACACTCATCCAGTTTTTATGAATTATGCGGATTACATTTTACGAAACTCGTAAAATTTTACGAACACCAAAAAACCCTGAAATTCGTAAAATTCGTAAACGTAAAATCACATCCCTGATTCCCCTGGCTCATGCCAAAACTTCTCTTCTCCGTCTCGGCCCAAACATCCATTCTCATCCCTATACAATTGATGGCCTCCCCATCACATCCTCCTCACCCGTCCGTGACCTTGGTTTATTAACAGACTCCATTCTCAAATTCTCAGATCATATAAATAGAGTCTCCTCCCTTGCCCTTCTCCGGTGTAAACAGCTCCTCAAATCCTTTAACTCCAAATCCCCCGAATTCTACGTTGCCCTATTCAAATGCTACGTCTTGCCAATACTAGAATATTTCTCGGTTATATTTTCCCCCCATCCCGATTCCAAATTGTCTAAAAAACTTGAGTACCCCCTTCGTTTCTTCTCCAAAACTGTTTGCCAACGTTGTAATATACCATATTCATCTACCCCCGGTGCATCTTATCTGTCAAGACTCAAAATTCTAAATTTTGTATCCATCCGTCATAGACGTCTCAAATCTCAATTAATGCTTCTGTACAAAATAATCAACCTTTCATCTTACATTCCCCACCCTGAATCCTTTTTCCGCCTATCTAATTCTGCCCGTCGCCCTATGACTTTAATTTGTCTCAATCCCCATCTTAATGATTTCTTTGCATCCTCTATCCCATTTTGGAATGCCATAACTGCCAATGTACCCCATTTCCTTACCCCGTCCCAGTTTGAGATTCTCGTTGACTCATCTATTTCTCGCTACTAATCACACTTTTCACGTTTTAACACATGTATTCTACTGTATTATATTTCGTTTTCCATTCTTTTTTTACCTTGGTAGGCGCTTCTCATGAGGGGAGCTGCCTTATTCTTATGTACCTTATGATACCGTTTGAAAATGAATAATTCTAATTCTAAATACTCAGACACCTTCACGTCTTGTCCTCGTTTTCATTTTTCATGCTTTGTAGAAGAATTCAAAAAGAGTTCCTGGATGAAACCTCGTAATATGAAAAACTGGATCTCTCTATTTTGTACACTGATTGATTTTTGCAAATCCTTTTATCAAAATTCAATTCTCTTTCTGATTTCAAAGCTCACCGTTCCCATGACCTCAAACCACTCCAGAAGCTGGTATATTCAATAATGATCTTTCTCTTCATTTCAATGATTCACATGCTTATCAGTTGTATCATCACGTCTATTGTGTTTCTCAATTCATAAACTCCAAGTTTTTTTTTCCCATGAGATGCTCCTCCTCATCAATACTAACTTCACCCGCCCCAGATGTCTTCAAAAGAAGCACTGAGCTGATGTTCCGTTGTCCTTTTTTCCCCCACTATGGTTTTATTCATACCTTTAATCATAAATCAAATTTTCTGAAAAGGCTCATGCCATTATAAATTATATCCTTGTGTACAAAACTGCTTATTGGAGTGTTAATTTCAAAGCTGAATCATATGATCAAGTCGTGAAGTGGCATCGTAGGATTGGTTCAGAATGCACACAAAGTCGTAATGCGCAAACTGATATTAAACGCCGGGGTTTAAAGTATTTCACAGACAAAAATATCGAGCAAGAAACTGAGATGCCTTTCCAGCGCTGTTCAAAAGCATGACGTACCACAGTCCTCGTGACAAACATTAGGATTATGAAGAACAAAGAATGAAAAAAGAATATGCTTAATACAACTGACAAAGTAACAATTTCAGCTAATTTCAGTTTTTCTGATACCGATTGCATTGAAACATTTTATGAAATCGCTTATCCGAAAATTGCCATGATCACGATACAATCTTACAAAGAGACGATTAAAAAATGGATTGGGAACAGGGATTTGTTTGATGAAAACATGTTTTCAGGTTTTATATTTTGTTACCAATTGTAACATTGGTCAATTCGGTTGTCAAAAAGTTCTTGACAAGAACATCATGATTAATCTGTGTACTTTTGAAAATGAGAGCAATTTGGAAGAAATTTATGACATTTTGGATCAGAATTGGAGACAAGCAGTTGAAGCGGCTTAATTTTTCCTGAAAGCACACGACAGCAAGACACAAATTTTCTGAAAATGTTCACCAAACTGAAGACCAAAGAATGAGCTATTAGATTTATTGGATTTCAAGAAGTTCCTAACTTGATACGACTAACTTTTATTTTTGAAG
Source organism: Caenorhabditis nigoni (assembly GCA_027920645.1). Taxonomy (NCBI): domain Eukaryota; kingdom Metazoa; phylum Nematoda; class Chromadorea; order Rhabditida; family Rhabditidae; genus Caenorhabditis; species Caenorhabditis nigoni. Next base: position 8,985,279 of record CP115869.1, read on the forward strand.
ACAAATTTTTAGCACAAAGTGATGATGTATTATATTTGTTAGTTTGACCATCACTTGACATCATGCTGCTAAATTTGTCTTCTCAACGATCGGGTGTCTGGAACCTTTCAAGGCTTCCCACAAAAGCTTGTTCAGTCGACAGTAATTTGACGTGTAATTTAACGAATCATATTCTCCAGCTTGATCTCTGGCAATACACATCCTGCAGCTTTTCTTAATCACAGACCTTAAAAATATCAAACCAGGAAATTCCACTGAACTTTAGACGCACTCAAAATCTGAAATATACTGTAGTCCTTCAAAACATACGAATCGACCTGGTTCTGGAAGTTGCCAAAATACTTCAATCCGCTTACTATACTTCGTGGACTAAAGGACAATGGCTGTGAAATTTTTCGATTTGTTTGAAACGGATCATTTTCAATAGGATTGTTCAAGAGGTCCAAGTCCAACTTCCGGACCAAGGTACCGGACCTTCTCAAAAAACCCCAATTTTTCCGATAGAGCCAAAAAATTTCCCAGTGGTTATTAAAATATTCTTGACAAATTGTTTGAAAGTTTGTTATGCAAAATTGTGGTTGGCATATTATAATTTATTGAAATTTGAAACCAAAAATTGCATCGTGTTAGATTGATTTCTTCCGTCAATTTTTTCCGCTGCTCTTCTGTTGGATGATGTGTTTCCCGGAGCGCTGCGTGCAGAATATTTCTTTGTTCTTCCGGTTTCGGGATCGTCTCCTAAATGGTCTCCTCCGTTTCTTCATTGTCCGTTCCTTCAACGACATCCTGAAATATTCATTTTTAAATATTTCACTATGTTGAAAAATTAATACCGTTTCGTCAGAGTCCGATTCCAGTTCTGAGGACGACGAAGATGACGACAAAGACAAGTCATCTTTTTTAGAATCCATGGCTCCTTTTTCAGCTTTCCTTCTGAATCGAGCTGTTTTCGAAACTTGGGACGTTCCTTGAGTAGAGATGGAATTCTTGTGCGGTCTTCCTGGACGTCGTTTGACCATCTGGAAAAAGACTATTGAGTGAATTACTAGAGAAGAAAGAAAAACTGTACCTGAACATCCTGTTCTAATTCAGATTCAAAAGAGTCGGATAGTCTTTTTCTTTTCGAATTGATTCCTTTGGATGTCCCTTGATGAGAAGTAGCGTTCTTTAGTGCTCTTGCAACACGACAATTTGGCATTTCTGGAAAAAGATACACGTTTGGCAAAACTGTGAAAAGAAGTAAAGTTTCCGCATTTATCATCCTATAGAGCCTCAAAACTCAAACATCTAAATTCTGGTACATTATTTCAATAGCTGTGCGTTTTTCAAATTTTGGATCTATATTTTATTGTGGGACTCCTATCTTTTTTCAGACCTCTAAATTTTTTGGAACCTCTAAACTAGAGAAAAGAGCCGAAATCGTTACCGAGTCTCTATTTAGTGAAAAACTACGAGCTTCAAAAATGCATAAATGTCGGGAAATGAGAAATCTCGAAATTTTGAATGTTATTTGCCATGAACTTACGGAGTAATCTCATTTTTTGAATTTATAAATTTCTTAACAAATTTTCAAAAAACCAGAGCTTTAAAATGTTTTTGGAAATTGAAATATTTGGATTTAATTCTTTAATGTTTACGATTCAGATAGTATTTTCAAATTATGATTTGGGAAAATTAGTTATTGGGTTTTTTATTTTAAATAGCGCATTATCCAAACGTATTTTGCTGACTCACCTTTAAACCTCAACAATGTAACGAGAAAGCATACGCAGAAATTGAAGCATTATTAAATGGTTCAGAATAGGAATAGTTCTAGAAAAATCAATAGGATTAGATTCCTGACGTCCATGCAGAAGGACGTCTGGAAATCTTTGGGGGGGTAGAGAGAGGAAAGAGGAATGAATACTAATGGTTGGTACCTGAGGGTTTATATAGGCAGAATTGGGGGCGGAGTCTTCCCACCTGTCTTCATCGTTCCACAGATTTATAGTGTGATTGTGAATTTACAATCACACGTATTGTTTTACTACTGTATTTTATTGACTAATCTAAACGGGAATAGATAGATATTCTCCCATGATGAACAACTATAATGATGAGGTGAAGGAGGAACAATAGAGTGTAGCTACAGATAATAAAAAAACATTGGTGTGCAGCCACTCAAAAGCGATTCTGACGATATGAATGACGTGACGAATGGGAATATGTTACGACATTTTAAAATCACTTTTTGGAAATAATGATTTTTCTCTAACTATAACCTCACATTTTTTCCAAACTACATGGAATTTTTTTCAGAAATTATCAAAAAATTTAAAGAATTTAGGCCATGCATTTTCTGGAATTAGCCATTGTTGTGCACACTGGGAACGGTTGACGTGGCACAGAAGAGAGAACGGTGAGCTGAAAAATTACGCGGAATCTGAGGTTTTGAAGATTCTGAATTTTTGAACTTCTGAAATTCTGAACTCTGTCTAAATTGCATCGGCAAGAGTGGTCGTCCAGGATTGAATACAATCTGGTAGTGTTGGACAAATGTTTGTCCGTATTCTGTCTGTATATGTTTGAATTTATAGATTATTTGGTGTGTGCTTATGTAGGCCATCGGTCGTCAGGCGCCTTCGCGCCCCTTTAGCTCAACCGGTTGCGGTGATGTACCCCTGAGCTGTCCAGCATGAGTTCAACTCCTCATGGGGGTTCTCTCGGCAAAATATCATTAAAAAAAAACTTTTTTTTATGTCTGGCCTCCTTTAACAACAATTTTATTTAAAAAAATGCAAGCACACATATAATATCTTTACCCCATTAGATACAAGTGTAGATTTTCCATTTCCATTGGGCCAACAAGAGCTACAGTTTTTCCGATTCCATCGAGGACATTGAAAGATCTCGGGTAGGCAAATTCGACGTCGTCAAATACAATCTGGCCGACCAATGGGTGGGTTTCTAATATTGTTGAACGTCTGAAATATAAATACGTTAAAACAGTCAATTTTTCACAATTAGAGGAGTATTAGTCTAGAGTCACATCGGAATCTTCAGAATTTCAGAATCTCAGAAATTCGGAATTTCGAATTTTCAAAATTTTTCTGAATTTCTATGTTTCTAAATTTCAAATCTTCGAAACTTCAGAAATTCGGAATTTCGAATTTTTGAATGTTCAAATTTCGAAGCTTTTTGAAAAATGATGGTTTTTCTCTAACAATATACTAACCTTTTTGAAATTCCCATAGCTTTAATTTCAGAAATATTCAGTAAAAATCAATAGAATGGAGGCCACAAAAATCAGGAAGTAGCCATTGTTGTGTAGAAATATGAATGATTGATGCTGGGTAGAAGAGGGGACACTGTGAAGCGAGTGACAAGAAACGCAGACATTTGATCACCCAAAAAGCAAAATAGAACGCTGAGAGAGGAGACGGAGCTATGTTTGTTTTATTCACGGTCGACTATATAATTTTTTTTGCGTTTTCTCGGTGCTGCAGAGACGCAGAATAGAAAGCGTTTCCTTTGAAGTCCTCAAAAACATGTTCAAATTGTCTGTAATTTTATGAAAAGATATGACCTTCATTGTTGTATCTGACATAAGTAGGAATAGTGCTGTGCAGAAAAATTTGAACTTATATTTTTGTACAATGCTTTTCAAATCTAATCGGCACATGTTCTCAATCCGGCGTAATGTTTAAAGGAGGCCAGACACCAAAAAAAAAGTTTTCCTGATATTTTGCATAGAGAACCCCCATGAGGGGTTGAACTCATGACATGCAGCTCAGAGGTACAGCGCCGCTACCGGCTGAGCTACGGGGGCGCAAACGCGGCTGACGACCGATGGTCTACATAAGCGCGGCGCTATTTTTTCCCCCGAAATTTTTGCTGTCTCGCCTCCTTTAACACACATTCTCTGATATTTTCGAGCAACCCGCGGTACAAAAAAAAATCAAACTGTTTGAAATGAGTTGGTATTGCATACAGTTAGTACACATGAACTTTTAAGAATTTTGAGGAGACTTTTGATAAGCTCCGCCCACTTTGGTCTGATCTGCAAAATCGGTCGACCAAAAAATATTTTTTTTCTTTTTCGAGATAGGAACGAAATCTTTTCTGGAGCATACATGATTTGTTATTTCAAGCATTTTTCGTGTTGAGACCAAAAAATAAAGATCTCATCTTCCAATAGAAAACCTAGGATTTTTGAAAATTTTGTGATTTTCCCAATTTTTCGTAAATAACATTTTCGATTCTTTAACGTTTTTTTTCAGGTAAAAACATCAGCTGGCTCTAGTTCACACATGCATCTATATTGGAGCAAATTCTTGTGCTCTGTTCCCAAGTATTTTGATAAAATAATACTATTTAACTAATTATCAACACAAAAATTGAATGAATAACTAAAAATATTAAGAAAAACTTGTTAGGAAAAAATGATTTAAGCAATAAGTTTGTGTTGAGATCACTGTAGCTGAATCACACATTTGGTCTTTCAGCTTTTGAAAACAAACATTTTTTAAGAGAATTTTGAAAAAAATGTTCAAATTTTTTAGGCGGTTGGGTTCAAAAAATGTTCAAAAAAATTTTTGGACTTTACTAAAAATACAGAAGTTTGTGTTTTTTGAGTTGCTCTCATGTGTTTTCATCTTTTTTTCAGAAGATTTGAAGGCTCTAACTCTTCTCTGAAAAAAGTTATAGCCATCGGAACCCGAATTTCGATTTTTCTTTTGTTTTCTTTTATACATCTCAAAATAGAGTGACAGGTGCACCGGTTTTGCTTTTAACTAGCGTATTGTAATTGGTTATATGGAAATTCACAAAAAACTAGAACTTCAAAAAAACTGGAATCCAAACAAAAATTTTGAAATTTTTCAGTAGTCAAAAAAATCAACATTTTGTCGAAAATCGTTGTTCCGGTCCTAGAATTAAGTATCTAAAGCAAAATTTTATGAAAAATTCGAATCTGCAAGAAAATCAGTGGAAAAACATACCCATAATAACGAAAAATTGGGAAAATCACAAAATTTTCCAAAATCCTAGGTTTTCTATTGGAAGGTGAGATCCTTAATTTTTGGTCTCCACATAAAAAATGCTTGAAATAAAAAAATATGTATACTCCAGAAAAGATTTCGTTCCTATCTCGAAAAAGAAAAACATTTATTTTCCGGTCGACCGATTTTGCATATAAGACCAAAGTGGGCGGAGCCTATCAAAAGTATCCTCAACATTCTTAGAAGTTTATGTGTACTAACTGTATGCAATACCAACTCATTCCAAACAGTTTGATTTTTTTTTGTACATACGACAGTTGATCGATGCTCGAAAACTACAGAGAATCTACTTCTTACTAAGGAAACTTTTCTGTGTGTGTGTGTGTCTGTCTCGGACATTTACTTGAATAACTCAAAGGGACATGGGACTCCTATAGTGGTGTGTGGTATGTAGTCATGGACTACCGAGCGCTTCATGTCAATGGTGTCCTGGGTCTCCTAGCTTATAGTGAACCCATAGGGTTAAGAATCGAAATTTTCAAACGTATGCTAAAACTCACTAAAACTTCATGAAATTTTGCAATACGTTTTTTGGGACTATCTATGTGCTTCCTACAAAAAATTGAGCTGAAATCTTAAAAATTAAAATTTTTCGAAAATTTTCTTTTTTTGAGAATCACTTCAATTTCGATCCTTTGGCTTACTAGAAATGTGGGTGTAAGTGTATTTTGTTCTACATGCATTATTTTTAGATAATTCTGAAACGTTGTGAGGGTATATTCATAAATATTTTCCTTGAAAAATCAATTTTCCGAAAATTTGAATCACTTTCCAAACAGAAAATTGAAGCTTAAGATTGCACTGAACATTATTATGATTCGCACAGTTAAGAGAAGATTTTTGAAAGGAATATCTCGCAAACGCAAGAGAGAAAATCGCCTATTTTGACACATTACTCAAAGTTCCTATTTTCCAGTTTTCAGATTTCCGAGTTTCTAAAGATTTCATATGATCTTTTCTTAAGGTGAGGTGTTTGGCTCTGTATCATTGTTTGGTTCATCATTAAAAGTTTTTTTCTCTTTCTCACAATGTCAGGTCCCTCGAGTATGCCAAATTTCCCATAATAAGAACCAATACTTTGAAATTATGCATGGTCTGAAAAAAAACGGCATGGTCTGAAAAAACTGACATGCATTCTCTATAAGATCAGATATGCTTGGAATGGCCTTTTCAGAATTTTTCGGAATGACGGAAATTCCGACTTTCGATATTTGGGAACATAGGAATATTCCAATCTACTCTTCTTCTTACTAAGGGAACTTTTCTGTGTATGCGTCCGTCTTGGTCATTTACTTCAGTAACTCGAAGAGACATAAGAGTCTTATCGTGGTGTGTGGTATGTAGTCATCGACCACCGAGCGCTTCATGTCCATGATGTCCTGGACCTTCAAGCTTATAGAGAACATCTAGGTTTGAGGATCGAAAATTTCAAAATTTTGCTCAAACTCCCTAAAACTTCACGGAGTTTTCAAAAGCGGTTCTCAGGTCTATCTATGTGCTGCCTACAAAAAATTAAGCTAAAATCTTCAAAACTGGAAATCTTTGGAACATTTGTTTTTTTTTCGTGATAAACTCAAATTCTGTGACCACTGGAAATTTGCTTACAGTGTTAACTTCCTACTGCGAAACGTTCAAGAGAATTCCAAGAAAGTTAAGAATATTCTCGGAAGCTCTAGATTATTCTAGAACGTTCCAGAATATTCCAAAAAATTCTCGAAAGTTCCAAAAAATTCCAGACTGTTCCGGAAAGTTCTAGCAAATTCTAGAGAATTCCAGAAGTTTCTAGAAAAATGCTGTAAATTCCAGAATGAAGTTCAGCACCTGAGGGGCAAACCTTCTCCATATGAATACAGATATTGAAGTCCCTTTCCTATATTTTCAATGTGATTTAGAACCAAATGCTTAGAAATAGTGATGTGTGTGGGTATTCTAAAAATCAGAAATTCAGAAACCCTAACAATCAGAAGTTAGAATATCCAGGACGACTAAAATTTCGGATATGGAAAAATCCAGCACTTTTGAAATTTAGGAATTGAAATATTCCGGATCTCAGAGTTTCAAAAGTTTAGTTATTTTTCGAAGTTCGGGAAATCAGAAATATCGATAAACTCGACAAATTCAGAAGTTCCAAAAATTGTAAATCTTGGTTTGAAATTCGAGAATTGAGAAATTTAGAAAACCGTCGATTCAGACATTAGAGGTGGTCTTCGATTAGATGTGGGCTTCTATTAGAGAAAATACGAAGAAATTAGTATTCCTAATCATACAATACACAGAAGCCAGGAGGTTGAGCCCCCGGCAGGGGGCTCAAACCGACTGGTGTGTGTTAACACACATTCTCTGTAGTTTTCGAGCATTGACCCATGAGTGGAATTAGAGCCAGTTGATGTTTTGAAATGAAACAAAATGCAAATTGATCAAAAACATGATAAAAATGCAAATTATAATCAATTCAGAACAACACATCAAGAAAAATTTTGTCTAGGAAAAAATTATTTAAACGATAATTCGGTGTCACTTTGACTGTTGCCGAATCACAAATTTGGGACTTCAGCTATATCGGACCTAAATTTCTTATAGTAACGCGTCTCTCCAAATAATTTAACGTATCAAGCATTTTCCGGAAAAGAAAACTTCACATGCTAGACAACTTTGAAAAAATGTTCCAATTTTTTAGGAGGTTGAGTTCATTAAATGTTCCAAAAAAGTCTTTGAACTTTGTTGAAAACACAGAATTTTGTGTTTTTCGAATTGTTCATTTGTTTTTTCATCTTTCTCCAGAACATTTCAAACCTCTAACTCTTCTCTAAAAAAAGAATTTTTCCGGATTTTCGCGACCTGACGACCAAAAAAAAAAAAAAGGTCGTAAAAATTGATATATCAATTTTAATCAATTAATTATCATTAAATCATATAAATTATTCGCAATTTCCTTTTCCTCGAACCGGCGACCTCCCATAACCAGCGGCACGCGTTATACACTACAGCGCTCAGAAGAGACGCAGAGAAACGGTGCTCCGCACCACCATGAGGGAGCGCGCACCATCCTTCACGTTGCTATTACACACATGTCCCGCAACTTTTGAAATCTGTTTGAAACGGTCTCGTAATAAACAACCTGCGGGACACCATTTAAAACAAAATCGCGACCTAATTTCACACAAAAGTACGTTTGGGAGACGCTCGCCTATTTTTTTTCAACCTAAATATTTTTTTACGGGAAACACGAATATAACAGTCGCGACCTACATTTTTTGCCTCCTTATACTAGTTTTGGGCGAATATTCGCTTTGATTACTGTACCGATTTCCCAAATGTCGTTTCAGTGGAAAAATTTGCTCTTTTAGGTCGCGATTTTTTTTCATTCTGAGTATTTTTTCACGAGAAACACGAATATAACAGTCGCGACCTACTTTTTTTGCCTCCTTATACGAGTTTTGGCCACATTTCAGACCTGATTACTGTAGCGATTTCCCAAATGCCGTTTCAGTGGAAAAATTAGTCCTTTTAGGTCGTTTTTTTTCAATCTCAATATGTTTTCACGAGAAACACGATTATAACAGTCGCGACCTACTTTTTTTGCCTCCTTATACGAGTTTCAGACTAATTTTCGAACAGATTACAGTAGGTAATTTAACATTGGTTGATCTTCATTTCATGGTTTCCTTCGTGTTCATTTCCGGTCTTTCCCTTTCCCATTTAAACCAAGTTTTTCAAATTTAGCGAAAAAAAAATTTTCCCTACGGGAAAATTTTTTTTCGCGACCTCATTTTTCAGACCATTTTTCGCGACCTAAATTTCCCACATCTCTCCATGTGTGAGTCACCGGAACCCAACTTTGGATTTTTCAGTGGTTTTAATTGATAAATCTCAAAATAAAGCTATAAGTGTACCAGTATTGCTTTTAAATAACGTATTCTTATTGATTATGTTCAAATTCACAAAGAAAGCAGAACTCCAAAAAAGTTGAAATCCAAAAAAAAGTTTCGAAATTTTTCAGTAGTCGAAAAAATCGACATTTTCGCGAAATTCGTTATTCCGGTCCTAGAAATTTTCTGATTTTTTTTGAGTGTCTATAGTGAAATTTTATGAGAATTTTGAATCTGCAAAGAAATTTATTCAAATGCAGTCCCATTATGGAGCAAACTTGAAAAAACTGCAAAAAAATACAAAAATCTCGAAAAATTGAAGTTTTCTATTGGAAGATGAGACCCTTATTTTTTGGTCTCAACATAAAAAGTACTTTAAATGACAAAATATGTTCACTCCAAAAGAGATTTCGTTCCTATCTCATTAAATAAAAATTTTTATTTTTTGATCGGCGAGTTTTGCAGATCGGATCCAAGTGGGCGGAGCCAATCAAAACTATCCTCAAAATTCTCAGAAGTTCAAAAGTACTAACTGTATGTAATACCAACTCATTTGAAACAGTTTGATTTTTATTTGTACAGTGGGCTGCTCGAAAATCTCAGAGAATGTGTGTTAAAAGCTGAAAAACATATTATTTTCTGAACCAATCCATATTCCTAATCCACATCCATACTTTTCATCATTTCTTCAAAATATTATATCATAAAAGTCGAAAAATGAAATATGTAATGATTATAGCGCACAGCCAACTAAATACAATTCTACTGAATACAAGCTTCCTTAAAACAAGCCTACTAGATACAAGTGTTCAATCAGATTGAATATTGTATCCTTGTTTCAAAAACGTTCAATTCTCCTGTTTCAAGAAAAAACATTAAAGGCGCAAGTGGAAAATCAAGTTTTGAAATCTGCGGACAAAGTGACAAAGTGGAGCAACCATCAAATCTCAAAGAACTGAAATCCTGAAAATAGCTCGGGTCTCTTCCTCCCGTAACATCGAAATGTCGTCATCCATACTGAGACTAGGTCATTTCAACCTTGATTTATGTTCGAGATTATAGTTCCCTTATCCGAACCTTTTGAACGAAAATTTAATGGTGGTACAAGGGATGGTGTCTACGCCTATTATTTCGCATCTTGTTCGCCTAGGCTCGTTGCTCTAGAGACCCTGGAGAAACATGAACAAAACACACCATCGAGTATGTGATTCTCATCGAGTTGTTTCTCCCCCACTACACTGTTTAGGGGAATTTTTTTATAGTGCATTAAACATGCAATGTGTGGCATCTATAAATATGAAAACCGAATTGAAAAAAATCGGAATTCGAATGAGCGACATAGAGCTAAGCAAAAGTGTCAAAGACTTTCCGAACAACCTAATAGTTTTTTTTTTCTCGTATGAAAAATAATGGTATTTATAAGAAAATAAAAGATGAAAAATCTTCTATTGTCTTTACCATCAATCATTAGCCTGATATTAGGTTGATAAGAAAGTTTCTTCCTTTTTCTGCAAAATTTTTGATCAAGTTTTCCTTAAAACAGAGAGGGCAAGATCAATGAAAGTAAGGTCCATAAACATCGATAGATGTCTGGCAACGCTCCGGCAATTTCTTGATTTCACCGGCCTAGAACGACGAGGGCTGCGGTTGAAAAAGTGTGTCAACTCCTTTTTTGTGTCATCTTTTCAATTGAAGCAATTTCTATCAAGATGACGTTGAAGAGCCCCAAACAACCATATATCCGGAAGAACAAGAACCGGAGAATGCGAAAAGTGCAAAAGAACAGTTCAGCCAAACGACGTGAAATTTTGCCTGACGCCTCTTGGAACGGGCGATGTCGCACTGTCGTGCCGGAAGTAAACCGTGGTCTTTTCTCCTTGTTTTGATTCGATAGTCAGAATCAATTTCTCTAATTAGGAACTATACAAGACTGCGGTTATAATGGTACCCTCATCAAAAAGTTCCCAGGCTCCATCCCTCTGAAAGACCATCAATCTCATAGCATACTCATTTTTACGAGAAATTTGGGTTCCGGGACTTCCAGAGCTAGCTATTATTTGTCAATCAACTGAACCTTCCGTACACTGTTAGAGTAACTTACCCACTTCTCATCTACAGTAATTAGATCATTCACCCATCTGAATGTGGGAAGAAATGATAGGAGAAACATGATCATATCTACACGACGATCCATATCGTAGCCCTTTTCAACGTTGGGTACGAATCGACCCAGTTTTTGACTTCGCCAAGAGACTTCGATCCGTTCACAAAACTTGGTTGACTAACGGACTATGTCTTTGACATTTTACAAGTGGTTTGAAATAGATCCGCCTTCACGATTTTGAGCAAGTGATCGAGATCCTACTCACTAGGCTGTTGCCATCTTTCAAACTGAACTCCCCTGAGCGAAACTTTTCGAACCAAACGTTAATTGTAGGCGATGAAGGAATATGTCCTTCATGTACATTCACCAGTTGCTTGTGAATACCGGGTATTTGAAGACCCAATAAAAATAAAAATATTATCATGCCTAGTATTTACAGTAGGGTAAGGACCGAAAGAATCATCATTTCTCCAAAATGGAGCGAGATAAAAATCTGGAAATCTACGATCTAATAGACACTGATAACAGCTCTCCAACAAAAAAACATCTGGCCTGGTACACCACTTGGAGAACCAGATATCGAAGCTCAAAAACGACCCTTCAAAAAAGGAAGAAACTTTCTTATCAACCTAATAGATTCGAAGCCGAAAATGTTGAACTGGAACTGAACTAATTGTTGAACTAATTAGCCTTTTTTTCATCACAGAAGAGACCAATGGCTTGACATCGATGGACAGTCAGTAGACGTTGTCAAACAGGAATTCCACCAATAAACAGTGGATATCTAAAGGGGCATCCCGTTAGCAACCGGAATGAGAGCAGTGTGAATGATATTTATTTGCCAATGAATCAATTGCTTTTAACCCGGACTAGTTTACAATTATAAATGGAATTATTGGAGGCACTGTAAAAGACTAGTAGAATCAGAAAGCAGGAAACCTCGATTTCAAATATCCCACGAATGTGCCAAAAATTCAATGATTGTTTATTTGCATTAAATTCAAATAGAATCTTCAATTCATTCAGCAATTAAAAAAAAAACCAAATACTATCAATTTTTATTAAAGTAATTTAGTTAATCAATAATTGATGATAGCATATGTTTCGTCCCTTTCTGAAATGAATCCTAATCTTCTTCTTCTTCTTGTTCATCTTCTTCTTCTGATTCTTCGTCTTCCAAATCTTCTTCTTCTTCCTCTTCTTCTTCTTCTTGTTCATCTTCATCTTCTGATTCTTCTCGTTCATCTTCTTCTTCTGATTCTTCGTCTTCTGATTCTTCTTCTGGTTCTTCTGCCTCCGAATCTTCCATCTCATGAATATTTGGTTTTTCTTGAGGTTTTGCTTCCTAATTATCACTTTGTTTGAATTTTGCCATAAACACTTTTTCTGCGGCTTTTAATATTCCAATTTGGTGAAGTCCCCGTTTGCTTTGTAATTGAACATGCGGCAGGAGGGAAAAGATCCGTTCATCCACAATTTGAAGAAGCGATCCAAATCTCGAAGTGATATTTTAGCTCTTCGACATTCAGTGTTGGAAGATCGTCAAATTGACCAGATTGAATATACAACTCTTTCAAATTTTTTAAATACGTCAACGCTGCCTGGTAGATCATTCATACTTGTGATTTCTTTGGAATTTGGCAATATGAATTTGAAAGATGTAAAGCCATAATTCTCTGTGGTCCATCTTATCTGCATCTGTTCCCTCCTTTTTATTTCAGTTGGTTGTCTGTGCACAAAGTCACTTCACCATATAATGAGCCTTCTTTGAAGTGAATGAGTAGACAATCCTGAAATAAAATAAATATCAATACGAACTTTTGAGAGAAAGGAACCCCGAAAATCGTAAATTTTCAAAACTACGAAATTCTAACAAAATTCAGAAAACACGAGTGTGAAAGGGTTTGTAGAAGCCGAGAAATTTCGATTTGATTTTTTACATTTTCTTATTTAGATCGTTTCAAAAATGTTTATTTTGAAAAAGAAATATTGGGTTTTTTGAATAACACATTATCCAAACGTAGCTTGTGGACTCACCTTAAAACATCACTCATGTGACGTTGAAGAATACGTAGAAATTGAATTATCATAGGATATTTCAGAAAAGATATAATTTCAGAAAAATCAATAGGAATAGATTCCCGACGTTCATACAGAAGAACGTCTGGGAATCTATGGGGGTAGAGAGTAGAATGAATACTAGTGGTTGCTCCATGAGGGTTTATATAGGCAGAGTCGGGGGCGGAGTCTTCGCCCCTCTCTTCACCGTTCTACAGATTTACAGTATGATTATAAATTTACAATCACACGTATGGTTTTATGACTGTATTCTTTTGACTAATCTAACCAGAATTGAATAGATATTGTCTAGGATGAATACTTATTTGGATGGGGTGAAGAGGGAACAATATAGTGTAATGCAGATAATAAAAAATTGACGGTGTAGAGACACTCAACTGCTATTCTATGAATAAGAATGATGTGATGGATGGGAATATGTTACAAAATTTTTAAAAAGATATACATTTTTTAGAAGAGAAAACGCTATTCAAAAAAATACGCGGAATCTGAGATTTCGATAATTCTGAATATGTCTGAATTTCTAGACTATCTGAACTATCTGAAAATTTCAAAAAATGGATATCTGTCGAAAATCTCGACAAAAATTTCAATGCAAACACACAAAATTCTTATCCAATAAGATTCGACTGTCTTGTGACCAATTTAAAATAGATTGATTTGCTAGTTAGCCCTTTGTAATAATCGCCTAAATCTGATCAGATCCATCGGAATTCCTTTTTTTTCCGTGTGAGCAAATTCTACATGTTTTTGGGTATTCTGATATCACAGTTTTTTAAACACCATGATTTAAACAGCATGATTTCCTCAATAATTATTAGGTTGGCTAATAAGTTTCTTTCGATTTTGAATGCTCAACTTTGAAAACTCATATCTCACCAGTGGGATTGTTTTTCTTGGTGAATCTTTTTTGTTAGATAGACTATTCCACGGACTTGGTTTACATACTTTGGCTCATTCCTACTTCTTGTCGTTCGCGAGCATGCCGCCTCCTTCCGTCCATCACCTTCGAAATTTTCGAAATTCCATTTGATTTTTATTCGTTCCTGGTTTCAAAAACCTTGATATTCACAACAAAATGGAAGAAATAAATGAAGACAGACCTCCTACTGTTTGTATCATTAGACATTGGACCGGTCAATGTGAAGCCAAAAATTTAGAATCGGAAGACCAAGATCGGTCCGAAAGTTGAACTTGCACCTCTTACAGAATCCTATTTAAATCGAATCGTTTCAAACCACTTGTAAAATGTCAAAGGCATAGTCCATAAGTCAACCTAGTATTGTGAACGGATAAAAGTCTCTTGGCAACTTCAAGAACTGCGTCGATTCGTACCCCATGTCTCGAAGGACTACGATATGTATTTCCATGTGGACATGAGCATGTTTCTTCTATCATTTCTTCTCACGTTCAGTTGGGTGGGAGATCTAATTACCGTAGATGATAAGTGGGTAAGTTACTCTATCAATGTGCGGAAGAGTCAGTTGATTGACAAAGAAGAACTAGCTCTGGACATCCCAGAACCCAAATTTTTAGTAAAAATGAGTGTGCAATGAGTTTGATGGTCGGTCGAAGTAACGGAGACTGGGAACTTTGAGATGAAGGTACCACTATAACTGCCGGCTTGAAGTGTCCATATTAATAGAAATTGCTTCTGGCAGTCGAATCAAACCATGGAGAAAAAATCGATGTTTACTTCCAACACGACAGTGCGAGATCACCCGTTACTAGAGGGATCAGCCAAAAATTCATGTCGTTTGTCTGAACTATTCTTTTGCACTTTCCATACTTTTCAGACCTTGCCTTTTCGGATAAATGGTCGTTTGGGGCCATTAAACGTCATCTTGTTAGAAAACACTTCAAGTGAAAAGGTGACACAAAAAAGGAGTTGGCCCACTTTTTCAATCACAGCCCTCCTCGTTCTGGGCTGATGGAATCAAAGAACTACCGGAGTGTTGGCAAACAACTATCAATGCTCGTGGATGTTACTTTCTTTGGTCTAGCCCCCTCTGCTCTGAGAAAAACTTGATCAAAAATTTGACCAAAATCGAAAGAAACTTATTAGCCAACCTAATAGTTTTCGTGGTACACTTTCTTGCCATCTAGACCTGCCAAAAACAGGAAATAATCAAGAAAGGTGTTCAGAAAATAGTGCCATCTTTGTAAAAATTGAGACAGGAACATGACACTTTACAGATCTACTAATAAAGATACGGTGGAAAATATGAATATGAAATAAATGCGCGAAAAATGCGTCAGCACGCGCCAGCTTGCGTCAAACTTCGGTTTACCAAACTTTTTCTCTCACCCTGTATTGGGATCAGAATCAAATCTTCTGTTCGGGGAATCTGCTTTAGATGAAAGGAACATCTGAGCCAGTTGTGACTAAAGAAATTCAAAATCTTTGTATTGAAAAGTGGGCGAATTCGAGAAAAATTCACCAGACTAAAGAGGCCGCGTCAACTAAAAGCGTCAACCAGAAGTATTTTTATAAAGTCAGAGTATCGTCCTGGAAGAATTTACCAGAATGCAAAAACAAACTTTCTAGGCGCATTGACGTCGACATTTCCAGAATCCTGGAATTCCGATGGATCTGATCAGATTTATGCTATTATCACAAAGGCCTAACTAACAAATCAATGTATTTTAAATTGGTCACAAGACAGTCGAATCAGGTTGGATAAGGATTTTGTGTGATTGCGTTGTTTTTTGAATAAAATTTTTGTCGAGATTTTAGACAGATATCCAATTTTTTTGAAATTTTCAGATAGTTCAGATAGTCTAGAATTTCAGACATATTCAGAATCTTCAAAATCTCAGATTCCGCGAATTTTTTTGCTTTGCGTTTTCTCTTCTAAAAAATGTATATACTTTAAAAAAATGTATTACACTGTATTGTTCCTTCTTCACCTATTCAAAATAATTCTGGTTGGATTAGTCAAAAGAATACAGTCATAAAACCATACATGTGATTGTAAATTTATAATCATACTGTAAATCTGTAGAACGGTGAAGAGAGGGGCGAAGACTCCGCCCCCGACTCTGCCTATATAAACCCTCATGGAGCAACCACTAGTATTCATTCTATTCTCTACCCCCATAGATTCCCAGACGTTCTTCTGTATGAACGTCGGGAATATATTCCTATTGATTTTTCTGAAATTATATCTTTTCTGGAATATCCTATGATAATTCAATTTCTACGTATTCTTCTACGTCACATGAATGATGTTTAAAGGTGAGTCCACAAGCTACGTTTGGATAATGTGTCATTAAGAAAAAACCCAATATTTATTTTTCAAAAAAAAACATTCTTGAAACGATCTAAATCAGAAAATGTGAAAAATCAAATCGAAATTTCTCGGCTTCTACAAACCCTTTCACACTCGTGTTTTCTGAATTTTGTTAGAATTTCGTAGTTGTGAAAAAAAAAGCACATGGATTTTGCCAAAGTTGACCCTCTCCTATTTTGATCAAATTCATACCAGATGAGTCTTATTGATTTGGTAATATTCTAACAAAATTTTGAAATTGGTTCTTTTTGTCTTTGTTTTTTCTGAAGATTTTAGGTTTCACTGAATTTAGACTTGGAAACAGTTTTTGCCGATTTTCAGTGTTCCTTTCTCTCAAAAGTTCGTATTGATTTTAATTTTATTTCAGGATCGCCTACTCATTCACTTCAAAGAAGGCTCATTATATGGTGAAGTCACTTTGTGCACAGACAATCTACTGATATAAAAATGAGGGAAAAGATGCAGATTAGATAGACAACAAAGGATTATGGCTTTACATCTTTCAAATTCATATTGCCAAATGCCAAAGAAATCACAAGTATGAATGATCTGCCAGGCAGCGTTGACGTATTTAAAAAATTTGAAAGAGTTGTGTATTCAAGCTGGTCAAAATCTTAAATTTGACGATCTTCTTTCACTGACCATTGATACAATACCGTTTTGGGCATGGTATAGCTTCTTCAAGGTGCGGATAAAAGGATCTTTTCCATCCTGCCGCCATGTTCAATTACGAAGCAAACGACGACTTCACCAAATTGGAATATTGAAAGCAGCAGTAACAAAATTATATGGCAAAATTTGAACAAGACGAATAGGAAGCAAAATCTCAAGAAAAGCCAGAAGGTCATAAGATGTAAGATTCGGAAGAAGAAGAATCAGAGCAAGAAGATGAACAAGAAGAAGATGAAGATGAAGATGAACAAGAAAAATCAGAAGAAGAAAATGAACGAGAAGAAGAAAAAGATGAAGACGAACAAGAAGAAGATGAAGATGAAGAAGATTAAGATTCATTTCAGAAAGTGACGAAACATATGCTATCATCAATTATTGATTAACTAAATTCATTATACTTGAATAAAAATTGGTAATATTCGTTTTTTTTTACAATTGCTGTTGAATTGAAGATTCTACAGTACTCCACAAAAGTTTAATTCCACCCTCCGCTTGCAGTGAAACAATCAATCAGGTCAATATTCGTGAAAAGGTGTCATTATGAAAAATTAAGGTCTCCCTTCAACCGATTAGGTTGAACAGAAAGTTTCTTTCTTTTTGGAAGTGTTGTTTTTGAGCATTGATTTCGGGATTTCTAGATGGTTCACCAGGTTAAAAGTTTTTTATTAGAGAGCTGTGTTCAGTGTGTATTAGATCGTGGATTTTCAAATTTTTATCTCACTTCGTGTTGGAGAAATGACTATCCTTTTGGTCCTTATCCGACTGCACAAAGGCAACATGATTTTATTTATAATTTTATTTGGTCGTCAAACACCTGGTATTCACAAACAAATAGTGGATCTATATAAGGGACATGTTCCGTCATTGTATACAATTTTTGTTGGGTTCGAAAATTTCCACCCAGGAGAGTTCAGTTCGAAAGATTCCAACGACCCAGTGAGTTGCATTTCGATCAATTGCTGAAAGTGGTGAAGGCGGATCTATTTCAAACCACGTGTGAAACGTCAAAAGCATTGTCCGTTAGTCAACCAAGTATTGTAAACGGATTGAAGTCTCTTGGCAACTTCAAGAACTGGGTCGATTTTTATCCCATGTTTTCAAGGACTACGACATGGATTTCCATGTGGATATGAGCATGTTTCTCTTATCATTTCTTCATACGTTTAGTTGGGCGGGGGATCTAATAACCGTAGATGAAAAGTGGGTAAGCTACTCTAACTATGTGCGAAAGGGTCAGTCGATTAAGAAAGAAGAGCTAGCTCTGGACGTTCAGGAACCGAAATTTCACATGAAAACGGGTATGCTATAAGTTTGATGGTCTGTCCATAGAATGGTAACTGGGAATTTTTAGATTTTAATACCATTGGAACCGCCGCATTGTATAGTTCCTAACCAGTCGGTTTGAGCCCCCTGCCGGGGGCTCAACCTCCTGGCTTCTGTTCATTGTATCTTGCATTTGAATTTCTAATTTCAGAATTTTCCACTTTAACATTTTGAGACCACCTCTGATAGCTCAGCCCGTCTTGTCTGTTTTCAAATGTTCTTCTTCAGCTAGTAACCGAAAACTCTTGAATTGTAGCCCGTTCTTTAATAGGAGTCTACCAAGTGAAGGAGGTTGAAAAATATATAAGCCCATGGGATTCAATTAGAGAGAATACGGTAACTTAATTTAAATAACCGAATTTCTGAATTCCCGCGTTTTTTGAAAACTGAAGGCCTGAATCGACAATCTTTCGAATTCCGAACCAAGGTTTATTAGTCTTCGAATTTCTGTGTTTCCCTAGTTCATTAACTGTTCTGATTTACCCGAACTTCTGAATTTCAACTTGGCTAAAAACTTTTCAAACTATTTAATGCGGAGAGTAT
This sequence comes from Caenorhabditis nigoni, assembly GCA_027920645.1. Classification (NCBI taxonomy): domain Eukaryota; kingdom Metazoa; phylum Nematoda; class Chromadorea; order Rhabditida; family Rhabditidae; genus Caenorhabditis; species Caenorhabditis nigoni. The sequence goes on from CP115869.1 coordinate 9,004,201, forward strand.
AAATTCCTAAATTTCTGAGGTTCTGGATTTTTTGATATCCGCGTTTTCCCTAGATTTTCTAATTTCTGAGTGATGGGGTTTCTGAATTTCTGTTTAGAATTACCCACACACATCACTATTTCTAAGCCTTTTGCTCTAAATCACATGAAAAATCTAGGGAAGGAATTACAATACCTTTGTTCTTATAGAGGAGGCGTGCCTCTCCTGTGTTTAACCTGTTGCCCTCTGCTGGAAGTTTAGATTTTTTTTAACTGGAAGTTTTTTTTAAAAACTGGAATTTTTTAAAAAATTTTTAAAGAAAACTGGAAGTTTAAAAATATAGAGATTCAGAAATTTCTGATCAGAAAACCAAAAGTTTCGGAATTTGTGGAATTCAGAAATTTAAAAAAATGACTATTGGACAATAGGAAATTCAGATTCAAATCAAAAATTTCCCCTTCTGGGCTGAACCTGCTGGCTCCCTTATAATGGTCGGAAACTCATAGAAACAGCTTTTTATCCACTTTTGTTCAGAGCCTTTTTTCATTATCCATGCTTGCAACGGGTCGGACCGTGCTTTTTTTCAGAATTTTCAGGGCCCGGGCCGTCTCGGCCCGCATTAAAAAAAAAGATTGGGGTCAATAGAAAAAATGGAAAATTTTTCTGTCAAGTAAAAAATTTTCAAAATAAGAGTGTCCATAAAAAATTATTTTTTTTTGCAAAAAAAGTTGGAAAATTTTCTGAAATTCAAACTTTTTTTCAAATTCGGAGAACCCGGACCGAGTCCTGGGAATCTTCCAGCCCGGCCAGGCCCGCGGACCGGGCCCTGATTTTGCAAGTATTCATTTTTCTGGTATCCAGAAATCCAAGTTTCAGAAGTTGCTATTCTAGGGATTGAGAAATTCCAAAATCTCAAAATTAAAAATTCAGAATAACTGAAAGAAAAACTTCGGGAACTGAAGAAATTAGAAATATGAAAATCCAGGAACTTTTAAGTTTCTAGAAAGTTAGATATTCGAAAGTTTAGAAATGTGTACTGATAAAGTTTGGAAATTTTTGAATCAAAAAATAAGCAATCAGGAAACTTATAAGTTGTAAAATTTTAGAATTCTGTGATTTCAAAAAACTGAAATTAAAAAAAGCTTCAATTTTCTGTTTGGAAAATAATTATGTTGATTTTTAGAGAAAAAATGTTTTTGAATGTGGTCTCAGAACATTTCAGAAGTATCAAAAAATAGTGCTTATACAACAAATTACACTGAAACACGCATTTCAGTAGCCCACTTGATCGAACTTGGAGTGAATAACGAAAAAAAAAAAACGAAAATTTCAAAAATTTTTGTTTTTGGAGATGTGAGCTCAATTTTTCGCAGGCAGCACCTAGATAGGCCCCAAAACCGTTTTGCAGAACTATCTGAAGTTTTAGTGAGTTTGAGCAAAATTTTGAAATTTTCGACTCTCAACACTATAGGTTCCCTATTAGCTAGAAGGCCCAGGACACCATGGGTATGAAGCGCTCGGTAGTCCATGACTACATACCACACACCACTATAGGAGTCCCGTGTCCCATTGAGTTATTCAAGTAAATGTCCGAGACGGACACACACACAGACATACACACAGAAAAGTTTCCTTACAAGGGAACCTTTTAAGTTGTCCGGCTGATTTGCAAAAACCAACCGTAGAGAATGAAAGAGCATGTTTCAAAACCTATAAATCCGTTTTCAAAATCTGCTTAAGAGACCTCTGAAGTGCTGAAAATTCAGTTTCGGTACCAAAAATCGCCTTTTCAGTGCAAATTTTGCGATTTTCAAATGCGATTTTCTTCACTCCTAGGAGGTTTCAGAACACGAAATTTTCTGTACTATACTTAAAATTATGTGAAATTTCATATTTAAACATTTTTTCTCAAAAAAAAATTTTTGAAAAAAATTCGAAATTTTCCTACCCTTTGGATGGGCTGATTTTCCCAAATGTTTGCCTTTTGGTTAATTTTTTCTGAAGAAGTGGTGGTAATCCTCGAAAAATATCTTGACAAATCGAAAATCTAACACACTTTTCAGTTGTATTATTAAAATTATTAAAATTTTTGTCATAGTCCTTGTAGACCCAAATACCATACTTCAAAGCTGTTACTTTACAGTGATTCGAACTTGAAGTTTTTTTTCAAAATTTTGAAAAAAATAATTTTCTTCAAAATTTCGTCTCCTCTTTTAAAAAGTGATCAATATTCTGATAAATAAGAAAAAGTGATCCCAGAATGTCGTAACCCGACAAAACCAAAAAAGAATCCAAAGGGTGGGAGTCGAACCAGCATACCCACGTTCCATTCCTAACCACTACCCGCCTGCGCCACAAATCCACATTTGAAGGAGAATAGAAGCGCGGTGATAAATAGAGAGCTTTTCCGCGTGTGAAAAGAAGAGCGGACGAGAGAGATCAACGGTAAATTTAGGACAAACTTTGGACTGAAATTTCAGCATTTTACAGGTTTCTTAAGCAGATTTTGAAAACGGTTTTATAGGTTTTGAAAGGCGCTCTTTCATTCTCTGCGGTTGGTTTATGCAAATCAGCCGGAAAACCTAAAATGTTCCCTTGTTAGTAAGAAGTAGATTAGGGAAATTGATTCTGGCAGTCCAACCGGAACAAGGAGAAAAGCCCAAGTTTCACTCCCAGCAGGCCAGTGAGAGATACCCCGTGACTAGATGGATCAGCCAAAAATTCATGACGCTTGGCTGAACTATTATTTTGTATTCACAGTGTTTTCCAAATCTCGCCCTTTCTGGTGAATAGTCGTTTGGAACTTTTAAACGTCATCTTGATAGAAATACTTCAAGTGAAAAGATGATATAAAAAAGGAGTTGACCCACGTTTTCAATCGCGGCCGTCCTCGTTCTAGGCCTACGAGATCAGGAAATTACCGGAGTGTTACCAGTCAGCTATCGATGCTCATGGACACTACTTTCATTGATCTAGTCCCCTCAGCTTCAAGAAAAATTTGATCAAAAATATTGCCAAAAAAGAAAGAAACTTTCTGTTCAACCTAATACGTACGAAAAACTTGCAGCCATCCACGTGACCCGGAAACGAGAAACCGGAAAAATTCCGAAAATCACGTTTTGGCCGATCCACAAAATTTTGATTCCACTCCGAAAAAGTGAGATTTTGGAGGTTTTGAAGCTTTGCGACCACTTTTTTTTTTTGAATTTTGAGAATTTTAAGATTCTGACCCCCATACACAGAGACCAATATACAGGGTTTCTGATATCCGGATTCCGGATATCAGATATCCGGATTTCCGGATTTAGAATTCCGGATTCCGGTTTTTGGGTTCTATGTTTACTGAATTATGTGTACTGGATTTGGAATATGAACTCCGGATTCTGCGTTCCGGATTCCGGAGGAAGATTCCGGTTTCCGTATTAGCTGTGTGAATGAGTTAAAATGTCCCGAGAATCTGAATTTCAGGTTTTCTTGACAAATAAGAGTTTTAGGAAGTTTCTGGAAGGTTACGAAAGCTTCTGAGGTTCTGAGGGATTCTGAACGGGCCTGGAATTCTTGCAGATTCTCCAGGGTCAAGCGTTCTAACTACCACGACCTCCGAAAACAAAAAATAAGATTCTCGTGAAAAAGTTTCACAGATGAACGCGTGATGGCAAGGGCGGCAATCTCGTCTTCAGGCTCAATCAAACAGTTTTTCGTCTCGAAGAAGATGAACGGATCCGACTATCAACTCATCGTCTCGGAATTTTGACTTTTTGGAGTAAAAACATGAATTGGAATATTGTTTTCATACTGGTGTTTTCGGAGGTCGTGGTATTTAAAACGCAATCTACTGGGCCGTTTCTCATAATCCTGGAGAATCTCCCAGAATTCCAGGTCCCTTCAGAATAACTCAGAACCTCAGAAGCATTCGCAACATTCCAGAAACTTCCTATAACTCTTATGTGTCAAGAAAACCTGAAATCCAGATTCTCGGGACATTTTAACTCATTCAGAATGCTAATCCGGAAACCGGAATCCTCCTCCGGAATCCGGAACGCAGAATCCGGAGTACATATTCCAAATCCAGTACACATAATCCAGAACCCAAAAAACCGGAATCCGGAATTCTAAATCCGGAAATCCTGATTCCGGAATACGGATATCAGTAACCCTGTATAATGGTTTCTGTGTATGGGGGTCAGAATCTTAAAATTCTTGAAATTCAGGCCTTCAAAGGGTGGTCGCAAAGCTTCAAAACCTCCAAAATCCCACTTTTTCAGAGTGGAATTAAAATTTTGTGGATCGGACAAAACGTGATTTTCGGAATTTTTCCGGTTTCTCGTTTTCCGTGGATGGCTCCAAGTTTTTCGTACGTAGGTTTTGAAGGGAGACCTTCATTTTTTATGTTGACACCTTTCCACGAACATTACCCTAAATTGGTGTTTCAGTGCAAGCGGAGGGTGGGATTAAACTTTTGTGAAGTACCTTATTTAAATTTAATACAAATCATCAAGCATGGAAATTTTGGCATATTCGTGAGATATTTGAAATCAAGGTTTCCTGTTTTCTGATTCAACTAGTCCTTTACAGCATAGTTGCAAAAGGCCGGGCCGGGCCGGACCGGGCCGGGCCGGTAGACAAATTTTCTCGGCCCGGCCCGGCCCGCGGCCCGCCCTATCACTGTTGAAAAATTTCCAATGAAAAGTTAGGAAATTTTTTTGAATTAAAAAAGAAAAAGGTTGCATTTTTCAGCAAAATTAACAAAGTATGAAATAGTCGAAAAATGGGTCATTTTTGTCCAAATTTTTGGAAAAATTTCGAAAATTTCGAAAAAAATTCAAAAAAAATCAACGTGTGTAGGTACCGAAATTCTCGACGGGCCGACCCGCGGGCCGGGCCGGCCCGAGATTTTGCAAGTATGCTTTACAGTGCCTCCAATAATGATAAAAACCCATGTGTTTGACAACAAGTCGAGATGTAAACCCTTTCAAGAATTCACTCCAAAAGTGAGAAAATAGCACTGGAATCATTGTCAGAGTTCGTAACCTGTAACATGTGCCCAATTGCTGTGGAAATCGTCTCGTCTTGTTTCAAAACGTTTTTCAAACCTCCCACGAAGGTTTATTCAGTTGAAAGTAACTCGCTGTTTGATCTTGTCGCTCCCACAAAAATCTTTTTTTCAAATGCCGTGCCTAAAAAAATAGAACATTTCTTTTCCAGAAAAATCGTTTGTATATGTAGTCAATTAAAACAAAACTAGGTCCTGAGAAATTGAAAAATAGTCGCTTTTTTTTATCTGGAAAACAGTGAAGCAAATTCGTAATAAGCAAATTCGTAATACAAACGCAAGCATTGAATATACCAAACCAGGAAAATCCACTGAATGTTAGACGCACTCAAAATCTGAAAGTGTCACTTATTTCTCTTGCTCGTGTTGAGGAGATTTCTTATTGAACCACCACTTCCAAAAATAACCGATTTATGATGAATATATCTGCGATGTAAAAAGGGTCAATTATATTCCAGTTCAAACCAACTTTTCAAAACTCATGTCCATATCAGTGAAAACAATTTCCGGTTAATCTCTCTTAAGTTTTTTTTCAGCACTCTCTTCGAGGTAAATACTACAAAAACACATCCTGCAGAAAACACAGACCTTAAATATATCATACCAGGAAAATCCACTGAGCTTTAGACGCACTCGATATCTGAAACATACAGTAGTTCTTCAAACCATACTAGTCGACCTGGTTCTTGAAGTTGCCAAGATACTTCGATCCGTTTACAATACTTTGTGGACTAAAGGATTTTACGAGTCGCTTGAAACGGATCAGTTTTAGTAGGATTCTTCAAGAGGTCCAAGTCCAACTTCTGGACCAAGCTTTGTCTTCCAGTTGAACATTTTTGGCTTCGAATCCATCAGCCTCATGCCGGCCGCGGCTTCAGAAAAAATTCTGATTGGCATTAAGCAATTTATTAATATTCAAAAGCAAATATTGCATTGTGTTAGATGGATACTTTTCTTCCTCCAATTTTTCCGCTGCTCTACTGACGGATGATGTGTTTCACGGAGCGCTGCTTGGAGAATCTCTATTTGTTCTTCGTGTTTCGAGATCGTCTCCTGAATGGGCTCCTCCACTTGTTCATTGTCCGTTCCTTCCACGATATCCTGATGTGTATGGGTTACTGTCAAGGCTGTGCAAAACGGCCGGCCGCGGCTACGGCCAGCCGCGGCTCGACGAGACCGGCCGCGGCTTTTGTGTGAAAGCCGTGAAAAGCCGCGGCTAGCCGAATCCGGCCGCGGCTTTCTTCATAAAAACGCATGAAGTGAAAATCAATTAGTTTTTGAAGAATTTATTTATTAATTGTCCCACTATTCAAAAAAAATCTACGTTTCTCAGGAAATATTTATTTTAAAAAGCCGTGAAAAGCCGCACGGCTAGCCTGGGCCGGCCGCGGCTACTTCAAATATTTTTTCTGAAGCCGCGGCCGGCTCGGCGTAATAAAAAAAAAGCGGCTGGCCGCGGCCGGCCGTGGCACAGCCTTGGTTACTGTAGATTCTTCTAGAATTTGAAGAACTTTGAAAACCCCATTTTCCAATTGTTTTAAATCCTTGCCTTTGGAGTTTCTAGACTTTTCTAAACTTTTCAGCAAACTTCTGAATCCCTAGACGAATAATTGCACTTTGCTGAAATTCTTTCTTCTCATATAATGAATTTTTGGCTCCACTCCTTTTCCAAAGTGTTGCATTCGTTTTATATTTGATCTACCAAATTATTTGTGATCTACCCTCCTTCTTTGAGCGCCCTTTTCTGGCACTCTTCTTCCTAGTTGTTTCCTTGGTCAGAACCCCTTCTTCTTTGGGTAGCTTTACGGAACACTGGTTTGGCATCTGGTTTGAGTAGGAGCGATGCTTTTGTCTTGGTACATCGACCTAGTTCTGGTTTAAACACGTCTGAAAACTCATTATTCAACTCAGCTTTCAGTCTGTTCCGAGTGATGTCCAGGTCGGTGCATGCTGATCCAGCCTCGGAGCTAACTGCGCTGACTTGACTTGGATTGAGGATGTTCCAGAGCTTTTGATCCTTTGAGATCCAGTCTGTTCCCAGAAGAGTTCCAGTTTCAGCAACATGAGCTATTCCAGTTGCTGATGTTCCATTCAGATTGAATTGACATTGGAATGATCCTTTGACGGCTATTGGTTGATGATTAGCCGACTTTACTTGGATAGTGGGTGCCTGTAGAGATGGGCGACCCAATCGATTCCAATCTTTAGTGTTCATCAGTGTGACATCAGCTCCGGTGTCTAACTGCATTTGAATCTTCGTTCCGTTGATGGTCACAATACGGTAGATACGGTTGAGTTGAGAACTGGAAGCTGATCCGACGATGACTGATTTGATTCTGTTGAAGTTGCCTTTTTGTGAGTTTGCTTCCCGTTTCTTGGATCTGCAAAACTTGGCAATATGTCCGTCTTTTTGACACAAAATGCATTTGACCTGTTTCTGACAGTCTCTGGCCCAGTGGTTGCCTCCGCATTTAAAACAGGGTGAAGGTGGTGGCTTCAATGGTTTATCCCGATTTGATGATTTTTGGTGGATGGCGTTGATCTCATTTGGCTTTGCAACTCTGCACACACTCTTGGAATCGGCTCTCACATCAAGTAGACGTTTGATATCCTTTTCCAGCTCGAGCAGTGTACATTTTGGCTTTGCTTCCATGATCTGGAGTGCTTTTGTACGGATATCCGAGTAGCTGTTGTCTCTTAATCCATTTATCCAGACCATGCAGCACATTTGATCATCAGCCATGGCTTTGAACTCTGATGACGTGAACCGTCGCAACACGAGCCCAGTGTACTCTTCGATGGATGAGCCATCGTATTCTGTGCGAAGGAACTCCTGACGCTTCCGGAAGATCGATGAGGTCGACTTGAACGTCTCCTTGAGCTTCGGAACGAGGTCCTCGAACTTGAGGGAGTTTGGAGTTTCCGGGAGGATACGATTTGCAAAGTGGGAATACTCTTTAGCGTTGAGTTTAGCTAAAACTAACCTTGCTTTGACCTCATCTGTGAGAGTTGCTCCATCCTTGGTGATGACGTCTTCATATCTGCTGTACCATGCATCAAAGGTTAGGTCTTCATCTGGCTCGTAGACGAAGTTTGGAATCCGTGTGGAGATAGACTCTACCAGTTGACTTGTCCCATTGGTGGCAGTTGTTGTTGTTGGAGACTGCTTGACGAGTTCTCCGAAGACGTTGATCAAGGAGGCGATTTGTTGGGTGAGATCAGCCATAGCCTTTGCCTGATCGCCAGTTGTTTAGTCCTTGGGATCCGGCATTTTGAGCCGGACTAGGAATAGGAATAGGAGTTATAGAATACTAGATTTATTCCGGTACTAAAGATGTACAAGAATACAGAGATAGACGGAGACTGGGGAGAGAGCTGATTGGGGGAAACTAGGACTAGAGTGGAAGGGTTTGTCAGCCCCAAAGAAGAAGGGGTTCTGACCAAGGAAACAACTAGGAAGAAGAGTGCCAGAAAAGGGCGCTGCCGTTCAGCAAATGCCGCCACCTACCAACGACGGCCAAGTCCGATCGTTCCTTGGATTCATCTAATTCTATGGATCGTTTGTCAAGGAGTTGTTCAGGCTCCGCCCACCACTGGATGCTCTCACCAAGAAGGATGCCAAATTCCTCTGGACTTCTCAATGTCAAAAGTCATTCGACCGTGTCAAGCAGATACTCCAATCGGATTTATTGCTCACACACTTTGATCCAAACCTTCCGATCATCGTGGCTGCCGATGCCTCGCAATACGGTATCGGAGCAGTTATATCTCACAGATTTCCAGATGGCTCCGAGAAAGCTATCTACCACATCAGCAAAGCTCTCACTGCCCCACAACGGAACTACAGTCAGATTGAAAAAGAAGCTTTTGGACTCATCACCGCTGTCACGAAGTTCCACAAGTTCCTTTATGGCCGCCACTTCACGCTGAGGACCGACCACAAGCCATTGCTGACAATATTTGGAGATAAAAAAGGTATACCGCTTTACAGTGCTAACCGTCTCCAGCGTTGGGCAATCATACTTCTCAACTACGACTTCACCATCGAGTACGTCAACACCAATCACTTCGGACAAGCCGATGCTCTGTCAAGATTGATTTCGGACCAAATCCAGCAAAAGGAGTGTGAAGATCGTGTCGTTGCTCAAATCGAATCAGAATTATCACAAATCTGGTTTCAACCTGCGAGCAACTTGCCGTGACTGCAGACATGATCCGAGCTGAATCTAAGAAGGATCCTCTTCTCAGTCAAGTCTACAAATATACTGTATCAGGTTTGTGGCCTCCAATCACTGATAAAAGCTCACAAATCTCTTTTTTTCACAACCGAAGAGATCAATTGTCATTCGTCGCCGACTGCATCATGTTCAATGACAGAATCGTCATCCCCAGCTCTCTCAAGGCAAGGGTTCTCAAAATGATTCATCGAGCTCATCCTGGAATTGTGAGGATGAAGCAGTTGGCACGATCTCTGGTATACTGGCCATCCATCGATAAGGACATCGAGAATATGGTCAGAAGTTGTGATCAATGTGCATCAGTCGCTAAGAATCCAATCAAAAATACTCTGTGCTCTTGGCCAATCCCAACCGCTCCATGGCAAAGGGTACACGCTGACTATGCTGGACCACTGGATGGAACCTACTACTTGGTCGTGGTGGACGCATTCTCCAAATGGCCGGAAGTTGTCCCAACCACTTCCATCACAACCACAGCTACAATCAACATCTTGAGAAAGATGTTTGCTCAATTTGGAGATCCAGAAACATTGGTTACGGACAACGGAACTCAGTTCACTTCGTCTGTTTTTGAAACATTCTGCAAGGATCGAGGAATCACACATTCACGATCACCACCATTCCACCCGCAGTCAAATGGTCAAGCAGAACGTTTCGTGGACACTGTCAAACGTAGCTTAGGCAAGTTAAAAGGGGAGGAAAACGCAGATACTGCCTTATATGTATTTCTGCAGAGCTACCGCTCCACTCCTTGCACCGCCAGCCCTAATGGCTCTACACCAGCTGAGAACTTCATTGGTCGCAAAATCCGAACATTTCTGGATCAACTTCTTCCAAAAGACCAAATTCCCAACTCGCATGATATAGAGATGGAGAAGCAGTTCAACAAGCAACATGGTGCACGATCAAGAAGCTACCAAGTTGGAGAAAAGGTTTATGTTAAAGACTACCGCAACATAAATACTGCCACTTGGATTCCAGGTACTATCCAGAAGCGGATCGGACAAACACTGTACCGCGTCACAGTCAACGACACCGTCTGGACCCGACATGCCAATCAGCTTCGACGACGTGAAGCTCCTATCCAATTTGACGTTCCACTGGACACGATGGATACAATAGATGTGACACCTACGGCTACTCAACTTCCTAGCAGCTCCACACCTTCCACACCATCTCCAGTGAACACTCCAGCTAAGCCGAAGACTCCACCGCCCAAGCAAACCCGGAAGTCTACTCGGATTACCAACCAACCTCCACGATTTGTCATGAAACCTAATCAAAAGTCGTATCATTGATTTTTGTTCCCTTTATTTCTAGATTAAGTTTGTAGTTGTTTCCCCATCCTTAATCATCCTTTCCCTTATCCTTAATCATCCTTTCCCTTATCATTGTTTATCTTAAAAAGGGAGGTGTTGCATTCTATGCATACTTCCATTAGTTTTATATTTGATCTACCAAATTATTTGTGATCTACCCTCCTTCTTTGAGCGCCCTTTTCTGGCACTCTTCTTCCTAGTTGTTTCCTTGGTCAGAACCCCTTCTTCTTTGGGGCTGACAAACCCTTCCACTCTAGTCCTAGTTTCCCCCAATCAGCTCTCTCCCCAGTCTCCGTCTATCTCTGTATTCTTGTACATCTTTAGTACCGGAATAAATCTAGTATTCTATAACTCCTATTCCTATTCCTAGTCCGGCTCAAAATGCCGGATCCCAAGGACTTAACACAAAGGATAAGTTTTGTTGTTTGTGTCGCGCATATTTTCCAAGTCGTTGCCTGAAATTATATAGCCCAATGTCTCCTTGGCAACCCAACCCATCTCATCATCTCATTTCGCCTTCTTTTTCCTCTTCCTCTTTTTTCATTTCGAAAGTTTTCGAGCTCACGCGCTACTTGGAATCCGCACCCACTCCTCAATTCTCATCTTTTCAGGATGGGTAGCTCTAAACCTGAGCTCACCTACCGGGGTGCTTACATCCGTCCCATCCTTCTTGTGTACACCGTCCTCATGATTCTTGGCAACTCCTACAACTGTCTCACCGAGCAGCATCCAATCATCAAATACCACAGTTATTCCATTTTCTCCGCTCACATTGTGGTATTCCTGGGTGTCATTGTCAACACTCCGTTGGTCCTCCGATGGGCCACTCTTGCTCTGAAGCTGTTCATGCTTCTTTACATCTGCAACTTCCTCGCTCTTCCTGTCATCATTGTCAGCTTCCGCTCGTCGGGAGCACTCAATCATGAGGGAACCTCTGATTACTTTATCGAGAAGCTCCGTTGCTATTTCAAGTACCGAGTTGTTGATCTGGAGCAAACCGATATGGAAAGACAATTCGATTTCCATACCAAAAACCAAATCCTTCATGTCTTCGGGGACAACGATACCAGACTAGAAGTGGAGGCAATGTTCAAGGATCCAACCGACCGGAAGTACCTCATGAAAGTGGCTGATAGTGAGGAATTCAAAGGAATGGTGGAGCAAGGACTTCGTCCGGACAACTTCTTGTCGAGAGTGATCTTCAACAAGATAACCGTAGACATCTGCAGAAAGGAATTGATCCGTGCTGGCATCTGGTCTGGATATGGAATCGAATTAGCTTGTCTCCTCACAATCGGACGTGAGTTTCTGAAGGTCTTTTATAAGACCGTATTGATTTTTTTAGTGATCTACATCCTGCACCTCATGATCAAACGCCTCTAGCTCCACTCGCTCGACACTAACCACTTGCGTCAAGAGTTCGAGCACTATTAATGATTGAACGGCTCTTCAAGAATAATCATCTATCCCTAAAACAACACAGAATTCTCTGAATGACTTGAAAACATTCTGGTGGCAATTTCCATTTTCTCTCTTTTTTCTCGATCTCAACTTCGAATAAAAATCCTCTGTTAACAGTCCCGAACAAAATAAGAATTCAAAAAAAAAGAGATTTATAAACCACAAATACTTATAGCACTACACAAATTTATACAAGTTCTACAGCAACCACAAGCTAAGTTCTTTGAATCTTTTGGAAGCTGTTCTTGGGGAACATCAATCGGACGTTCATTTGTTCTGAAAAGAACCTGTGGGTTAAGGTTTCCATTTGGTCAGGAATGTTAGCCGACCGACCGACCGACCGCCGACCGAGCTCGTGTATTTGCGCGTGCTTTGTATTCTGCGTTTCTGCAGCACCAAGAAAACGCATAAAAAATCATATAGCTGCCCGTGAATAAAACAAACATAGCTCCGTCTCCACTCACTGCGTCCTATTTTTTATTTTCCGGGTGATCAAATGTCTGCGTCCCTTATCTCTCGCTTCACAGTGTCCCCTCTTCTACCCAGCATTAATCATTCATATTTCTACACAACAATGGCCACTAACTGATTTTTGTGGCCTCAATTTTATTGATTTTTCCTGAAAATTTTGCTACGGAGTCGAAAAAAAGGTGAGATAAAAGAAAAATCATCATTTCCGAAAGTGATTTAAAATTATAATTTTCTAGAAGTTCCAAGTTCCCAAATTCTGAAATTTTCAGAGTCGGAATTTTTTTGAACTTTAAACTTTTGAAGTGTTGAGAATTTGAAGTGCTTGCATTCAGAAATTCCAAAATTACAAATTTTTGAAATTCTAAAATGTTGAAATTTTGAAATTTAAAAATTCAGAAACTTTGAAATTCTAAAATGTTGAAATTTTGAAAATCTGAAATTTCGAAATTCTGATATTCTGGTATTCGGAGATTTTGAAAATTCAAAATTCTGAGTTTTTAATACTTCGATTTTTTGAAATTCTAAAAATCTGAAAATCTGAAACTCAGTAAATCTGGAAATTCAGTGAATTCTGAATTTAGAAATTTAGAAATTCGATAATTCTGAAGAGATTGTGAGTTCTGAGATTTTGAAAATTGTAAAAATCTGAAGTTCTGAAATTCTGAGATTTGGAACATTCGAAAATTTTTAAATTCTGATGTTCTAAATTCCCGAAATACTGAATATTTCAATTAAGCATTAGACAAATATTTCTTTAATAGTAAAAAAAAATTCTTATTTTTAACGAATTTTCATTTCAGACGTTCAACAATATTATATACTCATCCGGTGCTTGCCCAGATTGTATTTGATGACGTCGAATTCGCCTACCCCACGCGACCATCTGTAAATGTCCTCAATGGAATCAATTTTGTGTCTGGAGCCAGGAAAAACCGTAGCCCTAGTTGGCCCTATTGGAAATGGAAAGTCAACGCATGTGAATCTGCTTCATCAGTACTGCCAACCGTGTTCTGGAAGAATCCTGCTGGATGGAACACCAAATGGCAAATGTGGATGAGTTTGTGGCTAGGATGGAAGATGAATAGGATGCACTGGGTGGAGAGAGAGGAGTCAAGATGCCCTGAGGTCAGAAGCAGAGAACCGCCGGAGCCCTCATTCGCAATACTCGGGTTCTGATCCTTGACAAAGCAACCACGGCATTGGATGTGGAGTCGGAGGCGTTGGTTCAGTGAGATAAGGATTTTATTGTGTTCGTATTTTTTAAATGAAATTGTTATTATTTAGACAGATTTACAGTTTTTGTATTTTCCGACATTCCAGGTAATCTGAAAATTTAGACATCCATACAGACAGACATCCGGACTGACATTCATAGAATCCTATCAGATACTCTTCTGTTTGGGACGGCCACGTTCATCGATTCAGTTTAGACAGAACATCAGAAATCTCTGAATTTACAGCAACTTCAGAGTTTTCGAAATTCAGAACTTCAGAATCTCCAATATCTCTGATTCCGCCTAAATTTCATACGCTTGCGTGCTTTTCGATAAGTTCCTTTGAAAAAAAAGCTGCAAAAAAGTAAAGAGTGGGGAAATAAAGACAGACGTCGAGAAATTGGTGGTGGAAAATGTTGAATTATTAGGGTGTTCCATTAAAAATGTCGTTTTTTGGTACCGCTCTTTCAACTCAGATAACTTCAAAAAAACTTATGTTCATCAAACAAACTATGTACCATTCGAATCAGTTTTTGTCTTCAACATTCTAATTTGAAAATTACATCATGAATGAAACCAGAAGTCCAGAAAGTGGCGGAACATTGGAAAGCCTTTTTGCATAGTCGTTTTTAATGAACTGGTTTTCTCTGGGGAGGTTATCAAGATGTTTGGAAATGTGATAATCAATTGAGGAGATGTTGGCGAGTATGGTGGATGACCGATAATTTTGTAACCAAACGTATACCATTTTTTGAGCCGCCATGATTGCGACATGTGACATGGAGTTGTCGTCGAGTAAGATTGTGTCAATTTTTTGACTAGTGCTGGCAGTTTTTTATTTCGTGACAATTTCAATCCGCAGTGTTAGTTTTTTATCTCTCCAGGCCGTAATATTGAATAAAACCCGAAGCCAGACACCAAACAGTTACCATACCCTCTTTTTGGTAAATTTCTGGCTTTGTAAGATGTTGCACCTTCTGGCTTTCGACCAGATGTGGCGCTGATTGCATTTTGTTGTAGTATGGAATCCGTTTTTCCTTATACGCCACAATTCGATTCAAAAAATGATCATTTTTCTATCGTATGAGATGATCTCGCAAACTAGAGTAACGTTGCAATTTCTGGTGATCGTTCAGTTCATGAGAGAGCCATTTATCTAGTTTTGTAGTCTTCTCTTTTTCTCATTTACGTCTCAATATTGTTCCGGTCGAGACTCCAAGCGCTGGCAAAAGTTCCCTGACGGTCGATCTTGGATACCCCTTCCGCCATACTTCAGTATTCCTTCCACCACCTTTTTCTCTTCGAGGGATGCAATTCCACATGTGAATTTTGTGAACCATCGCTGTACTGTTTTTCTGTTAGCACTTCTTACTGCAAAAGTACGGTTGATATTTTCGGTTGTCTCGGTTGCATTTTGGCCGAGCATGGACTCGTATACAAGAGAAGCGAAAACGTACACATTTTCCAAAATTTCTCCTCGAATAACTGAGAGCATTATGACACATGTTAGGTAAGGATTTTCAATGACTTGATTAGGTGTGTAAGAAACAAAAAAAATTTTGACATTAGAACGAGCCATGACAGAGAAAACTGCCCTCGAAAAAAAACGAAATTTTTTATGGAACACCCTAATAGAATATTCAAAACTTGTCGAAAAAACTGTAGATCAAGCACTGTTCGATTTGCCAGAGTTAAAAAGGGCTTGTTTGAATCTTTCTAAAAAAGAAGAACAAAAAGAGGCTGGATTAATAAGGAAAAACATTTGAACTCATGGTTGGAGAACAAACGATAAAGGTGAAACAGTCTGACATGATAAAAAAAAGAACAAAAAGAGGCTGGATTAATAAGGAAAAACATTTGAATTTATGGTTGGAGAACAAACGATAAAGGTGAAACAGTCTGACATGTGAATAAGATTTGGAATCAAATGATGGAGATATTGAAGAGGTTGCAGAAAAAAAAGCAATGAATTTCTTCCTAAATTTTTGTGACCTAGATTTACTGATTATTCCTCAAAATTCAGCAATAGAGTTGTAAAAAAGATGAGCTTCTTTTTAGAGAAAAACCAATACTTTCAAAATGTGATTCGGAAAACTTTAAAAACATATTTCCATGCATCATCGTTCTTACTAGAATCCCAGTTGAGTTTATGCACATCAGAAAAATTTTATTATCTGCACTCACATTGCATTGTTCCTCGTTATCTTTTCCATATAGGTATTTATCCGGGGAAAATATCTATCTATTTTGTGTTGGATACGGCAAAAGAATACAGTCATAAAACCATAAGTGTGATTGTAAATCTGTGGAACTGTGAAGAGAGAGGTGAAGGCTCCGCCCCCGACTCTGCCTATATAAACCCTCAGGTAGCTACTATTAGTATTCATTCCTTTCTCTACTCCCAATAGGTTCCCAGATGTTCTTCTGAATGGGCGTCGGGAATCTATTCCTATTGATTTTTTTGAAACTTTTCCTATTCTCAAATATTCTATAATACTCCAAGCTATCCATATTCTTCTATGTCCCATAATTGAGATTATAAGGTGAGTAAGAATCGAGTAATGTGATATTCAGAATAAAACCTAATATCTTTTTTTGCCAAATGAGAATTTTTGAAATGCTCTAAATCGAACAATTGAAAAACATTAATCTACCCTTCTAATTCTAGTTTTCTGAACTTTTTTTAAGAATTCCATAAATTCTAAAAAGTGGTTTCACCATGTAGGGCCATTTTCCAGTTTTTCGTTTTCTCAAAAGTTTGTATTGACTTTTATTTCATTTCAGGATTGCCGACTCATTTGTCTCGAAGAAGGATTATTCAATGGTGAAGTCACTCTGTGCACAGATTAAATCAACTGATGTAGAATTGAGGGAATCGCCGAAGATAAGATAGACCGCAAAGGATTATGGTTCTACCTCGTTCCAATTGATATTGCCAGAAAATAATGAGAAAACATTTCAAAAAATCAAGAAAATCGTTTTTGACAAGCCGACATTACGGGAACAAACTTACCGACCACGAATTATTGTACGCTGAAAAGCTCGGAGAGATGTTGTCAGGAAAGCCCGATTGGATTATGTCCTTCTTCGAAAGGATGTTTTTGTTCAACACATCGGAATCGTGAACTTGAAAGAGTTGTATATAAAATCTGGTCAAAATCCAAAATTCGACGATCTTCTAACACTGAATGCTGAACAGGAAAAATATCACTTCGCGATTTCAATCGTTTCTTCAAGTTGTGGATAAAGAGATCCTTTCCAAATCTGAAGGACTTCTCAATTAAGTAAAAAACAAGGACTTTGCCAGCTTGTAATATTGAAAGGAGCAGAAACAGTTTATATGGCAGTTTATATAGAAGAAGAATCGGAAAATGAAGAATCAGAAGAAGAAGAATCAGAAGAAGAAGAAGATGAAGAAAAAGAACCGGAAGATGAAGATAAAGAAGAAGGATCGAAAGAAGAAGATGAAGAAGAATCGGAAGAACATAAATAAGAAGATCAAGGAGAAACATCGTCAAAATTCGAAACTCGCATATCATACTTTTCATTTTAGAAAGTGACGAAACTCATTAATTATTGATTAACTAATTTTATTATATCTAAATAAAAATTGATATTATTTGTTTTTTTACAATTTCTAAAAAATTGAACATTCAATTCAAATTTGATACAATTATTCGACCTTTGAGTGTTCGGCACATTTGGATATCGTGAAATATTTGAAATCAAGGTTTTCAGCTTTCTGATTCTATAAGTCTTCGACAATGCGTTCAAAAATGATAGGAGTCTTTGAGACTGTAATTCGAGAATGGAGGGAGATATGAAAACACTGTAAACGTCATTCGATTAAAAATTTTTTCTAGTCGGGGATAAAAGCAATTGATTCAGTCCGTGGCAACTCTCATAGATGATGGTATCACCAACCCGTTGAGCAACATAGCGAGGGTTCTCCTCAAAAACAAGCGGTTCATTCATGCTTTTGTACCATGGTCTTGTGTCTGGAATATCGGCGTGCTATAGAACATATCGTCCGAACAATCCATCATAATCCCTGATATAGATGTGAGACGGAACACGGCCAGAGCACGGGATGGGTCGAGGAATGGGCCTGGACGGATTGTGTGGTCGGGAAGATCCGGTCAATTCCATGTGCCACAACCTGTATGACAGTCACAATTCAGAGACCAAAAAATGGAGAAAAGCTGGATAGTGAGTTTAAACGTCTCCCATCTATATCACAGTTTTTAGGCATTATGATGGATTGCGCGGACGATCTACTTCTTACTAAGGAAACTTTTGCGTCTGCCTGTGTGTCCGTCTGTCTCGGACATTCACTTGAATAACTCAAAGGGACATGGGACTCCTATAGTGTGTGGTATGTAGTCATGGACTACCGAGCGCTTCATATCTATGGTGTCCTGGGCCTCCTAGCTAAACAGGTACCTACAGGATTGAGAATCGAAATTTTCAAAATTTTGCTCAAACTCACTGAAAATCCAGGAAACTCTGCGAAACGGTTTTTAAGCATATCGAGGTGCTTCTTACAAAAAAGTAAGCTCAAAACTCTAAAATCAAAAATTTTTGAAAATTTAGTTTTTTCCATGATTCACTGCAATTACGGTCATATGGCCCACTGGAAGTGTGTGTTATACTGTATTTTGGTCTACATGCATTATTTTTAGATACTTCTGAAATTTTCGGAATCCGTATTCATGAGCATTATCATTGGAAAATGGTTTTCTCTTCAAAGTCAACAGAATTATTTTCCAAACAGAAAACGGGAGCATATTTCACTTTTAGGTTTCTGAAACCACTGAATTCTAAAATTGTATAACTTTCCAATTTCCTTATTGCTGAACTTGCAAATTAAAAAATTTCCGAAACCGTCTTCTGAATTCCGAATAGTCAAAATGTGAATATTCAGAATCGAGCATTGATAATCTAGAAACGGTTCCTCCGGTTTTGGACTTCCTGACACGGGAAGGCTCCCAAGTGTTACCCGGGGATTCTGATGAAACCTATGCTAAATAGTAGTACACAGGCTAACTAGAAAAACCTCGAAATTATAGCGGCCCATATGAAGGTCTGTTCAGATGGCGAGGCAATTTATGATTTTTTGTCACCTATGTTCCATCTTTAAAGGTAAAACCAGGAAAATGGAAAGTATCTGAAATTCGAGTACCAACGAATTCAAAAAGTGCCAATTTTTGAAAAAAAGTACTCGGGGGACTATGTCCATCAGATTTCTCAGGACAAGTAACGTAGATATCCGTGTTCAAATATAGGTCTAGCCTTTGAGTTACGAGACTTATTTCAATTTTTTACCAAAAAAATTCAAAATTCATGTACCCCTATACATGAAATTTTTTGAAAAAATTTTTAGTCTTGGAATGTTTTCCTTTTGGGTTTCTAAACTTCATTTTGTTGCCTTTTTTCAGTTCCATTTCCTTTTTGTAATTTTTGAAAACTTTTTTTTTTCAAAAAATTTCATGTATAGGGGTACATGAATTTTGAATTTTTTTGGTAAAAAATTGAAATAAGTCTCGTAACTCAAAGGCTAGACCTATATTTGAACACGGATATCTACGTTACTTGTCCTGAGAAATCTGATGGACATAGTCCCCCGAGTACTTTTTTTCAAAAATTGGCACTTTTTGAATTCGTTGGTACTCGAATTTCAGATACTTTCCATTTTCCTGGTTTTACCTTTAAAGATGGAACATGGGTGCAGTGAACATCAATATTTGTCCGTTCATCACCTTTTGAATAAAAAAACGTTTGGGCGTCTACCACAAAAATTAACAAAGTTATGGTCGTTCGAAGGGTACCGACTCCAAACTCACAAAAAATCATAAATTGCCTCGCCATCTGAACAGACCTTCATATGGGCCGCTATAATTTCGAGGTTTTTCTAGTTAGCCTGTGTACTACTACTTAGCATAGGTTTCATCAGAATCACCGGGTAACACTTGGGAGCCTTCCCGTGTGAGTGTCAATATTTTCGAACATAAGAGAAACCAGAAAGTGATAAATATGGAAATTCAGAAATTTTGAAATTTGAAGTATCGGAAATTCAGAAAATCAAGATTTGGAGGTTCAGAAACTGAAACTTTGGGCGTTTAAAAACTCTCAAAACTTGAATATCAAAAAAGAACTAGAGTTTTGGAATGTATGTAAGAACTTTCGAATGACTGATGTTTCAAAACCAAATCTCCGAACTTGGATTTTCTCAACTTCTCAACTTCTGAATCGGAAACTCAAACGGTCAAAGTTAGAAGAGAATCCGAAGAATCGGAAACTTGAAATTTTAAAATTCAGAAATCCTGAGTTTCAGAGAAAAACATATTTGCAGTCAGAAAATTTTGAAATTATGAATATTTAAAGTCCCCTTTTTAGTTTATTTCTGAACCTTCGAATATCTAACTTTTTAGAATTCCAATCTCTGTATCCCTTGACACAGCATTTCTAAATTTCTGAGTTTTCACAGGTTTTCTTCAAAAAAAATTCTGAAATTGCGATTACTGAATATTAGACAAAATGAAAAAAAGAGGCTCTGAAAAAAAGTTAAAAAGTTTTTCTACGATTTTCCGAGTATTGTGAGCGGGAACCAGGATTTTCATCACAGAAGGTTGTGAACTAAACCTAAATTTCCAATTTTTCGAGAACGAAAATTTCTGAAACTCCTAATTTCTAAATTTTTCGATTTTTTAGACCCTGAATAAAAGTGAGAGAAGCTGTTTGAGAGATTATGCGTACTGTCAGCGGAGGCCAGAAGGTGCAGCACCAGAGAAGCAAGCCTTCCTATTATGAATACAGGCATTATAGCCCTTTCCCTATATTTTCAATGTGATTTAGAACCAAAGGCTTAGAAAAATGTGCAGGTTCCAAATTTCAATTCTAAATTGCAGAAATTCATATACCCCGACACTCATAAACTAGGAACTCCAGGAAAACTAAAATTTGGGATATTGAAAAATATAGAATTTCAGAAAATCGGGAAATAAAATATTCCGGAAATTCGGGCACTCGGAAAATGTGAAATTCTAAAATTAAAATTCAAGTGTATGATACAGTGAACAGAAGCCAGGAGGTTGAGCCCCCGGCAGGGGGCTCAAACCGACTGGTATGTTCTATAGCACTCCAGATATTCCAGACACAAGACCATGGTACAAAAGCATGAATAAACCGCTTGTTTTTGAGGAGAACGCTCGCTATGTTGCTAAACGGGTTGGTCATACCATCATCTATGAGTTCAACACCACTTTGTCGGATGACGCAACAACGATCGCCAGCAATTTGAAGGAAAAGTTTGCCTATATCAAGCAAGAAAAGAAATTGGGAGATAACAACAAAGGATTATTCATCGTAGTCGCCATGCTGACCATTTTCTTGATTTCCACCTCCTGCTGTTACTGTATCTATTATCGCGTAAGTTGAAACAAATTCTTGACTTATAAATAAGTTTTTCAAATTTTCAGTGTTTGAAATGGTGTATCAGAAGTGAATGGAAGAAGCATCGAAGAAATCCCAAATATATGTTCAACGAGAATACGGTGAAAATGGTGGACCTTGCTGTCTATATGGAACAAGGACTCGCTGATGTGCCAAAACCAAGGGGCAGAGTTGGCAGAAAGGATAAATATAAGAAGACTGTTACAGGGTGGCTTTTAATTACCCGCACATCTTTGAATGAGTTTTTCTCAAACACTAGAAGCCGAAAACGGATGAAACTCAACAATATATTTATTTGGACGTACAAAATTTATTATCGAAAATAATTTCTCGATTCAGTCATCGTTCGCCTTAGTTACGGTCTGAAGACCTCTTCGGTAGACGTTGATGGTGGCACGGTCGTAACTTTGCCCCTTTTCTGGAAAATTGTTTCTCCCAGAGTCTCGAACTTTGAATGGAATCTTGAGCAGACCTTTTTCTGCAAAATTTCAAAAGGAATAGTCAAGGGGTTTCAAACCCGGCCAGTAGTCCGGCCATTTGTCCCCTCAGGCAGGTACTCCTCAAACCACGGCTGAATGAAGTTGACGGTGTGGGCTGGCGCTCCGTCATGTTGGTGAACCAAAAGTTCCCGTCAAAAGTGGTATTTGGTGCGTGGGATCAGATGCTTCTTCAAGATTTGCTTAATATACACTTCCTTGGTCATACGGACGTTTTGTTCTATAAAATTTGAAATTCGAGCATATCGCACCAAAAACCGTAATGCTGGCCGGGTGGAAAACTTCTGGAATGGGGGTTTCCTTCTCAGAAGCTTCAATGATATCCTTGGCTAACACACAATAACTTTGAGACTTGAATTCAGCTTCAATCGTGATCCACTGTTCGTCAAAGAAAACGGGCCCCAAGTGGTCACCTCACTGCGTGCCATCAAGAAAAAAATTCGCCTCCTCCAGACGCTATTGCTTATTGCTCACCGACAAGATGACGTATTTAAGAGCACAATACCATTTTACATCAAGCTTTTTTTCGGGCTATCTTTTAAACTAAAACCCAAAATATACGCATAACCATGGCCAATTTTCTGGGGATTTATATAGGTTACTCCTGGTTTGATCTCGAACAGCTTTGACCTCTTCTGGAGATATCGCCGCTACTTTTCATACTTTCACAACGCGACCAAATATAGATCCAGACTTGGTGAATGTTCTGACAGTTTCAAAAAACCACATGTCTGGGATGCCAAGGCGTTTGGAGACCTCGTTTCGACTAGCGCCCTACGTCAACAGACTGATGACAGTCGCATGGTTTACGTTAGGTCTCGCCATTTAGCTGAAACTTAACCAATAAAGCTGAAACTTGGCAAACATGTCAATTATGAACCAATTAATCATTCAAAAAAATTTGATTCACCAACTGCGCGCCAGCACCGAGAACCATGGCGCCAAAGTTGTGTGCGGGTAATTAAAAGCCACCCTGTACGTTCAGTGCTGATCTTGAGGAAATTATTGAAGATGATGAGGATGGTTTTGATGATGGTTTTGATGATGATTGTGAGCCTGAGAAGAGTTATGTTCCCAGGATGGTCGTTTCTAACCTTCCCCGTGTACAGCCGGATGTTGAGACAGTTATTCTTGTTTCGGATACCAATACTATGCGAAACTCGGACCACTAATCCAGAACTAAAACCTGGGAAACAGACAATTATGAAATGCGTACTTTCACGAAGGCTAGCGATGAGGAGGAACAGGAGGCCACTGGCGAGACTCAAACCGACTCTGATGACTTGGAGGACCACGACGAAGATTTTGATGAAGACGACGAAGAAGATTTTTCGGACGACGAAGAAGAATCGAGCTCGTTTCTTGAAAATCCTATGCACCAGTCGACAGAAAATATGTTCATTGGAAAATAACTGATTTGTAATTCCCCAAACGTGTTTTTTTCAATTCCTCAAATATACAGCATGACCAAGAAAGTAAAAACTTTATTTTTCCCTCCCATCCATGCACATTGAGCTCAATTATTGCGGTTCTTATGAGAAATATCAAAAATCTGTCTACAGATAGGATATGAGTGATAATATGATTAACATTTTCGTAGCTGACAAAATTTTGATATCTCTCAAAGGAATCTAGATAATCCAACTTAAAAAGCTTGAAAAGAAAGTTTAGGTTCTATTAGTGAACACGATATTGGACATACTTGAAACTTGTTTTAGAACAAGATTGCTCATGACAGGGTGAGCTGAACAACACATTTCGAATGATTTGAGCGAAAAAAAGAGTGAAATTTTGAAATAAAGTTTATTAGTCAGAAAAAGTTTGCTCAAATGAGAAAATGACGAATGAAAAATGACATGAAAAAAGCAACAATCATAAAATAGTCTTAATGATTTTCGGTCTGCATTTGTTGGCGTTGGCGATTTAGTTGGCATTGGCGGTTGCGGTTGAAATAGTTCAAAACTGTTTTGAACTCCAAGTTCAAGTGCTCGGAAATCATTCAAGTGCTCGGAAATCATATTGTTTCACGTGGTGGCTTCTCAATGATTTCAAAAATCGCTTTCAGGGGTTTCTTTTGAACATTCGTGAACTTCGTTGTGTGTCGTTTCGGCAGACTGAAAATAGAAAAAAAGGAAAAATCGTAAAAAAAAGTAAAACTGACGTAGCCTTTTTCTTCGGAAGCACGCAGTTCATAATTTCCATTCTTTCCTTTTATGGTAATTGGATCCAATTATGAAGACCGCGGGCTTTGTCTCCACAGATTTCACAAACGCTTTCGTCAATTTCATTATTTTGGTTTTCTTCGGGAGCTTCTGGAGCCGGGTTTGTAGATAACGCAGAACCTGAAAATTGAGAAATAATAAAAAATGCACTAAAATCGGAAATCAGAAAACTGAAATTTTAAATGTTACTTAGCATGAACCCGTGGAGAAAACTCATTTTTTGGATTTATACGTGAAGAAACCTCATTTTTCGAATTCATAAACTTTTAACAAACGTGGAAAACCAGAGCTAAAAAGAGTTTGTGAAAACCGGAGGATTTGGATTTATTTCTCAAAATTTTTCCATTTAGAGAGTTTTTTAAAATGATCATTTTGGAAAAACGTTTTCAAGGGGTTTTTTTGAATAGCACATCATCCAAACGTATTTTGCTGACTCACCTTAAAACCACAATCATGTGATGAAGAGAAATACGTAGAAATTGGAATATTAAAGAATATTTCAGAATAAGAGTAGTTTTAGAAAAATCAATAGGAATAGAATCCCGACGTCCATACAGAAGGCCGTCTGAGAATCTATTGTGTGGGAGAGAGGGGAATGCATGCTAATGCTCGGTACCTGAGGGTTTATATAGGCAGAGATGGGGGCGGAGTCTTCACACCTGTCTTCACTGTTCCACAGACTTATAGTGTTATTGTGAATTTACAATCGAGGTGAAGAGAGAACAATAGAGTGTAACTGCAGATAATAAAAAAAATTAAGGGTGTGCAGACAATCAACTGTGATTCTGGGAAGAAAAATGACGTGACGAATGAGAATATGCTATACCTTTTTTAACCACTTCGTGGAAATAATGATTTTTCTCTCACAATAACCTCACATTTTTTTTGCAAACAACATGGCAATTTTTTCAGAAATTATCATAAACATTTAAAAAATTCAGGCCATAAAATTTCAGGAATTTGCCATTGTTGGGAATACTGGGAATGGTTGACGTGCCACAGAAAAGAGAACAGCAAGCAAAAAAATTACGCGGAATCTGAGATTTTGAAGATTCTGAGGATCTGAAGTTCTGAAATTCTAAAAATCTAAACTCTGTCTGAACTGCATCGGCGAGAGTGGTTGTCCGGAATTAAATAGAATCTAGTAGGGTTCGACAGATGTTTGCCCGGATTTCTGTCTTGATATATTCTAACTACCTAAAATTTTTTAAAAACTGAATATCTGTCGAATATCTTAACAACAATTTTATTCAAAAAACAATGCAAACACACAAATCCTTATTCAATCATATTCGAATGTCTTGTAACCAATTTAAAACACATTTGTTCAAAATCCTCCATCAACTCCTCGTTCGTTCCTTGATTCTTTCACGATGTCCCGTTTCTTCCAGACTTAAGAACCAGTAACCTGTACAAATCAGTGTAAGGAGGAGAAAGGTAGAAGTGGTTGAATTATGAAAAGTTTTGAAATTGAAGAGCGACGTGGTCTGGCTCTATCGCAAAAAGGTGGGTTTAGTCGGGGGCGGAGCCTTCACCCCTGTCTTCACCATTCCACAGATTTAAAGTGTGATTTGATATTATGGTAAACAATTTATTAGTTGACAAATTTTCGATATCTCTTACACGAACCGAGATAATTGAACTCAAAATATACGTAAAATAATGAAAACACCATTTTTCACGTCCCATTTGAGCTCAATTATCTTCGTTTCTAGGAGAAATATCGAAAATTAGTCAACTAATAAAATGTTTGTGATATTATGATTAACAATTGATCAGTTGACAAAATTTTTATATCTTTCACAGGAACCGAGATAATTGAGCTCAAAGTGGACGTAAAGAATGAAATTCTATTTATTTTGCGTATATTTTGAGTTCAATTATCTCGGTTTCTGTGAGAGATATCAAGAATTCGTTAACTGATAAATTGTTTATCAAAACATCAAACACATTTAATTAGTTAACAATTTTTTAATATTTCTTCTAGAAACCAAGATAATTCAGCTCGAAGTGGACGTGAAGAGTGAACTTCCATTCATTTTACGTTTACTTTGAGCTCAATTATCTCGGTTCCTGTAGGAGTTATCAAAAATTTGAAAATCAATAAATTGTTTATATATCACAAACATTTTATTAATTGACAACTTCTTGATATTTCTCCTAGAAACCAAGATAATTGAGCACGTACACTAAATTTAAAGGTGAATATCTCCAAAACTACTTAGAAAAAGGCAGCAAACTGAATAGTTAATAAGCATTAACTTTCACACATTTTGTAGTTTATGACAATAGTTAACGTATTTTTTAGGGTATGTGAATTCAAAGTTAGTGTGCACCTATGGGGAGATGCAGACGATGCGCCCATCGTTGAAGGAGAATATTTCTAGAAGGAAACTAGTTTTTTCTCAATAAAACTATTTGAGAATCAAAAGTGAAAATTTTTGCACCAGTTGTAGATATTTCCTAAAATAAACTTTTTCGATGAACCATTTTGAGTCTAAACGCTACAAAAAAGGCTTGAAATGAATATAATTATGCAATATCTACAGTACTATACTAGCACACAAAAAACCAAAAACAGAAAATACAAAACTGAGGGAAATAACGGCACGCGGAGTCGAACCAACAACCTCCAAACCTCCCCCCGCTCCAAATTTTCCGTCTCCCCCTTCCCCCTTTTCTCCCACTTCGCTATTTCTCCCTTTTCTTTTGTCGTCTGCCGTCTCTTCACACCACTTCTCACGTCTGCGTCTATTCAAACGGGCGCTCTCTAGTGGCCGACGCGGACCTCGATTGATGTCGGTACATAGAAATACATAAGAGGCGTCGACTTGCTGCTGTCGTCGGTTTTAACCCAGTTACTCAAGGTACGCTGGAGTTCCGACCATTCGAAAGAATGTGTTAGAACACTAATCTAATTTTTGGATCCGCTTGGCTGGGGTTATCCGGCGAGGCAATGAACACAAACAAATAGAAAATAAAGTTAATTGTTTCATGACGCTGAAGTTAGGATTGATGAGGAGGAGCATCTAATGGGAATAAAAACTTGGAGTTTATGAATTGAGAAACATAATAGACCTGATGATACAACTGATATAAATGTGGATCATCGAATTGACAGAAAAAATTCGAGTGGAAAATTGTTTGAAATACCAGCTTTTGGAGTGGTTTGGGGTCATGGGAACGATGAGGTTTAAAAGCAGAAAGAGAATTGAGTTGTGATTAAGGAGTTTGCGAAGAGCAATCTGTGTACAAAATGGAAATCTAAAACATCATTGAGGGATTTTCGAGTATTGAAAACGGATTACTTCGAAATTGAACAGAGCAAATCAGTTTATGAAGGAGAAAATTAGAAATGGTTGAATTATGAAAAGTTTGAAATTGATGGGCGATGTGCAGGTTGTTGGATCTTAAGTCTGGAAGAAATGGGCATCGTTAAAAAATCAAGGGACCAACGAAGAGTTGATGGAGGATTTTGAACAAATGTATTTTAAATTGGTCACAAGACATTCGAATCTGATTGAATAAGGATTTTGCGTGTTTGCATTGTTTTTTGAAAAACATTGTTGCTAAGATTTTCGACGGATATCCAGTTTTTTTTTAAACTTTTAGGTAGTTCAGATAGTCTAGAAATTCAGACATATACCGGCAGACATTCTGCTGAATGTATGAATAGTGGCCTGATGCATAAGGGTTCAAATTGTTTGTAACAATGGGTAAAGGAATAATGAATGATGTGAATTCTGTTACTCGTAATCTGCTTTACAAGACACCGATGAAATCTGTCTGGAAATTAGATTTCCTGTCTGCTTGGAAAGATCTGCGTGGAAATGGAAACATTTGAATGAATAGTAGTTGCGAAGCGTTAGATAAGTACCTATAAGAGATGGGATTCTAAAAATGATTACTGAGTGTTTGAGATGGTGAAGAGTGAATGAGATGGGAAAAATTTGAAAAATTGACCAAAGGGGAAAGAGATGGAAATGAAAAGTGTGAGATTGGAATTTGACCGAAATCATGGTTTAATTGGGGTTGTAATTGATATTATGTGGTTGCTGCGGAAGGAACTGTTGTTGCATCTGTTGTGGTATCATTCCCATTTGATGTGGCTGCTGAATCTGCTGTTGTCCAATCATCTGGTTCATATTCTGTTGAATTGGCACTTGTCTCTCAAATGCAAGTTGTTGATTCTGCTGTTGGATTTGTGGGACTGGAGCTACCATGTTCACTGGGTTTTGGGCATACTGGTTTTGAACAGCTGCTGGAACCAGGAAGGTTGCATTAATTTTTGAAAATGTTAGTTTATTTACCTGCTGACATATTCATAGGATTCTGATTGCACTGGGTCTGCTGTTGGGTTTGAATCGTCTCGTAACGTCTCTTACTGCCATAGTTTGGTTTTTGGTTACCATAGAAACATAACTCTTCCAGGTGATGAGTTCTTTCCGGATCTGTGTTTCCTTTCCTAATGCATCTAGTGCATTTTGATCGGGCAAACTTGCAAGTAATCGATCTGCCGTGTGCTCTTTCTCCGCACTTTCTGCACAATTGGAATCTTCTGAATCCGTCGATTCTTTCCTGAGTACTTTTGAATCTCTTACAAGCCATAAGCCAATGACTATTGCTCTGGCAGAGTGGACAAAAGTCCAATGCTGGGCGTGCGAGTGACGTCTTCTCTGCAAAAACCACTCTCGCCTGCTGATGATCAGTAGGATGAGCTCCTGGCTGCGAGACCACTTGCTGACCCTCTGAATTTGCTTTTATTAATTGCGTGTTTGATGATAGTTTATTACCTTTTTCATCATGGATTTTCTGCGATTCTGGAACCGGAATAACTAGGCTGCCTGGATTTTGCTTTTCCTTGTTTGTTCAATTCTGTCGATTCCAGCGTTTCTGGTTGCTTGTCTTGGGTCTTATCATTTTCGACTTTGTCTTTTTGCTTATTCATTTCATCCAAAAGGGTTAGCTTGTTGAAGATGATCTCGAGCTCTCGATCTGCATGTTGCAGTTTTTCTTGCACGTGCAAATTGTACTTGTACAGAGTGAAGTGGCCTTCCGCCAAGTTGGAGATCTTTTCGTACGGTTGAAAGGTTCCTACTGACTTTCGGAATTCGTCAAACTCCTTTTGCATTTTGCTCATGCTTTGCTCAACCGCATCCTTGTCTTTCTTGATTGCTTCGATTTCTGCTTCTTTTGACACCAATCGTTTTACGATTTGAAAGTTCAGTTCTTCGAGAACGCTTCTGCTTTCACCGGATTCTTCAAGATCCTTGACTCTTTTCATGTCAATACTTGGCTCTTTCAAGATCTCGAGCAGCTGCTTGGCGAATTCTTTCTTATCGTTGATCTTAGCCTCTTCGACAACTGGAGGTGCCATTCTGCAAATTGATAGTTGTACATGCAACTGTGTTTTCTGCTTGGTTTGCTTACGATTCTAGAACTTTGTCAACAATGTCATGGGCCACTTTTTGAGCATCGTCTACGACGTCTTCAGTCGATTTCTCAACCTCGGTTACTGTATCTTCGGACATTGTTGGTTTGGTGAGTGATGTGGCAAGGGACACTAGAAGTATCATGAACTTCTAACTGCAAATAGGAATTTTGAATTTCACTGCTTATTCTCTGGCACGGAGTCTGAATCAACTGATCAGAGAGAAGAGAAAGGAAAGAGATTTTGAGATAGAACTGCGACGGAATCTGTGACTGCGTTCATAGTTTCATTTGGGGTGTCATCCGTTTTCTTTCTGCTTTTACTGTCTATTCTGCGAAGAAGGATATCCCTATCTCATTTCCTGGTAAAGTGGTGATGCAATATAATCTTCTGTCAATAGGTACTGCCTCATTCTGTTTAGGTACGTTTAACTGTCTTTCTGCTCGATTCTGCTAGTTGTAGATCATGTAATTCTGCTTCTTGAAGTAACTATAGGTTCAGTGGTAGATTTAGGAATGCGTAATTAGGTCGAATGCACCAATGTGATGACCTGGAAGTTCGATGAGAGCTTCCAGTTCACAGATAGATGTTATAAGTAGACTAAGAGATGTGTAGGATGGAAAAGACAACTTGGGTAACTACTAGACGTGAATTGTTTATAGAGAAGGACCTGAAATAGACTAAGAAGACAGTTATGGAATCTAAATATGTTTTATTGTGTTTTGAAGAAAGCGTACAGGGTGTGTCTGCCGCGTTAAAACTCCAGTTTTATCTGCTTGATTTATGGGACACCTGTTACATTAAAAAAGCGGGATTATAGAAAAGGAAAAGAGGGGAACTTTTGCTTTATAGAAATCATAAGAAGAAAAAGAATACAAAGTTCAGATCTGCGTTGTACGAGTCCTCTGCTGTGACGACGGACTCGTTAGGGGCCTTTCCACGGTGGATCGGTCCCATCTGCGTTTAAAAGAATCTGCAAGAATCTGCGAAGACATAAAATCTGCTAGTACAAGTCTGTTCCGAGACAGATCTCGCACCAATTCGTGGGGAAGAAAAAAGAAGTTCTGACTCTTGCTGCCGACCAGAGATCAGAATTAGAAGGGCCTAAAATTATGCAACAAGTGCGCTCCTTTTCGACCGACGAGAGAGTGTGGCGGCGCCGGAGAACGGGTAGAGAAAAGGAGCGTCGGCGCGAAATACGAAAACAAGAAGTTGAGCTTGACTGGAGAATCTGTAATTGAAATATAAAACAAGATAATGGAAAACTGAGAAGGGTAAACTGCAGTTCTGCGAGGGAATCTGCTTTGTTCTGCTGACTTCTGTATTTGCTAACAGAGAATCGCGTAGTTGCTATCTTTTCTCCTGCAGTATTAGAAATGCTGCTAAGTCTGTTGTATACTGCTTTGCTAGGAGAGTTCTTCCCCGACTTGTGGAAGCGTAGTTTTCACAACAGCAATCAGTGTACAAAATGGAAATCTAAAACATCATTGAGGGATTTTCGAGTATTGAAAACGGATTACTTCGAAATTGAACAGAGCAAATCAGTTTATGAAGGAGAAAATTAGAAATGGTTGAATTATGAAAAGTTTGAAATTGATGGGCGATGTGCAGGTTGTTGGATCTTAAGTCTGGAAGAAATGGGCATCGTTAAAAAATCAAGGGACCAACGAAGAGTTGATGGAGGATTTTGAACAAATGTATTTTAAATTGGTCACAAGACATTCGAATCTGATTGAATAAGGATTTTGCGTGTTTGCATTGTTTTTTAAAAAACATTGTTGCTAAGATTTTCGACGGATATCCAGTTTTTTGAAACTTTTAGATAGTTCAGATAGTCTAGAAATTCAGACATATACAGGCAGACATCCGGACAAACATCTGTCGAACCCTACTAGATTTTATTTATTTCTGGACGACCACCCTTGCCGATGCAGTTTTTAGATTTTTTACAAAAATGTTAAATTTTTTCCCTAAAAAACTTGAAATTTTTTATTTTCCAGGGGTGTCCTATAATTAAGATGCGGCCTAAAAAGTGATTTTTCACTTTTTTTTTAAATAGCTCAATTGGTCTGAAATTTTGTGGATACAGGTTTTTCCACGCGCTGAATCGAACTGCGTTAACAAAATTTAGGTATATTTTTTGGGTTGTTTTAGAACACTCATTTGGGAGGGGTGTCCTGTGATTATGACGCGCACTGTGGTCGATTTTAAAAAATTAGGACCTGAAAATTTGAAAAATAGTCGCTTTCTTTGATCTACAAAAAAGCGCAGCAAAATTGTGATCTACTTCTTACTAAGGAAACTTTTCTGTGTGTGTGTCTGTGTGTGTGTGTGTCCGTCTCGGGCATTTACTGGAATAACTCAAAGGGACATGGGACTCCTATAGTGGTATGTAGTATGTAGTCATGGACTACCGAGCGCTTCATGCCTATGTTGTCCTGGGCCTTCTAGCTTATAGGGAACCTATAGGGTTGAGAATCGAAATTTTCAAAATTATCCTAAAACTCACTAAAACTTCATAATATTCTGCAAAACGTTTTTTGGGCATATTTATGTGCGCCCTACAAAAAATTAGGCTCGAATCTCCAAAATTAAAATATTCTGAAATTTTAGTTTTTTTTTCGTAAATCACTCGAATTTCGGTCATGTGGCCTACTGCAACTGTGTGTTATAGTGCTATTTGTTTTACAGGCCTCATTTTCAATATTTTTCTGACATTTTTTGATGCCATATTCATGAGCATTTTTCTTGGAAAATCGTTTATTCTCCAAGAATCCTAATTATCTTCCAAAATGAATATTTTTCAGTTTCAGTATTTTGAAACCCCCGAATTCCGAATTTTTGTAACGGTTGAGTTTTCTGATTGCTCAATTTTCAATTTGAAAAATTCCTGAATCCGTTTTCTGAATTCCAAAAAGTCGACATTTTAAGATTAATAATTTGAAAAATATCTAAAACTTTGAATCTCCTGTTTTACATTTCCTGAGTTTCAAAATTTTTGCACATTCGAAAAAATCAGAAAGTGCAAAATATGATGGAAAAGCAGAAATTGTGAAATTCGAAACATTAAAAAAATTCTAGGAAGATTCAGAAGTTTCCAGAAAATTACAGAAAACTCTAAAACCTTCCAGAACATTTTAGAACATTTCAGCGCATTTCAGGACATTCTAGGTAGTTCCGACAATTCCAGAAAACACCTGAAAGTTTCAGGAAAATTCCAAAACATTTAGAAAATGCCGAGAAAACTTCAAAATGTTCCAATTCATTCTAGAAAGTTCCAGAACATTCTAGAACAATCCGGAAAATTCCAGAAGTTTCTAAAAATTTCCTTGAAGGGGCCAGACGGCAAAAAGTTTGGGGGACGAAATCGCGCCGCTTTTATGTAACCCATTTGAGAAAAATTTTAAAAAATTCTAGAAAATTCCGACAATTCCAGAAAATTCCGGAAAGTTCAGGGAAGAAAAAAAAAGTGTGTCGAGAAAACTCTTGAAAATTTCAAACTGTTCTACTAAGTTCCAGAACATTCTAGAACAATCCGGGAAATTCCAGAAATTTTGAAAATGTCTAGAACTTTTTCAATATTTACTTTTCTATATAAGAATAAAAGTCTTGTATTCTCTACCCTATACTTTCAGTGTAATCTAGAACGAACCAAAGGCTTAGATAAAATGATGTACAAAGTTTCCGAAATTCAAAGAACCCGAAGATTTGAAAAACTCGGAAAATTAAGATATTCGAAAATTGGCGAAATTTGGTTCGAAAATCGAGACTTTAGAAATCCAGAAAACTGTTCTTCGTTATCAAGAAACAGGCATTACTCATGAAAAAACTCGGAAATTTGAAAATTTAACAACTTCGGAGTCACTCGGAAAGTGAGAAAATCTGAAATTATTAATTCGAGTGTAAGATGCAAAAAACGGTAGCCAGGAGGTTGAGCCCCCGGCAGGGGGCTCAAACCGACTGGTATTAGGTAGACTAATAATTTTCTTCCGGTTTTGAACGCTCAACTGTGAAAAATACATAACTGGTATCTCACGGACTAGCTCTATACACGTTGGTTCATTTCTCCTTCCTGTCGTTCGCGAGGATGCCGACTGCTTTTTTCCCTTACCGTCTACACTTTTGATATAGCATTTTGTTATAGTTTCTTTCTGGTACAAAAAATAATGGTATTCATAAGAAAAAAAAGAGATAGATGATGAAGATAGATGATGATCTCCTATTGTCTCTACCATCAATCATCAGGCTGATGGATTCAAAGCAAAAAATGTTGAACTGGAAGACAAAGCTTGGTCCGGAAATTGGGACCTCTTGAAGAATCCTATTGAAACTGATCCGTTTCAAACAAATTGTGAAATGTCGAAGGCATTTTTCTTAAGTCCATGAAAAAAATCAACTGAAAAGAGTGAGAATTAAAGGAAAATCTTTTTTTTTTCGGAAAATCTCCGATTTCAATGAAAAATGGATGCTAATTTCGTTTCATGTTTACACTCAATGTTAGGAAATTTCTTAATCTGAAAAAGTAATGAGATGATAGAATAGTATATCAAGTACATTATTATCTAATTTTAAGCTCAAAATTTGATTCTCTTCAACTCAAAAAGTATGACTTTTGACACAAATAACATGATTGGATAGAGCTAGGAATTTAAAGTACTGTGACCAAATATGAGAAATTTGCATTTCATAGTTTTTGAGAAAATTTAGTTAAAAAGTCATTTTCTGACCCTGAGAGTCGGAAAATCATTATTAAAAAGTTCAGTACATTTTCACTCTCCCATTTTCTTTGGAAAATGAAATTCAGTTGATTTTTGAAGGGAAAATGGTTTTCCAAGAAAAATGTTCATGAATATGGCCTCAGGTCGATTCGAATGTTTTGAAGGACTACTGTATGTTTAAGATTTCGAGTGCGTCGAAAGTTCAGTGGACTTTCCAGGTTTGATATATTTAATGTCTGCGTTTGCTGCCGGGGGTTTGTTACATCATCAGATATCCGTTGAAGTGGGATGAAAATTCTTTTTAAAGAAAAGTTTCACCCGGTTTCTGGTTTTTTAAGACACATTCTCTGAAAGAACCGAAAATAGTGCTGTACAGAAAAATTCAAACTTGTTTTTTTTTGGCTGATTTTTCAAGTGTTGCATGTTTATGGACTTTTAAGGTATACGAGATATAGTTTGTCCCCACTTGTCCCATCCCTGCAAAAATATGGTCGTGGGGTGTCTAAAAAAATTTTTTTTTTCAAAAGTGAAATAATGATCAGATCTCAACTTAGAACGTTTTAGGCACTTTTTTGAACATTTTTTTGTATTGACACTGTACTAATATTCTTCCGTCTTCCTGGGAAAAAATTCAGTTTTTTGCAAAAAAGCTATTTCTCGGACCAAAAAATGCCCGTCCTGAAAAAAATTTCCATTATTTTATAAAATTAAACATTAAATTTAGATTTTACATCAAAAAATACATCAGAAAATGTTTATTTGAGTTTGATTATCCTGGGTTCTCAATGAGTTTTAGGCCAAAATGTGCGAAAAAAAAAGGTTTCACCATGTGGTCCCCCACATGGCAACTAAAATTCACCCAAAATCGACCCTCTCCGATTTTGATGAAATTTTTACCAGATACATCATTTTTCATGAGTAGTATTTTGGCAAAGTTTCAAAAGTCGTTCTCATCGTCTTCATGCTTTTTCAGAAGCACCAAAAAAACGGCAAAAATTGCTTCCAAGATGATTTTCAGTAAAAAAATAAGAGCTCCAGAAAAACATGAAGACGATGAGAACGACTTTTGAAACTTTGCCAAAATACTACTCATGAAAAATGATGTATCTGGTAAAAATTTCATCAAAATCGGAGAGGGTCGATTTTGGGTGAATTTTAGTTGCCATGTGGGGGACCACATGGTGAAACCTCTTTTTTCGCACATTTTGGCCTAAAACTCATTGAGAACCCAGGATAATCAAACTCAAATAAACATTTTCTGATGTATTTTTTGATGTAAAATTTAAATTTGATGTTTAATTTTATAAAATAATGGAAATTTTTTTCAGGACGGGCATTTTTGGTCCGAAAAATAGCGTTTTTGCAAAAAACTGAATTTTTTCCCAGGAAGACGGAAGAATATTAGTACAGTGCCAATACAAAAAATGTTCAAAAAATGCCTAAAAACGTTCTAAGTTAAGATCTGATCATTATTTCACTTTTGAAAAAAACGTTTTTTTAGACACCCCACGACCATATTTTTGCAGGGATGGGACAAGTGGGGACAAACTATATCTCGTATACCTTAGAAGTCCATAAACATGCAACATTTGAAAAATCAGCCAGAAAAAACAAGTTTGAATTTTTCTGTACAGTGGATAATAGGCCTGAAGTTGAGTTCTACAGAGAACGCGTCTTAAATGTTTTGAAACGTATGTAAGCTGTGTTCATGTGATGTTGGAGCCTGATTCGGTGGCGACAAAATCAAATGGAAAATTACTGTCAACTAAACAAGTTTTTGTGGAGTTCCAAAACGTTTGAAACATGGTTGGAAAATCAAGTTTAGCAGCATGAAGTCAAGTGATGGTGGCAACACTGACGAATACATCACCAATCTGTGCTTAAAATTTGTCTTCTAGAATAGAAATTAGTCGTATCAGGTTAGGAGCTTTTTGAAATTCAATACATCAAATAGCTCATTATTCGTTTTTTGATTCGGTGAATATATCCAGAAAAATTTAAGAATACACGTTTGCATTACCAATTTTCGTAGTTTTTTCCTCAGAGAGTGCTGAAAAAACGGACTTAAAGAAGGCTAGACAGCGAAAGTTTTGGAGGACAGTTTGGAGGACGAAATCGCGCCACGCTTATGTAAGTCATCGGTCGACAGCTTTGCGCCCACGTAGCTCAGCCGGTACCGGCGCTGTACCTCTGGGCTGCCTGTCGTGAGTTCAACCTCTCATGGGGGTTCTCTAGGCAAAATATCAGGAAAACTTTTTTTGGTGTCTGGCCTCCTTTAAGAGAGATTACCCGGTAATTGTTTTCACAGAGACGGACACGAGTTTTGAAAAGTGAGTTTGAACTGGAATATAATTGGCCTTTTTTTCATCACAGAAGAGTCCAATGGCTTGACTTCGATGAACAGTCAGTAGACGTTGTCAGACAAAAATTCCACCCATAAGCAGTGGATATCCAAAGGGGCATCCCGTTAGCAAGCGGAATGAGAGCAGGATGAATGATGATTATTTGCCAATGAACCAATCGCTTTTAACTCGGACTAGTTTACAATTATAAATGGAATTATTGGAGGCACTGTAAAAGACTAGTAGAATCAGAAAGCAGGAAACCTTGATGTCAAATATCCCACGAATGTGTTAAAAATTCAATGATTGTTAATTTGCATTAAATTCAAATAGAATCTTCAATTCATTCAGCAATTGTAAAAAAACCAAATACTATCAATTTTTATTAAAGTAATTTAGTTAATCAATAATTTATGATAGCATATGTTTCGTTTCTGAAATGAATCTTAATCTTCTTCTTCTTGTTGTTCATCTTCTTCTTCTGATTCTTCGTCTTCCAAATCTTCTTCTTCTTCCTCTTCTTCTTCTTCTTCTTGTTCATCTTCCTCTTCTTCTTTTTCTTGTTCATCTTCATTTTCTGATTCTTCCCGTTCATCTTCTTTTTCTGATTCTTCGTCTTCTGATTCTTCTTCTGGTTCTTCTTCCTCCGAATCTTCCATCTCATGAATATTTGGTTTTTCTTGAGGTTTTGCTTCCTATTCATTATTTTGTTCGAATTTTGCCATGAACACTTTTTCTGTTGCTTTCAATATTTCAATTTGGTGAAGTCCTTTTTTGATTCGTAATTGAACATGGCGGCAGGATGGAAAAGATTCGTTTATCCATAACTTGAAGAAGCGATTCAAATCTCGAAGTGATATTGTATCTCTTACATTAGACATTCAGTGTTAGCAGATCGTCAAAATTAAGATTTTAACCAGATTGAATATACAACTTTTTCAAATTTTTTAAATACATAATACTGTCTGGCAGATCATTTGTAGTTGTGATTTGTTCGTCATTTGGCAATATGAATTTGAAAGATGTAAAGCCATAATCCTCTGTGGTCCATCTTATCTGCATCTATTCCCTCATTTTAATTTCAGTTGGCTGTCTGTGCACGAAGTGACTTCACCATTGAATGAGCCTTCTTTGAGGTGAATGAGTAGGCGATCCTGAAATAAAATAAAAATCAACACGAACTTTTGAGAGAAAGGAACACTGAAAATCGGCAAAAATTGTTTCCAAGTCCAAATTCAGTGTAAAACTAAAAGCTTTAGAAAAACAGAGACGAAAAGAACAAATTTCGAAAATTTGTCAGAATATTACCAAATCAATGAGTCACATCTGGTATGAATTTTATCAAAATTGGAGAGGGTCAACTTTGGCGAAATCCATGTGCTTCTTTTTTCAAAACTACGAAATTCTAACAAAATTCAGAAAAAAAATCAGAGTGAGGGGGTTTGTAGAAGCCGAGAAATTTCGATTTGATTTTTTACATTTTCTGATTTAGATCGTTTCAAAAATGTTTATTTTGAAAAAGAAATATTGGGTTTTTTGAATAACATATTATCCAAACGTAGCTTGTGGACTCACCTTGAAACATCATTTATGTGACGTATAAGAATACGCAAAAATTGAATTATCATAGGATATTTCAGAATAGATATAATTTCAAAAAAATCAATAGGAATAGATTCCCGACGTCCATACAGAAAGACGTCTGGGAATCTATTTGGGGTAGAGATGGGAATGAATGCTAATGGTTGCAACCTGAGGGTTTATATAGGCAGAGTCGGGGGCGGAGCCTTCACACCTGTCTTCACTGTTCCACAGATTTATAGTGTGATTGTGAATTTACAATCACTCTCATGGTTTAATGACTGTATTCTATTGACTAATCTAACCAGAATGGAATAGATACTGTCTGGGAAAAATACTTATTTTGATGAGGTGAAGAGAGAACGATAGAGTCTAACTGCGAATAAAAAAAATTATGGTGTGCAGACACTCAACTGCAATCCTGGGAAGAAGAATGACGTAATGAATGGGAGGATGTTATACAATTTCTTTTAACTCGCTTTCTGGGAATAATAATTTTTCTTTAACAATAACCCCACATTTTTTTCGAAACAACATATCAGTTTTTTTTCAGAATTCGCCATAAAAATTGAAAGAATTTAGGCCATAAAATTTCAGGGATTAGCCATTGTTGTGCACACTGGAGAATGATTGACGTGGCACAGAAGAGAGAACGCTAAGCAAAAAAATTATGCGGAATCTGAGATTTTTAAGATTCTGAGGTTCTGAAGTTCTGGAGTTCTGAACTCTGTCTAAACTGCATCGGAAAGAGTGGTCGTCCAGAATTAAATAGAATCTAGTAGGGTTCGACAGATGTTTGTCCCGATTTCTGTCTGTATATGTGCGATTTTCTAGACTATCTGAACTATCTAAAAATTTCAAAAAACTGGGTTTCTGTCTAAAATGTCAACAACAATTTCATTAAAAAACAATGCAAACACACATAATTCTTATTCAATCAGATTCGACTGTCTTGTGACCAATTTAAAATACATTCGTTCAAAATCCTCCATTAACTTCTCGTAGGTCCCTCGAACTGCGAAATTTCTTGTACACACCGATTGAGAGATTGCTGAACCAACGCTTCCGATTCCACATTCAATGCCATGGTTGCTTTGTCAAAAATTATGACCCGAGGCTTGAGAACGAGGGCTATGGCAATGACGATTTTTTGCTTTTGACCTCTTCTTTTGGTCACCAAACGTTTTAATACCCTGTAAATACCTAAAGCGACTTTCCATGAAAAATCAGGGAATTTTCATCAACTTTCTTATCTTCATTTGATTCAAATGTGGCATTAGTATCACGGTGTCAAACGAAGAACAATTTGGAGAGGGTGAGATAAACGGGAAAGGTGTATTCGAACATGTGAAAGCAAATACTGTGGGAGTATCACTAGATGGGAAAAGAAGTTAAAAAACGTGGTTCATTTAGAAAGACGTCTCTGGAATCGGGAACTTGTTGAAATCGAGGTAAATTCTTTTGGCAAATTGCAGCCATCTCTTTTGCACAGGCAACGAATCGAGGTCTGAGATGGACGTCCGGCAGAGTGGAACTGGAAAGCCTGAAAAGAAAGAAATAAGCTATATTTTCCTTGAGCAAATTTCTGTAACTTACCTCTTGAAGACAAACGTTGAGCATGACAAGTCTATGGTGTGTGAGGTGGAAGAAGCTGAAAACGTTGGTATAGTCGTCGGAGTCCATGTCGACGCCGTTGTCATATCCTTTGTTGAAATCCTTTGGGTCCGGCATGTAGGTGCAGAGCTCATAGATTGGCTCGCTCAATCGGTGCTCTCCGGAGAAGTGGTTTCCAGCAATGTCCTCTTCGATCGGCTCCCAGCAACGGATTTTCCTGGTCAGCTGCTCATGAGCATCTTGAATGGGCGGAGCTTCTTTCGCGCGGTAGATAAAAGAGGAAGGGGCGGAGCGACGTGGAGGATGGAAAGCTCTATATTGTGAAAGGTGAATGCAGAGAGGTGGTAGAGAAAAATAGAAATTCTATGGTTTCTGGTTCCAATCTTGTGGGCAGCGCAAGTTGGTGATGATACCAAAAATCAGTATGATCTGGGCATTAGCTGAAAAAGGGAAGTAAGATCAAACAGAAGTTTTTGATTCCACTTCTTTTCACTCCGACGACAGCCGTCAGAGGCTACGGAAAGGAGGCTACGGCGGCACGGTGCTAGTTTTAGCCTAATGGTGCCCATATCTTCTGAAGGGGAATCATCAGAAATGTGGCATTTTGTATTTTCATCAAGAAACTGTCCGGGTCCAATGTCCTAAGATTGAATAATTTTTTGGATTCAAGTCTGAGGAGAAAGCGATCCATTCTTATGCCAAGTTCAACACCAGGAAATTGAGTTTGAACCACCCCTGGGTGTCATTGGCTCTGTAAACCGTGGCTCAATCTTGTCGGAAATCCCTATATTATTTTTTCGAGTAGGATTGAAGTTATTGTAAAATTTTGATAACTTAGATTTGTTTCATAGTTGATTTTGGCTCGAAAATTGAGGAAAACAAGGAATTTTTCGCAATTTTCAGTGTTTCCATCAAAGATCAGAATTGTAGCGAAAAGCGAAATTATACTCGCAATTTTTCATTACTGGCAGGCAGATGACATATTTTTTTAATAAAATTCTGCAATTTCGAGAGATCTTGTTTCCTTCGACTGTGAAAGTTTTCACCCGAAAGTAGTGTCCTCGTGATTGAGTTTAGGCCGTGTCGCTCAGAAAATTTCAGGCTTTTCAAGACACAAATCTCTCATGTTTCCCTCTCAGAGAACTCATTTGGTATTTTTAGAAAGGTCAGAAGTTTTTTTTTTCTGAAGATAATTTTCACCAAGTTTCGTGTCATTTTGAAGTCAGCAGCGAGCTTTCTGTGACTCTCGTCGGAATTTCAGCAAATCCTCTTTTTTACGACTATAGCAATGTTATTTAATGTCACAGATACCCCACAAACAGTCATTAAATGACCCACGTCAGTGTGAATGACAAAAATTTAGTTGGCGGTACGATCAACCCACATGCGGTCCAGACCGACTGGTTCTGTAACATCACCCAGGAGGTTACCTTCAATTGAACCGCTGATGACGAAAAGAGGGGTTGGAAAATGAGCCGTCATTTCCTTCAGACACAAAGCTATGTCATGAAATTTGGCAGGAATATTGACACTGAGTAGAGAAACGAGAAAAGTATGAAAGAAACTGAATTAGTGCGCTTGGTGGGCCCCATACCTGGCTCGCAAGTTTGGTGTCAATAATTAAAAGCCACCCTGTACAAGCAGCCGACATTTCGAAGGGAAGAGACGCGTTTTTGTGTTTTGTGATATTTCACAATAATGAGTCAACAGAAATGTCTTGCTAGTGGTAAAAAAATTTACCTGCTGCTTCGGAAATGTAAACTGTCTACTTTTTTGCTGAAATTGAATTTCGGGAAGAGACATTTGTTCATTTGTTGCAATCATGAGGATGCCATTCTATTAGACAAATTGCAGTATGCCTGCGTTCTTAATTGAAAAAAACTGCAGCGAATTTTGAAAGAATTTTGAATTTTGAAAGATTATTCATCTTTATTCAGAAATCACAGACATTTGAACATATTTTTATTCCATTCAACCACCGCGGAGCATCTGACCTTCATGGATATACTTACAGAAAGCTATTATATCTGTTGGCAGACAGTCAAATAGAATATAGAGGAAGGTTCAGGGTAGTTGAGAAACAACATGTACTTTTCAATATTGCGGATGAAATGTAGTTGATAACATTTCGAGAAATGGTGGAATTCGGAACATGTGTTGAAAACTTGTCGTATATAATTGCATTTATTCAAAAAACATTAGAGTTTTAAGCGATTTCATGCTTTTTCCAATAGTTATTGTAGATGGTTTGGTCATTTTCTGGCATCGATTTGACGTAATTCTCAGATTCAGTTCTAAACAATGAATTTATCAGTTGCTTCTTTGTCGGGTTTGACCAATGGGAATACGGTAGCGAATTTCTTGCTCAATGCATCCAATCCATCAATACTGGCTTGTGTCATTCCAGTAGCTAGAAGTTCCGCATTTGCTTCCTGTTCTGTAATATAAATTTTCACAATGGGAAAGTTCTTTGAGGAAAAACTATCACAAAAAAGACTATAAAACTTACCAGTTAATGGAGCAGCGGAAGCAGAGATGGCAAGTGAGAAGAAGAGGATGTAGAATAGGTTGTACATGTTCAAGTTATGATATCTTTCAGTTGAAGATCCAATCCTTTTATATTAAAACTTCCACTAGAAAATATGAAATCACAAAAATCGTAGTCAGTTGTCCTTTCTATTAGGTTGGCAAGAAAGTTTCTTTCTTTTTGGAAGGGTTGTTTTTGAGTTTGGATTTCTGGTTCTAAGAGTGTTGTACTAGACCAGATTTTTTTTTGTTAGAGAGCTGTGTTCAGTGTCTATTAGATTGTAGATTTTCAAGTTTTTATCTCACTTCGTGTTGTAGAAATGACGATTCTTTTGGTCCTTATCCCAATGCACATAAGCAAAATGCTTATATTTTCATTTTTATTTTGTCCTTAAACACCTGGTATTCGCAAGAAACTTGTTGATGTATATAAGAGACATGTCGGTCATTGCCTAGTATTTGTCTTTGGTTCCAAAAATTCCGCTCAGGAGAGTTGAGTTTGAAAGATGGCAACAGCCTAGTGAGTCGGATCTTCATCAATTGCTAAAAACCGGGGAGTTGCATCCATATCAAACTATTTGTAGAATGTCACAGGTATTGTCCTCTAGTCAACCAAGTATTGTGAACGGATAGAAGTCTCTTGGCGAAGTCAAAAACTAGGTTGATTCGTAACCCGTGTTTTTCCGGGCTTCAATATGTTTTGCCATGTAGACATGGGTATGTTTCACCTATGATTTCTTTGTTCGTTCAGTTGGCTGGATGATCTAACTACCGTAGATGAGAAGTCTGTTAGTTACTCTATCAATGTGCGGAACGGTCAGTGGATTAACAAAGAAGGGCTAGCTGTGGACGTCCGGAAACCAAAATTTCACAGGAAAAAGATTAAGCTAGGAGTTTAGTGGTTTTTCGAAGGAAGGAAGACTGTGAACTTTTAGATGAAAGTACCACTATAACTGCCACCTTGTATAATTTCTAGTTGGAGAAATTGAATTTGTGAGTCAAATCAAAACGAGCAGAAAAATCCAAAGTTCACTTCCAGCGCAACAATGCGAGATCACCCGTGGCTAGAGGGATCAGCCAAAAATTCATGTCGCTTGGCTGAACTATTCTTTTGCACTCAACGTATTTTCCAGACCTTGCTCTTTCAGACAAATGCTCGTTTGGGGCTCTTAAACGTCATCTTGATAGAAAAAATTTCAATCGAAAAGATGACACAAAAAAGGAGTTGGCTCACTTTTTCAGTCTCAGCCCTCTTCATTCTGAGGCAACGGAATCAAGAAATTACCAGAGCGTTGTCAGACAACTATCAATGCTCATGGACGTTACTTTCATTGATCTTG
Source organism: Caenorhabditis nigoni (assembly GCA_027920645.1). Lineage (NCBI taxonomy): Eukaryota > Metazoa > Nematoda > Chromadorea > Rhabditida > Rhabditidae > Caenorhabditis > Caenorhabditis nigoni. The sequence goes on from CP115869.1 coordinate 9,047,659, forward strand.
CCGCCTCCGCTTTAAGGAAAATCGGATCAAAAATTTTTCCAAAAAAGCCTCTGATTTCTTGTGATTCAGGAACCAAGATTTTTTTGAGAAAAAAAACAACAACAACAATTTATATACACAGAAATCACAAGCAATAGTTTTTTTGCGATGAGAAGCAAATACATATTTCATAGTTTGTTTTGATGAAAAACAAAAACTAAAAACGATTTTTGTGATTTCATAGTTTTCGGTTGCATGAGTCAACAATTGGCAATTGGAACATGAAGTTCTAGTATTAGGTTGGAACAAAAGTAATGCGCGCTATATTTGGTGTATTATATTTCGCCTGTGAATAGGTTGTTCGGCTCAATTTTTTCTTTATTTTAAAGAAAATGTCTTTAACTTTGTTTTTAATTGTTACTTCACTGTTCGAATCAATTTTTGAATAGGGAAAAAATTCAAGAAGATGCCCATCAAAATTTTCGCTTTCGAGCCTTATTTTCGCATGAATTGAAAAACGGAGAAGCCGCCGCCGAAGCACATGGCCTTTTGCCGTCAGTATTTTGAGATGATGCTCTATCCGAAAATTTATATCGACGATGGTTTCCACGTTCCAGAAACGTCGAAGAAATCTTGGAAGGCAAAACACGCAGTTTTGTCTAAAAAGCGTTTTCAACGATTTCTTGAGGTAAGCAAGCGAACTGGACCCGTGTCAAACAACCAGCTGCTTATCAAAACAGTCGAATCGCACCTTAATCACAGTTCTGGAAAACGAACAGACGCAGAAAAAAGGTGTCACACTAACTTTCCGATGATGACAAGATAAAGCGCATCGAGGTGGCTGGTTTTATCTTGCGCCGTTCAAAAAGTCGTGGTTTCTTGGATCCAATTTTGATTTTGGATGAAAGATAGACTCAATAAAAGTGCCTTGAATAAAAAAGGCAGTGGCCGAATCATAACGAGGCACCGAAACCGACAACAAAACCGAACATGCACGGGGAAAAGGATATGTTATGTGTCTGGTGAAATACGCGAGGTCTGAGGTATTTTGAACTACTAAAGCATGGTCAAATAGTGACTACCGATCGTGACAAAGGTCAACTGAGCCGGATGGACCAGGTGCTCAAACGGCAAGGAGTGGGCACATCGGCGAAGTTTCTGGTTCACGACAACTCTCGACCACACACCGCAAAAATCACTCAAAAAAATTTTTAGAGACGGACTGGGAAGTGCTTTTACGGTCGCCTTAGAACCCAAATTTGGCACTATTCGACTATGACTTGCTCATGTCAATGTAGTATCATATCTCTGAGAAAACGTTCAAGAATGGGGGAAAAGTGAAAATCTGGGTACCGAACTACTTCGAGTCACAGTCAGTGGGGTTCTTCGCGAGAGGCGTCGAATCTTTGCCCATGGGTTGGCAGAGAGTGGTGAATAATGATGGAGAGCATGTTCTCAATTGATGTCCTTTTGTTTCATTTTTACAATAAAAATAAAGTACATCAAAAACGCGCATTACTTTTGTTCCAACCTAATATAAAAGAATTGGATCTTCAACTGAAAGATATCATAACTTGAACATGTTCAACCTATTCTATTTCCTGTTCTGCGCTCTTGCCATCTCTGCTTTTGCTGCTCCATTAACTGGTAAGTCTTATAGTGCTAGGGACTTTTCTATTGTCCTCATTTACATTACAGAAGAGGAAGCAAATGCGGAGCTGAGAGCAGCTGGAATGACTCAAGCCAGTATCGACGGACTGGATGCATTGAGCAAGAAATTCGCTACCGGATTCCCATTGGTCAAACCCGACAAAGAAGCAACTGATAAATTCATTGCCGACTATAGAAGTGAATCTGAGAAATAAGTCAAATCGATGCCAGCAAATGACCAAACCATCTACAATTACTACTTGAAGAATTATGGACTTGCTTAAATTTCGATGTTTAGAAATAAATTCATTATTATTTACTTAGTTCATCACATAGAGAATACCATCTAATTTTTGAGATTTTCCAAATCGTCCAAGAGGTTGCTCTTTCTAAATTTTGTTTTCCCCCAAAAGCTTTATCACATGACACACAATTATGCACCACTGCCAACTCATGCGGGGAATTCTGATAATTTCATGTTTTCACATACTTTATCTTTCTCGAAGAATAATCTGAATCACATTTGTTATTCTGAAAACAGCTTACTTGTTCCCCGTCGTCCAAAATGATTACTATTTTTATTGAGAAAAAAGAAGTCTAGACGCTACTATATATTCCCAATGCGGTTATACCATGTGTTTGTTTCGATAGGTATAAAAGAAAGCTGAAAATTAGGCGGATTTGTTATTGTGGAGGATTGAAAATATGTGTATGGGTTACTGTCAAGGCTGTGCAAAATGGCGGCCGGCCGCGGCTACGGCCAGCCGCGGCCGGCCGCGGCTTTTGTGTGAAAGCCGTGAAAAGCCGCGGCTAGCCGAGTCCGGCCGCGGTTTTTTTTATAAAAACGCGTGAAGTGAAAATCAATTAGTTTTTGAAGAATTTATTTATTTATTGTCCCACTTTTCAAAAAAAAAAATCTACGTTTCTCATGAAATAATTATTTCAAAAAGCCGTGAAAAGCCGCGGCTTCTTCAAATATTTTTTCTGGAGCCGCGGCCGGCTCGGCCGTAATAAAAAAAAGCGGCTGGCCGCGGCTGTGGCACAGCCTTGGTCACTGTAGATTCTTCTAGAATTTGAGGAACTTTGAAAAACCCATTTTCCAATTGTTTTAAATCCGTGCCTTTGAAGTTTCCAGACTTTTCTAAATTTTTCAGCAAACTTCTGAATCCCTAGACGAATAATTGCACTTTGCTGAAATTCTTTCTTCTCATATAATGAATTTTTGGCTCCACTCCTTTTCCAAAGGATAAGTTTTGTTGTTTGTGTCGCGCATATTTTCCAAGTCGTTGCCTCAAATTATATAGCCCAATGTCTCCTTGGCAACCCAACCCATCTCATCATCTCATTTCGCCTTCTTTTTCCTCTTCTTCTTTTTTCATTTCGAAAGTTTTCGAGCTCACGCGCTACTCACTTTCTTGGAAACCGCACCCATTTCTCAATTCCCATCTTTTCAGGATGGGTAGCTCTAAACCTGAGCTCACCTACCGGGGTGCTTACATCCGTCCCATCCTTCTTGTGTACACCGTCCTCATGATTCTTGGCAACTCCTACAACTGTCTCACCGAGCAGCATCCACTCATCAAATACCACAGTTATTCCATTCTTTCCGCTCACATTGTGGTATTCCTGGGTGTCATTGTCAACACTCCGTTGGTCCTCCGATGGGCCACTCTTGCTCTGAAGCTGTTCATGCTTCTTTACATCTGCAACTTCCTCGCTCTTTCTGTCATCATTGCCAGCTTCCGCTCGTCGGGAGCACTCAATCATGAGGGAACCTCTGATTACTTTATCGAGAAGCTCCGTTGCTATTTCAAGTACCGAGTTGTTGATCAGGAGCAAACCGAGATGGAAAGACAATTCGATATCCATACCAAAAACCAAATCCTTCATGTCTTCGGGAACAACGACACCAGACTAGAAGTGGAGACAATGTTCAAGAATCCAACCGACCGGAAGTACCTCATGAAAGTGGCTGATAGTGAGGAATTCAAAGGAATGGTGGAGCAAGGACTTCGTCCGGACAACTTCTTGTCGAGAGTGATCTTTAATAAGATAACCGGAGATATCTGCAGAAAGGAATTGATCCGTGCTGGCATCTGGTCTGGATATGGAATCGAATTAGCTTGTCTCCTCACAATCGGACGTGAGTTTCTGAAGGTCTTTTATAAAACCGTATTGATTTTTTAGTGATCTACATCCTGCACTTCACGATCAAACGCCTCTGGCTCCACTCGCTCGACACTAACCACTTGCGTCAAGAGTTCGAGTACTATTAATGATTGAACGGCTCTTCAAGAATAATCATCTATCCCTAAAACAACACAGAATTCTCTGAATGACTTGAAAACATCCTGGTGGCAATTTCCATTTCCTTTCTTTTTTCTCGATCTCAACATCGAATAAAAATCCTCTGTTAACAGTCCCGAACTTCAGACCAGTCCGAAAAAAATCGGTCCGAAAAATCAAGAAAGTTGCTCTATGGTATCTCGGTGCGCCGCGCCTACGACGTCATACGGGCCTATGAGGACATTTCGACCACTACGTCGCTTCCAAAGAGCTAGAGAAATCGACGAATGTTATTAAAAGATGACTCGAGGTCCCTGAAACGTTTTTTGGGGTATAGAAGGATATTCCAAAAACCTGGTATAGCGTGAGCAGATCTGACAGCTTATGGTAGGGCTCAATTGGCCTTAATTAGTAAAAACGGGTAGATCGTATCGGATGTCTACCAAAATATGGGTTTGACGGGTTTTTTATTTTTCTGAGCTACTAGTCACTCTGTTTGAAAACCATTTATTATGCAAAAAGATGCAGTACCGTCGATATCTACGATTTCACAAAATCGGTGGTCGAAGCTGAATTTACGCTACACTCGAAGAATGACTTCCGGCTTGTCTCCTCGCCGGATCTTAACTAGTTGGATTTTCGTTTTTAAAGACAATTGAAGAACAAGATCACGACTTGCTCGCACCCGAATTTCGATATCCTCCAGCAATCACTTCTCAAGTTATGGGATGAAATAGACAGCAACTACCTGCGGCGCACAGTGACTATTTTTGAGGATCATCTGAAGGCCTACATCAAGGCCAGAGGATAAAACTCCGAATATCTTTGCATATACCTGTTCCTCTTGGTCTCTTCTATCAGAAAATAAAGTTCGTTTTGTGGACATCCCTCTTTTTTAGGTTTTAGGTCCAAAAACAAAAGTCTCCATACTTATGAGCCACCCTGTACTGATATTGTAGGAACAAAGTTGAAAAATGGACCATGGCGTGATTATAGCCCACGGCCTACTAAATACAAACCTACTAAATACGGACCTACTGAATACAAGTGTTTAACCAGATTGAGTATTGTATCTCTGATTCAAAAACCGTTCGATTCTTATTACATTTAGTTTTTTTTGTTCTGTCCAACTGTAAATGTCACTGACACGTAGATAAACTTACACGTGCAAGTGATTATAGAGTTCTAGTGCAGGAAAACACACAAAGGCGCGTGTAGAAAATATATTTTTAATACCCGACATCGAAGGTTAGTGAAACAACCATTGAATTTTTGAAGAACAAAAATCTTTGAATGTTTTATCAGATTTTTAATTAATCATTGTTGTTTTTTGCTCCAATGTTTCTATTAGATGTAGAGATATGAACTTATCTGCCGAGAACTACTCGAACATATCAAAATTTTGATATTTTCTCCAGCAATTTTGAAGCCGGATTTTTATAGAGGAATGGCTCCGATTTTGGGGTTCAAGAAAAAATTTATCAATCAAACTAAATCGGAAAAACTTTCATCAATCCTGATTAACAAACCAAAAATTAAAAGAAATGCCATGTGACAAATTGTGTCATTCGCCTTCAGAAAAAAAAAACAGAAACGTTTTGAAATCAACAGAGCTAGAACGTTCGTGCCGAGTACCATGAAAAAGATTGCGGGAGATCCAAATTTTCCAAATGTTTATTTGTTCTCATAACAAGTTTCTCGATCTGAGCTTTTGAAAAAAAAAATGTCGTTTGGTGCGTTTCGATTCAATAATTGTTACTTGAATTTCATTTCGTTATCATTCCTTTATTTCGAAAATTTCAATTTCTGGTGACTTTCATACTTGTCGGTCTGGTTAAAGTTTTTTGAAGTGCTGATCATTCGATTCCTTTACCTAGATTTTGATTCGAACATTTAGTTCAATATCCCTATGTCAAAATAGTTGAAGAAATATTTTTGATGGTCTGACGTGGCGAAATCAAAGAAGAACTGAGAACGAATATTCGAAAAAAATAGAATATCGAAGTTTCCATTACATCTCGCTGTAATCCGAATTAGCGAAACTGATATCAGACGTCCTTATCAGTTCTATTAATCAGGATTTTTTCGTCCCACATTCCCTTTAATCCGAATGTTAGGCGCAAGAGCCTAGAAGATTAGTTTTGCAGGTTGCAGCTGTTGAGCAAGTTCTATTAGAATATGAAGTCCGGCAGTGCTGAAAACCGGAAACTCTACAGATCCATTTCAATATCTGGAATTCCAGAGTAATCCACGATATATTTCCAGATATTGACATTCAACTGAACTATCGGACCGGAAATAAAATCAAAACTAGTTTTCTTCAGACCAAACGCTCCATTTTCTATAAACATAAGTTGAAACGCTTTTTTGACCTCCGCTCATTTCAAGCAAAACACATTCAGGGTGCTGCTAAGCCAGTTGTCCACCGAAATAATCCTTGACTACAAAAAAATCCTGGGAGCAATAAATAGGGTGTTTCAAGAATAAAATGATCTCACAGAAAAGTGAAAAGGACCTTCGAGAAAAAAGGTCAAATTTTGAACTTGGCGTTATTTTTCTGATGTCTCGCTTTAAGAAAAACGTGGCAAATTTGTTGATGGATTACTGTAGGTACCATATGAAAAATGTTAAGGGAAAGGAGTTCCCATATTCATAAACACCCGGTTGGAAAAAGAGATATTTGCCGCGGAAATTTCCATTTTTAGAAATTTTCCCATCACCTACGAATTGGGCCACCACTGATCAGCCTCTTGCACTTTCCAAACCATCTCAAAACATCAATCTGATAATGGAACTGCTCCATTGCATTCAATCTCTTAGATCTCGATGTTTCATTGATCTTATTGATCTTTCTCAGCTTATGCCCAAACCCCACTGAGTTTTGATATCATCAGCAACTTGCGCTGCCCACGAGATTGACATCAAACCCCGTGGAATTTATGGTTTTCTTGCTACCACCTCTTCGCATTCATGTTTTACACCAACACCGTTCAAAATGCTCATGAGCAGCTAACCAGAAAAATCCGTTGCTTGGAGCCGATCGAGGAGAACCTTGCTGGAAACCACTTTTCCGGAGAACACCAATTGAGCGAGCCAATCTATGAGCTCTGCTCCTACATGCCGGACCCAAAGGATTTCAACAAAGGATACGTCAACGGCGTCGACATGGACTCCGACGACTACACCACTTCTTCCAAGTCACACACCCCAGACTTGCCATGCTCAACGTTTGTCTTCAAGAGGTAAGTGATAGAAATTTACTCCAGAAAAAGAGATTTGATTGGTTTCTTTTCAGGCTTTTCAATTCCACTCTGCCGGACGCCAATCCCAGACTTCAATTCGTTGTCTTTGCAAAAGAGATGGTTGCAACTTGCCGAAGGGATTCACCACGTTCCTCGATTTCAACAAGCTCCCGATGCCAGAGACGTCTTTCTAAATGAACCTCGTTCATTAACTTTTTTGCCATCCAGTGATACTCTCACAGTTTTTACTTTCACATGTTTGCATACACCTTTACCGTTGATCTGGCCCTCTCAAAATTGTTCTTCTTCTGGCACCGTGATACTAAAGCCACATTCAAATCAAATGAAGATGAAAAAGTTGCTGAAAATTCCCTTTTTTCGTGGAAAGGTTTTTACAGGGTGGGAGCAAAAGTTTGGTAACCATAAGAAGGCATCATAACTTCTCGGAAAATAGTTCGATCTGGATCAAACTTTGACAGGATGTTATCAAAGAGTTTTGTAACTTAATTAAATTATAGTTGTTTGTTTCTGGCATATCTGTTTCTGGTCGCGGGGCTCAACATTTTTTGGCAGTGTTTTTGCGGAACGGGGTGGACTGCGGCCAAATTGTCTCATTCCGCGAGAAAAAGTTTGAGAGCACCCAAAAACATCTGAAAATAAATTTGAAATTATGCTTTAAAAGTTTCATGAATCGAAATTTCCATCGGATTGTCGTCTGACTCGAGATAGGGAATCCTTTTTCGGGGATCAAGTTGGAACATTTGGTTTTGACACATTTTATGAACATGATTTTCCGTGTGAGCATGAAAATAGTCCCATCTTTGTAAAAATTGGGATTGGAACATGAAACTTTGCAGAGATCTACTAATGAAGAGACGGGGGAAAATATGAATATGAAATAAATTCGCGAAAAATGCGTCAGCACGCGCCAGCTTGCTTCAAACTTCGGATTACCAAACTTTTTCTCTCACCCTGTATTGGGATCAGAATCAAATTTTCTGTTCGGGGAATCTGCTTTAGATAAAAGGAACATCCGAGCCAGTTGCGACTAAAGAAATTCAAAATCTTTGTTTTGAAAAGTGGGCGAATTTGAGAAAAATTGGGCCCATACTCCAGGGGTACATCAAAAGAGGGTACATCGAGGGTACATCATGCTCAGGGGGTACATTGACTGAGGGGGTACATAGTCTGAAGGGGTACATTTAGGTGGTTGTCTTAGAGGGTACATCTAGGCCAATCTCAGGGGGTACATCGGTCAAATTCTCCAGGGGTACATCAAATTTCTCATGGGGTACATCAAAATGAACATTGATTATAGTAACAGAAACCAAAGAAGAAGACAATTCTCATGAAATTTGTTCGTTTTGAACGCGAAATAACGTTTACATTCCATATGAAAGTTTCACAGTCGAATTGGATTTTTATTAATACGATTTGAATAACTTTCGTAAAAAAAATTCATATGAATCAAGACAGGAAACATCATAAATTTGAAAATTCAAGTTCTTCTGAAACTTTCGTGGTCTTTTTTAGAAAGATAAAGCTATAAAGTCACTAGAAAGACTTTGTAATGAAATTATTGTTCAAATTCACAAAACAGAAAAGTTCGGATCTGATCGGGTTTCAACCCGCGACTGCAGTTTCCCGTTCACGCACGCTCACCACTACACCACATAACCCAGTTTTCCCTCGCCCACCGAAACCTGTTCATATCTTCGGTGGCTTCTAAAGCAGGAAAAAAGTGAGGGGTTGAGCAAGCAACAACTTAAGGAAGGATTTTCACAGCGAGATCTTAAAACGAGCATCAATTAGTCGAAAATTCTGAAATTCGGGACTGTAAATTCTCTACTTTCTTTCTGCTCTCATTCAGATTTTCTGTAGTTATGTCACTTTTGTAGGTTAAGTATTTTGTAGGGGTGAGGAAAAATCGATGAATACCCGATGAATTCCGAATTTTGACAGCAAAACTGAGAAAATTTCTATTATTTGTCTTTTGAAATTAGAAAGAAAAAGAAAATAAGGGGATTTTTGTCTGAAAAAAAAAATAATTTTTAGGCCAGGATTTTGATTTTAGTTGATTCCGTCGTCGTTTCCCATCGCTCACCTCTGTATGTTATCTGTCTGCGTTTTAAATAATTTTTTATATCGAAAATGTGTCTTTTTTCTCGAAATTGCGGGTTTTATCGCGATTTTTGTGTTTGAATCCCAAAAATTTGCTCGAAAATCCCATGGCCGAGTTTCCAGAATTTTCTAGGCCAGCGGCCGTTGTCGATTTACGGAGGAACTTTTTTCTATTTTTCCCCTATTTTCTCGATTTTCAATGATTTTTCATCGTTTTTCATAATTTTTTTTTGCAGAATTTTGTGGAGAATCAGCTATAATAAATTTTTTTGAATCTTTCCTGTCGTTCCGACAGGCAAATTTTTGTTAGAGGTCCGAAAGTTCGAAAAATGAGTCTAGGATAGAAAATGGTGACCAGAACTACAGCGATAGCCAAAAATGCATAACTCTTCACAAAATTCTGCAAAAAAAAATTATGAAAAACGATGAAAAATCATTGAAAATCGAGAAAATAGGGGAAAAATAGAAAAAAAGTTCCTCCGTAAATCGACAACGGCCGCTGGCCTAGAAAATTCTGGAAACTCGGCCATGGGATTTTCGAGCAAATTTTTGGGATTCAAACACAAAAATCGCGATAAAACCCGCAATTTCGAGAAAAAAGACACATTTTCGATATAAAAAATTATTTAAAACGCAGACAGATAACATACAGAGGTGAGCGATGGGAAACGACGACGGAATCAACTAAAATCAAAATCCTGGCATAAAAATTATTTTTTTTTCAGACAAAAATCCCCTTATTTTCTTTTTCTTTCTAATTTCAAAAGACAAATAATAGAATTTTTCTCAGTTTTGCTGTCAAAATTCGGAATTCATCGGGTATTCATCGATTTTTCCTCACCCCTACAAAATACTTAACCTACAAAAGTGACATAACTACAGAAAATCTGAATGAGAGCAGAAAGAAAGTAGAGAATTTACAGTCCCGAATTTCAGAATTTTCGACTAATTGATGCTCGTTTTAAGATCTCGCTGTGAAAATCCTTCCTTAAGTTGTTGCTTGCTCAACCCCTCACTTTTTTCCTGCTTTAGAAGCCACCGAAGATATGAACAGGTTTCGGTGGGCGAGGGAAAACTGGGTTATGTGGTGTAGTGGTGAGCGTGCGTGAACGGGAAACTGCAGTCGCGGGTTGAAACCCGATCAGATCCGAACTTTTCTGTTTTGTGAATTTAAACAATAATTTCATTACAAAGTCTTTCTAGTGACTTTATAGCTGTATCTTTCTAAAAAAGACCACGAAAGTTTCAGAAGAACTTGAATTTTCAAATTTATGATGTTTCCTGTCTTGATTCATATGAATTTTTTTTACGAAAGTTATTCAAATCGTATTAATAAAAATCCAATGATCGACTGTGAAACTTTCATATGGAATGTAAACGTTATTTCGCGTTCAAAACGAACAAATTTCATGAGAATTGTCTTCTTCTTTGGTTTCTGTTACTATAATCAATGTTCATTTTGATGTACCCCATGAGAAATTTGATGTACCCCTGGAGAATTTGACCGATGTACCCCCTGAGATTGGCCTAGATGTACCCTCTAAGACAACTACCTAAATGTACCCCTTCAGACTATGTACCCCCTCAGTCAATGTACCCCCTGAGCATGATGTACCCTATTTCGATGTACCCCTGGAGTATGGGCCGAAAAATTGTACCAGACTAAAGGGGCCGCATCAACTAAAAGCGTCAACCAGAAGTATTCTTATAAAGTCAGAGTATCGTCGTGGAAGAATTTTAAACTGGGTTTAAACTGGTCACAAAACAGTCGAATCTGATTTTAAACTGGTCACGAATCTGATTTTAAACTGGTCACACGACAGTCCAATCTGATGCCATATTCATGAACATTTTCTTTGGAAAACCATTTTCTTTCTAAATATTAACGAAAAAAGCGTGAAAATTGAAGGAGAATCGTTTTCTTTTTGGAAAATCCTTGAATTTTCATGAAATGGGTATACAAATTTCTAACTTTGTTTTCTGTCAGTCAAAGCAATTTTTAGATTTTAAAAAAATTGTATGCTAATAGAGTAGTACCAGTCGATTTCCGCCGCCTGTCGGCGGCTACAATCTCCTGGTACAGAATTTAAAAAAAACAGAAAATCTCGAGAACTCAGAAAGTTAGAAATACAATAATCCTGGGATCCAGAAATTGGAATTTTAGAAAATAAGATATTTGAATGCTTAGAAATATGCATAGAAAAATACATTGTACTTTAAGAGTTTAATAGTTTCTTGACTGCGAATATATTTTTTTCTAGACCTCAAAATTTCAGAATTTCCATTTTCTTAGTTTCCGGGGATTCGAATTCCATTTTTTTTCCAAATTTCAAAATTTCGAGAATTTGAGAAAGTGTAATCAACTCGAAAACTCTTTTTTATCTGATTTTCAGAATCTAGAAAGTTTCAGAACACAAAGATTCCGAACGGCAACGTTTCAGAAACTGACATTTTAGAACCCGAACTCTCAAAAATTTGAAAAATTGAAATTTTCGAAAATTATGTCATTACGAAAAGTGTTCCAAAATGGAAATCATATTCGCAGGCAAAGGTTTAGATACAGTTTTTGAAAGTTTCAGTTTTTTTAAATTTTATATGAGTTCCCGAGTATGGAACTATCGGGATTACGGTAGATGAGGAAAACATTAAATTTGAAATGAGCAATACGCGAAAATGCTAAAAAGTTGTCGGGTTTTGAAACGTCGGGTTCTGAAGTGTCGGGTTCTAAAATGTCAAGTTGTGAAACGTCACGTCATGGTTTGGAACCGTTTGGTACTAAAACATCCAGGAGCTGATTTTCAAATTTTTTTAAAGTTCTCAACTTCTCAAAGTTTGCAGTTCCTGAATCTCCGAATTCCAGATCAAATTTCAAAATATCTGAATTTCAGGATTTCTCCGTTTTTGATTAAAATTTCGAAAATCAAACAAAAAAAGAAATCTGAAAACCGAACATTCAAAATCTTTATCTCTTTCTCTATAACTGATAACTAACTTTCTCAATATCTTTCATAACTGATTTGTTTTTATTTCTAATTCTTTGACCTTCAACTTTTGGAATTCAGAATGCGGATTCGGAATTTTTTCTTTTCGAAAAAAGTTGATTTTTGAAAAAAAATTTCCAAGGAAAATGTTAATGAATATGGAATCAGGAAGTTTCAGAAATATATTTAAACAATTTCTGTAAAACGAAGTTTGCTAAAACGCGCATTTGCAGTAGGTCACATGATCGAAATAGAAGTGAATAATGAAAAAAACAAATTTTTCAAAAAATTTTAATTTTTGAGTTTTGGGCTCAATTCTTTGTAGACAGCACCTGGATAGGCCTAAAAACTGTTTCGCAAAATTTCCTGAAGTTTTAGTGAGTTTGAGCATAATTTTGAAAATTTCGATTCTTAACCCTATAGGTTCCCTATGAGCTAGAAGACCCTGGACACCATAGACATGAAGCGCTCGGCAGTCCATGACTACATACCACACACCACTATAGGAGTCCCATGTTCCTTTGAGTTATTCAAGTTAATGTCCGAGACAGACACACACACACACAGAAAAGTTTCCTTAGTAAGAAGTAGATTTGAAATGCATTATTATCTAATTTCAAACCCGAAAATAGCTCCAAAAATGGCATTCAACTGGAAAATTTTATTTCTCTACAAAAATAACATGAATGGATAGAGCTAGCTAGCACTGACACCAAAAATGAGAACTTTTCATTCGATAGTTTTCAAGAAACTTTAGTTCAAAAACCATTTTCTGACCCTGCAAGTCGGAAAATGTTGAATGAATTTCAGTACATTTTCACGCTCCTATTTTTCTTTTGGAAAATAATTCTGGTTTTCCAAGGAAAATGTTCATGAATATGGCTTTTGAAATTTTTTTTTTGAAATTTTCAGATTGTTCAGATAGTCTAGAAATTCAGACATATACAGAATCTCATACAGAATCTCAGATTCCGCGTATTTTTTTTTGCTTTATGTTAGCATTTTCTCTTCTAAAAATGTATATATTTTAAAAAATTTCATAACATATTTTCATCCATAACATCATTCTTTTTCTTAGAATAGCAGTTGAGTGTCTGTACACCGTCAATTTTTTATTATCTGCATGACACTATATTGTTCTTTCTTCACCCCATCCAAATAAGTATTTATCCTAGACAATATCTATTCAATTTTGGTTAGATTAGTCGAAAGAATACAGTCATAAAACCATAAGTGTGATTGTAAATTAACAACAACACTATAAGTCTGTGGAATGGTGAAGACAGGGGTGAAGAATCCGCCCCCGACTCTGCCTATATAAACCCTCAGGTAGCAACCACTAGTATTCATTCTACTCTCTACCCCCATAGATTCCCAGACGGTCTGCTGTATGGACGTCGGGAATCTATTCCCATTGATTTTTTTTGAAATTTTATCTATTCTGAAATATCCTATGATAATTCAATTTCTACGTATCCTTCTACCTCACATGAATGATGTTTCAAGGTGAGTCCACAAGCTACGTTTTTATAATGTGCTATTCAAAAAAACCTATTTTTTTTCATTCTTGAAACGATTTAAATCATTAAAAAAAATAAACATTCTTGAAACGATTTATATCGGAAAATGTAAAAAATCTAATCGAAATTTGTCGGCTTCTACAAACCCCTTCACACTGGTTTTTTTGTAGTTTTGAGAAAAGAAGCACATGGATTTTGCCAAAATTGACCCTCTACAATTTTGATAAAAATCATACCAGGGGCCGTATTCATGAACATTTACTTTTGTAAATCATTTACTCTCAAAAAATCAACTGAAAAGCGTGAAAATTGGAGAAAAATTATTTACTTTTTGGTAAATACCCCTCTTTTTGGTAAATAGGGGTACTGATTTCGTTTGCTGTTTACATCCACTTCTTGGAAACTTTTCATTACAAAAAAGTTATGTATGAAAAGAATAGTATTGTAACATTGATATTATCTAACTTTAAACACATATTCCGTTTCTGTTCAACTCGAAAATTATGAATTTTAATACAAATGACATGAATGGATAGAGCATTCAATTTAAAGTAATGTGTCAAAATATGAACATTTTCCAGTTTAAGGTAGTTGAGAAATTCTAGTTCAAAGTGATTTTCCTATCTAAAAAGCAGGTAAATCATTTAAAAATAGTAAAAAGATTTTCAGTACATTTTCACGCTTCCATTTACCTTTTGGTAAATGATTCAGTTGATTTTTTGAGAGTAAATGATTTACAAAAGTAAATTTCATGAATACGGCCTCAGATGTGACATATTGGTTTGGTGATATTCTGACAAATTTTCAAAATGTGTTCTTTTCGTCTTTGTTTTTCTGAAGTTTTTAGTTTTCACTGAATTTGGACTTGGAAACAGTTTTTGCCGATTTTCAGTGTTCCTTTCTTTCAAGGGTAACTTTTTTTTGCAAAATGAGAATTTTTGAAACGCTCTAAATCGAACAATGGAAAAAATTAATCAACCCTTTTAATTTTAGTTTATAAATTTTGTTAAGAATGCCATAAATTCAAAAAAGTTGTTTCACCACGTAGGGCCATTTTCCAGTTTTTCGTTTTCTCAAAAGTTTGTATTGATTTTTATTTTATTTCAGGATTGCCTACTCATTCAGTTCAAAAAAGGCTCATTATATGGTGAAGTGACTTTGTGCACAGACAATCAACTGATATAAAAATGAGGGAATAGATGCAGATAAGATGGACAACCGAGGATTATGGCTTTACATCTTTCAAACTCATATTGCCAAATGACGAAGAAATTACAACTATCTGCCAGACAGTGTTTATGTATTCACTTTTAAATTTGAAAAAAGATGAAGATGAACAAGAACAAGAAGAAGAATCAGAAGATGAAGATGAACAAGAAGAATCAGAAGAAGAAGATGAACGAGAAGAATCAGAAGATGAAGATGAAGATGAACAAGAAGAATCAGAAGAAGAAGATGAACGAGAAGAAGAAAAAGATGAAGATGAGCAAGAAGAAGAAGAATCAGAACAAGAAGATGAACAAGAAGAAGATGAAGAAGATGATGAACAAGAAGAAGATGAAGATGAAGAAGATTAAGATTCATTTCAGAAAGTGACGAAACATATGCTATCATCAATTATTGATTAACTAAATTTATTATACCTGAATAAAAATTGGTAATATTCGTTTTTTTACAATTGCTGTTGATCTGAAGATTCTATTCGAATTTAATACAAATTATCGAGCATTGAATTTTTGGCACAGTCGTGGGATATTTGAAATCGAGGTTTCTTCTTTTCTGATTCTACTAGTCTTTTACAGTGCCTCCAATAATGATAGAAAATCACTGTGTTTGACAAAAAATCGAGAATGGAGACGTGTATCAAAAAACTGTAAATGTCATACCATTTACAATTGTAAGCTAGTCCGGAATAAGAGCAATTGATTCAGTCCGTGTCGTGAAAACAAGTCAAAACTTTTTAATTGCAAACAACAGTGGAGACAATAGAACGAAAGATACTGAACAGTATATTCCTAAAGAACAAAGAATGAAAAAATAATCAACTTAATCGAATTGATAAAGCAACAATTTCAGCTTATTTTAGTTTATCTGTTACCGCTTACATTAAAATATTATATTACATTGTTTATACGAGAAGTTCCATGGTCAGGATGTAATATTACGAAGAGACAATTAAAAAATGGATTGAGAACAGGGATTTGTTCGATAATAACATGTTTTCAGGTTTTATATTTTGTTATCAATTGTAACATGTGCCAAATTGCTGTGAAAATCGTCTCGCATTCTTGAACAAATAATTTTCGTTTCACATAAACGGATGTCTGATGATGTAACGAATTCATTCATATCATTTGTGTCGGAAAACATACTTTTTCAGTTGAAGAGCAGCACCTTTTCAAATTATCAATTTTTTAATTTTTCCCGATTTTTGGGTATTAGGTTGGAAAGAAAGTTTCTTTCTTTTTTGGCAAGATTTTTGATCCGATTTTCCTTAAAGCGGAGAAGGCAAGATCAATGAAAGTAACGTTCATGAGCATTGATAGTTGTCTGGCAACGCTCTGATAACTTATTGATCCCCTCGGTCTAGAACGAGAAGGGCTGCGATTGAAAAAGTGGGTCAACTCCTTTTTTGTGTCATCTTTTCGATTGAAATTTTTTCTATCAAGATGACGTTCAAGAGCACAAAGCGACCATTTTTCTGAAAGGGCAATTTCCGGAGAACACGGCGGTTGCAAAAGAATAGTTCAGCCAAACGACATGAATTTTTGGCTGATCCCTTTAGTTACTGGAGATCTCTCACGTCGCGCTGGAAATGCACTTTGGATTTTTCTCATCGTTTCGATTTGACTGTCAAATCCAAGGTTTCTGAATAGAAACTATACAAAGCGGCAGTCATAGTGGTACCACCATCTGAAAGTTTCCAGTCTTCATTCCTTCGAAAAACCACCAAGTTCCTAGCATACCCATTTTTACGGAAATTTGGGTTCCGGGACGTCCAGAGCTAGCCCTTCTTTGTTATTCGACTGACCCTTCCGCACATTGTTAGAGTAGCTTACCTACTTCTCATCTACAATAGTGAGATCATCCAGCCTACTGAACGTGCGAAGAAATCAAAGGTGAAACATACCTATGTCTACATAGCGAAATGTATTGTAGTCCGTGAAGTGAACTTAATCTCCAGCGGGAAGATCAAGCTCATCTTTCTATTGGGAATGGATGGAGCAACGATGAGAGCGAACTGTGTGAACGATGATAAATGTGCACCTGAATAGAGAGAAGAAAGAGATAGAAATGTTTAGATTTATAAAGAGTTTATTGACTTTTGCTTGATGTAGTTGTAATGTCAATTGATGGAAGGCCGCAGAATCTCTGACAAGACTTGTGACTGAGAGAAAGAAGAATAATTAGGCGAGAGGGGATTCATTAGAGAAAGTTGATGAAAACTATAATGAAAGGCTTAGAGAAAGATTGTTAAAGTGATAGAGAGATACTAATTACTAGAGAGAGAAATAGTTAAGAGAGAAAGTGAATTATAACTAAATTGAGAAGGGTCTAAAGGGTTGATAGAGATAACGGGCTGGGGAGTGAGAGAAACAACACAAATATAGATGGAGGGTAATTAACAATAATTATGGAGAACATTTAGAGAGAAAAAGATAATTAGGAAACATAAAAACAACTGATAAACGTTAGAAAGATAAGAAAAATTAGAGGAAATTTATAATTATTGGCGGTGTGCAGGTTTGCTCTATCGCACTTTTGGAGAAGAAACGGCGGGAGATTCAAATCCTGGAGGCAGTGGTGTAGAAAGGCGTCTTGGAAGAGATTGTCGGGAACCCGGGAGCCAGACGGACGAGGTGGAAAGGGAATTCTGGAAAGAGAGCTAGGAAGAAGCCTGACAGCTCTGAATTGATATTATAAGACTCGTGGGACGGAGACGTCCCACGACACTCCCGGGGGAGGGGAGAAGGTGGATCTCTCTTACTCCTCGTCTGATCCGGAAGACTCATGATAGTTCGCCACTTTTTCTTTAGCATGTCGAGACGGCTGCTTGCGCTGAGTGGGCAATGCCGGTTTTTCGACTTGTTGTGGTTATGGTTCTTTCTGGGTTTTGTTTTTGCAGTTTGTTGGTTGTTGATGTATTTTATAGAGACCTGACTAGTCCCTATCAATATCAAGAGGGAATGTTTGACTGCTTCTTTGTGGTTAGACTGATCCCTCAGATCCCTCAGAGTTTGATTGAACCTTGAGTGTTTGACTGATCCTCCAGATCAACATGGACGGCTGTGTCGGTTGCCATGGGACGTTATGATCTTCGACCATATACTCTTTTCCTGATCCTGCACTAAGATCACAGACTGATTAACTTGTCCTGTCGTCTTGTTATGACTGGTGTCATATTGTGCCGTCTTTTTCGACTATGTACTTCGCCATGTAGCTTGTACTTTCGTGGAGGCATTTTTCTGGAATTGTTATCGGGATTCCAAAAGCGTGTAGTCTTGTAGATCTTCTCATCTCCATAATGGATTCTTGTCAGGTTCAATGGGGTCATTCTGTTCTTCGACCCTATACTGATGTCTGTCTTTGTCTCAAGATAACAACTTGTAAGTTTGCTCTGAACTTCTTGTTACGTCTGACGTTGGACTTTGTACGGATGGCTTTCTTGTTTTTGAACCTCCTTGTTTATGGCAGTGCTGGAATGGTTTAGACTCCTGGAGTGGACAAACTCTAATGGGAACTCTTCTCGAGTGTTGGTCTAGTCTCTTACTACTGTCAGTTTTGCCGTTGTCTCTGAAGAGCGCATATTAACTTGGTCTTCCTGGTTTTTCTCAGACCACAGTACCGATTCTTGATTGGTTTCCTAGAACTGCTCTTTTTGGAATCTACAGTCGGGCTAGTTTCTTTTTGCTTTTGAATCTTATTGAGTTCCCGAATATTACGTCGTCATGGATTGGACTTATTGTTCAATTTCATTGTCTTGTTTTTATGAATCGTTCAGCATTCTCATAGTTCTGGTTGCTTGAAACTTGCTGAGGATGTTTCCATTTTACTCTTGCCATGATTCTTATCTTGTTGGTATTGAGCCGCATTCTGATGACGTTTTAAGAGAGTTTTGACAAATCTCTTGTGTAATTAAGTGATTCTGGGGAGTGTAGAGCGGTTACCATGTGCTTCATTGGTTTTCTCTTGATTCTCTGTTCAGTTCTCTTTGACGTTCTGGCATCCAAGATTAGCTTGTTTGTTTTGGTAACAAAGCACATTCAAGCCAGTGTAACTGTAGTTATCCTAGCTGGGTAGGATCGAATTTGGTTGAACTTTACGATTTTATCTTTGACATCTTTTTGTCCTCTTTTAGAGCGTTTCTGCTCTTTTTCAAGTTTTGCAGTTCAAGATTCTCTCGGTTGTCCAGAAGCGAGGTGCATTCAAACCAAGAAAGAATATCCTTCAGAGTTTCAGCATTTAAGACAATTCGTTCGTGTAGTGGTACGGTACTAGTGATTGGTATGAGCAATTCTGAATGGTTGGGGAGCTCTTGGTTGTATTGAGCGTTTCCATGTTAATGGGTACTGTAGAGCCGCCGATGGCTCGCTGATGGATTGTCTCTGCAGGTTTGCAATTCATTGGCGGTCTTTACTCGTGCTGCGCTATCCGCTGGGGTTTCTTCCGTGCTCACGTGATAGAAATGGATTGTAACTCCTTGGTTGGATAGGTCTTTTGTGACTTCGTTCACGGTATTGACTCTGTTGTGGATCCATTCCTTCTTTTGTTCTTTGGTGAGCACCCAATGGAGTGTATTAATAGATCCTTTTAGAGATTCGGTATTTATTCTTTCGTGGCAAGATCTGTTGGGTTCTTATTCGTCTTATGACTATGGAAGCACGAGAAGACTTCAAATTTGTTCAATGAATTGACCGTTTTGTGGATAGTAGATTTGATTTTCCTTCCTCTTTTTGACTATAGTCAATAGTTCCGGTCTGGTAGAATTCCATTGATCACAATGTCTAGGTGTTACTTTGGATTTTGTTTCATTGATTTGTGAATCAATATCTTCCGGATGCTGAATGGGTCTGGATGCTGAATGGATCTTCTGGATGCCAATTGGATGCTTGTAAACTGCTTAATAGCAGTTGCGGCTTCTGACCGTTGATGTATTTTATTGAGAGCCGTCTGGGAGTTTCTATCGCTTCGCGATTCCTTTTGGAACTGTCTGAAAAACTTTCTCGTTTTGCAATCGTAGCTCTTTTTGACTTTTACAATTCTCTAATGGAGCTGTTTGAATTTCTGTCTTCCAATTTGCTGGAGACATTCATTCACTCATGGACTGTTTTTCTGATGATTAGAAGAGTTTTTAAATTTCTGTCGTTTGTATTCTGAGAATTCAGTTCCATGATTCCAGATCCTAAATGGTCAGCGAGATGTCTTTCGAATGACTTCGTCGATTCTGGTTTTTCTGCTGTGTTTCGGATAAGCTGAGCTAGTAGACTAACTGGCGACTTCTTGGTCTCACTCGATTTGATATGGTTTACATTCTATAGCAGGTGGTGATCCTCCACAGATAGAACTGACTAGATTAGACTCAAATTTATCGAGAACTTTTCGACTCGATTTCATCGAGAGTCATTTTTGTCATGAATTCGTCGAGAATCATGAATTTCTTGAGAATCTTTTGTGCTCAGATTCTTTGAGATTATTCTCGATTCAAAATGCCTCCAAAGTTGTTTACTCGAATTCATAGAGAATCTTTTATGCTCAAATTCTTTGAGATTCTTTTGGCTCGAATTCGTCGATACTCATTTCAACTTAAATTCTTCGAGAATCCCGAATTTTTCGAGAATGAATTGCACTCGAATTCTTAAAGAATCGTTTGGACTGGAATTCTTCGAGAATCGTTCCGATTCGGATTCTTTGAGAATCGTTTGGATTCTAACTCTTCGAGAATCACTTATACTCGAATTCTTCGAGACTCTTGATATTCAATTTTACTGAGAACCTTTTATGCTCGGATTCATCAAGTATTTATTAAATTCGAATTCGAGAATGGTGCGGACTCGAATTCTTCGAGAATCGGTTCTTCTTGAGTTCGTTGTGAATCGTTTGGACATGTATTTTTCGAGAACCACTTGTACTCCAATTCTTCGAGGCTCTTTTTGTTGTTTTGAATCTGAGTGATTTTTTCAACTCCGATGCTTGTCATTTGATGAAATTGCTAAATAAGGCATTTATGTATTCATGTTTTTACTTGATCGTGTTCATCTATGTCTAGATGAGTCAATCGAAAGTTGGTGACTTTTCTCATGAAGAGAGATCGTGGTTTCCTGATGGAAATATAACTTGTTCTCTTTTAGAGAATGTGGATAGGTATCTTTGTCAAGAACCATATCGATAGGCTTCGCCAATATCTAACTGTATCTATACCGAGATATTTCAATTCTTCATCAGTTTGATTGGATGTGACATTTACAACACTGTATCTTTTCGTTTTACCGAATTTGGTGATGTCATCATTGCTTTTTTACTTATTGATTTTTGAAAAATTATTGACAACTGTTTCACAGGTTGCTTGATTACTGTTCTAGGTGTGGCTGAAGAACTACTCTGAAGAAATGATACTCATCGGTGTGGAGTGTCACATTAGGGTTACTGTAACATATGCATTAGTTAACAGAAGATAAGCAACACTTCGTGTGCTTTTACGATAGCTTGGATTCAGGAATTATTGTTGGTTTTGTTCATTTCCTGATCATGGTGATGTCTGGGACGTTTGCAGTATCCTTTGAATTTTCCCGTTTGCAGTATCCTTTGAATTTTCCCGTCTACATGTATGCAGATGTATTAATCGTTTTCGCTTGGATCATGGTCCTTCCTTGTAGCTTTCTACAAGTGCTTCGCGTTTCTCTGTGGACTGCCTAATGATCGTATGGCTTCAGTTTAGGAGTGTTTTTGTTCTCCGTCTAGTTCGTTCAAGATGATATTTTTCCTTTGGAAATCTACTAGTCTGATGTTTAGAGCACAAGGTGAGCTCATTTTGCTGCTCTGTTTTCTTATAGAGTCTTGACACTTTTTCAGGTAGTGTTCACTCGGCTATGGATTAATTTGTTATATTATTTATTAGAGTTTTAAAGAAAGTCAATTATTGATTACTAGCATATATCTGATGATACTGATTAAGATGTTCTTCTTTGGTAGCGTGTTTGATGAGGGCTATTCTAGTTTCTTGTATATATTGATCTCGGTGTAATCTTTGGTTTCCTGCTTAGCTTTTCTACTAGTTACAGTATCCTACAGTATATTTTGTGCGTTTTCATTTGATTCTGGCTACGGTTTCACCGTTAAAGATACTCTGGTACTACTCGTGTTCTCCTTACGAGGTTATGAGGAAGACTATGTGGAGACTTATTACTACTCTTGTTCGCTTTATCATGTGTTTTTCCGATATTGTTGTGATTGGTGTTGATCTGCTAGGATTTTCTTCCGATTTCGTAGATGGACACTTTGAACTATCCTTCCCTGTTATCGCTGTAGCGCAGAGGTGATTGAATATTCTTGTTCGCATAAGTCATACTACTGTTGTTCGACGGAGCTTCCGTTCGCTTCGATGTTTCTCAATACTGTCGTGAAAGAGAGTACAACTAGCATCGTCCCAGTTGTTGTCACAACTATGGTGGTTAGCTTTATTATGAAGATTTTGTTTAGAGATAAATTTTATTGTATTGATAGTCACTAGTGCAGTGATCTGATTATGAATTTCATATATTTCCTTTGCTTCTTATTCTGTGTTGTTCATGCAGGCAAAGTTTTTCTTTTCGAGTACTGTAATGTGTCATGTTCTGAACACCTAAACTGTGATTTTTCTGCTCATTGTTATTGGTTTGGATGAGTTACCGGAGTTCTGTATTTAGTTGTCATTACTGTTCGTTCAGATACTTCGATTCTATGCTGTTATGAAAATGGTTTGTGGAGCTCGCCATTTGAGTTGCTTCATTAAATGGTGTGTGTGGACTCCTTCCAAACGTAATGATGAATCTTTCAAAATGAGCGTTCCGCTCTTCTTTTCGGATCTCCAATTCTTGCGAATTCTTTTACGGAGTGTTCATTGGCTAGTGAAGGAACTGCTTCGCAGATCTAGGCGCATGTTTGGCAAATTCTATAGAATCACCTTACACGAGAATTCAATAGTCTAGACGATTATATGTTGCTGATAATTTCCTGATAATTCTCTTGTTATTGAATTTGAAGTTGTTGCTGATCGGTATACTGTCTTCGGGAGATGTCTACTTGAGCATAGTTTGCCTAAACATGTTTCATTTCAGTATTCTGTCTCACTTCGTGAATCGACGTTCTATTTGTAGATGAGATTCTTTGAATATTTGCGAGGTAAAAGGCGTTCTTCTCTTTTGTTCTTGTTGTGAGAGAGTTGTTGTTGTCAGAGGCAGGTTTGGTTATGGTGTGTCTCTATTACTGTTACTGTTGATTGTCATTAAGAACGAAAGAATGGGAGCAGGTGTTTTTGATGAATGGATGTGAAGTTTTTGATTCGTCACTGTTGCTTTAGCTCATTCTTGGGTATTGGTGAGGGTTGGTACATATTTGAACTACTCATTGGAACAATGAGTTAGTTGGCACAGGGGTGATAATGGTCGAGCGCGCCATATCACTACAAGGTTGAGGCTGACGCTGATCAGGCGACGCCGATATCCTAAACGCAGCGCGCTAGGGGATATATACTTGCTAGGTTAGACATCGAGATTACATTGCTGCGTTGTAAGCTTCTAGAGTGTTGGGTTCTTCTGCGCATAAGAACAGCTTATTACTAGACAGCGTCAGTTGTTATGCACGATCATGCGTCCACTCTCGCGCTGCTGTCTCTTCATATGCTTTAATACTCTTTCTACTTCCTCGATATCTGCTCAAGCTACGGTTGTGCTGCTATAGAACAGCTGACTAGTTGAGTATGATAGTCCAGGAGGGCTTTCTACCGTGAGATGAATAGAAAGACTTCAAGGGACTATGACAAGATCTTGCTATTGTTGGGAGATAGTAAGAACTTCAGGGTTTTGATGAACTATTGTAACAGTGAACGAGTCCGAAATGCGGTGAACGAGATGCAGGTGAACTAACAAGGGAGACGTGATATAGTATGCGAATTGTTGTGAATGTAAACAAGTGATCATATTATCGACAGTCATGACGATTGAGCACGACGCTCGTTTTGTCTTTGGTGTGGTTGTAACACTGAACATAGGTGTAAGATGTGACAGATGAAGACGCGATACGTGATGCGTGAGAATTCGTTTTTCCGAGCAATGATTACCTATTGGGCGGCAAATAGTGCATTAACATGTCATCTGCCGATGACGACGACAACAATAACAATGTGTGAGAGAAGAAGGGAAGTGACAATGTCTTTTATTGGAGCCCGAGAAACTAGTATTCTACTGTATTTATTGGTCGAGGAGTCAGAGAAGATGTGTTCGGGAGTCGTTGCGTTCTTCTACTCTGTTTGGTTTCTGAAACACTTCTTGTTTGAAACAAGAGAAAACATCGTTTTATGCGACGGTAGACGAAGATGCTAGACGACGATGTAAATGATTTGAATTCAGATGATGAAGTTATATCCGGGAATTTACACAATTCTCATTGATATAAGCTGACTTCTAGACACGGAGTTGATATTCAGATGTCTTTGCATTGCGGAGCAACTTTCCTCGAGTATTTATAGTTTTCTAGAACATTTTTTTTTTAAGTTTTAAAGCTTTATTAAAGGACTGCTGATTAAAGCACATGACAAATGTAACCATTGTTTGTCGAGCGGGAAGCATTAGGAGACTTGGGGCCTTCTTGTTGTGGTGAAGGTCGATTGGCTTGTACTTGTTCCTGGAGATGAACTCGTATGGCTGTAATATCATTACTTGGTTACGTTATTTGAACATGTGGTTTGTGTTTGATGTACCTTCGTAGCCTATTGTGGATCGGGACACGAGTGAGATGTCATCTGGCAACGATGATCTCTTCTTTAGTGTGGTGAAGATGGTGGCGTTGACTTCATCTGGACGTGTGACACGGCGGACGATCTTCTCTCCCAAGAAGTTACAGATCTCAAAAGTTCTGTTTCTGTCTTGAAGGGTAACGTTGATGAGGAAATGAGCATATACGGAGCACATCTTGTGGTGTAATTCGAGAGTGGCTCCTTTGATTATGTTCTTGTCGTGGGATCAGACGAGGACGACGTGCTTCTTTGGCTTCTTACTTCCATTACGGCGATCCTTCTGCTCTGAAATTTGATATTCAGATGTTTAGTTAGTCCGATGAATTTTATAACCTGATGTTATCCTTATTTATTGTTGGCATTGCTGGGGGTCTTCGAGCCGACGCTGACGACAATCGGTGTGTTCCGTTTGACTCATTCTGTAATACATGTATGTATTTCGGTTGATAAGATACTCTTCGAGCTGTTATTAGTCTACGACGTCGTGTACGACACATCCTTTTTTGAATAATAGTTAGAAAACGATTTGAAAGGAAAGAAAGATAGGAGAAAGCGAACAAAACGAAACATAGAGGAGTGGAGAGGGAGTGTGGCGGGATGAGAGAGCGGGTAGAGAAAGGGGAGAGCGAGCGCGCAACGTAAAGTGAAAGGAAAGGTGACAAGACGTTCCGTCTCGTTGGGAAATTGGGTTCAGTGGTAGAATTTGATGATTTTTATAGTTTTGACTATAACACATTGGGTCGATGCACCATGAAGTGAACTTAATCTCCAGCGGGAAGATCAAGCTCATCTTTCTATTGGGAATGGATGGAGCAACGATGAGAGCGAACTGTGTGAACGATGATAAATGTGCACCTGAATAGAGAGAAGAAAGAGATAGAAATGTTTAGATTTATAAAGAGTTTATTGACTTTTGCTTGATGTAGTTGTAATGTCAATTGATGGAAGGCCGCAGAATCTCTGACAAGACTTGTGACTGAGAGAAAGAAGAATAATTAGGCGAGAGGGGATTCATTAGAGAAAGTTGATGAAAACTATAATGAAAGGCTTAGAGAAAGATTGTTAAAGTGATAGAGAGATACTAGAGATTACTAGAGAGAGAAATAGTTAAAAGAGAAAGTGAATTATAACTAAATTGAGAAGGGCCTAAAGGGTTGATAGAGATAACGGGCTGGGGAGTGAGAGAAACAACACAAATATAGATGGAGGGTAATTAACAATAATTATGGAGAACATTTAGAGAGAAAAAGATAATTAGGAAACATAAAAACAACTGATAAACGTTAGAAAGATAAGAAAAATTAGAGGAAATTTATAATTATTGGCGGTGTGCAGGTTTGCTCTATCGCACTTTTGGAGAAGAAACGGCGGGAGATTCAAATCCTGGAGGCAGTGGTGTAGAAAGGCGTCTTGGAAGAGATTGTCGGGAACCCGGGAGCCAGACGGACGAGGTGGAAAGGGAATTCTGGAAAGAGAGCTAGGAAGAAGCCTGACAGCTCTGAATTGATATTATAAGACTCGTGGGACGGAGACGTCCCACGACAGTCCGGAAAAACACGGGTTACGAATCAACCTAGTTTTTGACTTTGCCAAGAGACTTCGATCCGTTCACAAAAACTGGTTGACTAGAGGACAATGTCTGTGGCATTTTATAAATGGTTTGAAATGGATCCACCTCCCCGGTGTTTAGCAAGTGATGAAGATCCGACTCACTAGGCAGTTTCCATCTTTCAAACAGAACACACCTGGGCGGAATTTTTCGAACCGAACACAAATTGTAGGCAATGACGGACATGTCCTTTATATACGTCCACAATTTTCTTGCAAATAACAGGTGTTTGAAGACCAAATAAAATAACAAATATAGGCATGTAGCTTATGTGCACTGGGATAAGGGCCAAAAGAATCGTCATTTCTCCAACACCAAGTGAGATAAAAATTAACCAATCTACAATCTAATAGACATTAAACACAGCTTTCTAACAAAAAAAAGTTGGGCCCGGTACACCTCTTCTAGAACTAGAAATTGAGCCTCAAAAACAACCCTGCGAAAAAGAAAGAAACTTTCTTTCCAACCTAATATTTTTGTAAAACTGATAAAAGTTATCAAAAGATTTAATTATTCAAAGAGAACGGTAATATGTAGAACATACATGATATGATGTTGATCTCCCTGATCTCCTAGGACCTAAATTCACTTCTCAACATCATATCCTATGTTCATATAGTATGTTCTATTACCGTTCTCTTCGAATAATTTAATTTTTCTGGTAACTTTGGTCAATTTTACAAAAATACCAAAAAAAAATTGGGAAACAATTTAGGAAAATTGATAATTTGAAAAGTCGACAAAATATGAAAATTCTTTGACATACTCACCAAAATGTACCACAAAGCCCGAAACTAAAAGTTATTCTCAATTTAAAAGCGAAAATTCCACAAAAATGACCTAGATTTCAAAAATCCAGGGGGTCCTAAAGACATTGACCGGAAAATATAGGTATTTTTGGTCGTATGAAGCGAATGGCGTTCACCGAATATCGATATCTCGTCTCGTTCTTCCGGAACCTCCAAAAACGAGGGGGGGTCCTAAAGATATTGACCGCACTGTATTAAGTCTAACATGTAAGTTTAAATCCAAAAATTGCTGTTCTTTAACTAAAACAGTATGTTTTCTGAGACAAATGACATGAATTGATAGATCTAGGAAATTTAAGCACTGTGACCAAATATAAAAATTTTTTAGCACATGATTTTTGAGAAAATTTAGTACGAAAGTCATTTTCCGACTCTGCAAATCGGAAAATCATTTGAATAATGTTCAGTACATTTTCACACTCCCATTTTCCTTTTGGAAGATAATTCAGTTGGTTTTTGAAAGGAAAACGGTTTTCCAAGAAAAGCATCGCCTCTGATTTGTTCGTTTGGCCTTTGTATAGAAACAATCTATTAGATTGGCAACTGAGTCTGTGTGCATTTTTTTCCTCGTTTCTCTTAACTAAGCCAGAATAGTAACATGTGTGTAACCGGATATGGTATAAAAGATGATAAAGTTGTTCACATTGACCATCATTCAATCTGCTCTCATTCCGCTTGCGAACATGATGCCCCTTTGGATACCCACTTTTTTTGTGAAATTCCTGTTTGACAACGTCTACTGACTGTTCATCAAAGTTAAGACATTGGGCTCTTCTTTGATGAAAAAACGGTCAATTGACAGTAATTTGCCATCTGATCTTGTCGCCCCCGAATCAGGCTCTAACATCATTGAAACTTTTGAAAAATCCGAAATCGTGTGGAAATCGTCTTAAAAAAGAATTTTCATTCGACTTCAACGGATTTCTGATGATGTGACGAATCAAATTTTTCAGTTTGATCTCTGGCAAAACACATTAGTACAGCAAATGCAGACCTGAAACATGTCAAACCAGGAAAATCAACTGAACTTTATATGCGCTCGAAACCTGAAAAATACTGTAGTCCTTCAAAACATACGAATCGACCAAGTTCTTGAAGTTGCCAAGATACTTCAATCCATTTACAATATTTCGTGGACTAAAGAATTTTACGAGTAGTTTGAAACGGTTCAATAGGATTCTTCAAGAGGTGCAAGTCCAACTTCTGGACCAAGCTTTGTCTTCCAGTTGACCATTTTTATCTTCGAATCCATCAGCCTGATTATTGATGTTAGAGACAATAGGAGATTTTTCTTCTTCTATTTATTATTTTTTTAATGAATACCATCTTCATACCAGAAAAAAACTACAACAAAATGCTCTTTTAAAAGTGTAGACGGTAAGTAACAAATGCAAGCGACATCCTCGCGAACGACAGGAAGGAGGAATGAACCAACGTGTATAGAGCTAGTCCGTGAGATACTGTATCCAACAAAAACGTCCGCTAAGAAAAACAATCACACTGACCAGTTATGTATTTTTCACAGTTGAGCGTTTAAAAATCAAATGAACTTATTAGGCTGAAAACCGGAAGCTCCACAAATCCATTCCAATATCCGGAATACCGGAGTAATCTACTTTCAACTTCCGCAGATTGACATTCTGAACCACTGGACCGGAAGTATAGGTTCAGAACTTATGTTTTCCTAAAACCACATGCCCACTTTTTTCATAAGTCGTAACACTTCTCTGGCCTATGAAACTTGGAAAACAGAGGCCGTATTCATGAACAGTTACTTTTGTTAATCATTTACTCTCAAAAAATCAACTGAAAAGCGTGAAAATTGAAGAAAAATCATTTACTTTCTGGTAAATACCCCTCTTTACACATATTTCGTTTCCGTTCAACTCGAAAATTATGACCTTTGAAACACAAGACATCCGCGGATAGAGCATTCAATTTAAAGTAATGTGTCAAAAAATGAACATTTTTCAGTTTACAGTAGTTGAGAAATTCTAGTTCAAAGTCGTTTTCCTATCTCAAAAGCAGGTAAATTATTTAAGATTTGTAAAAAGATTTTCAGTACATTTTCACGCTTCCATTTACCTTTTGGTAAATGATTCAGTTGATTTTTCGAGAGTAAATGATTTACAAAAGTAAATTTCATGAATACGGCCTCAGAACTGAAACTTTGAATTGCGCAGATGTTGAGGGAAAATATAGAAGGACATGAAATCAATTTTTCAGAAACACAAAGTTGGTAAACGAATGGAGTGTTGCGGAAATTCAAAAATTTTTTAGATAGTGAGAAACATGCTTTATTTGTTTAATACTGGACATTTTATACAATTACGACAACCAACAAAACGTTTATAAAACTAAAAATCATTTGACAAACTCGTTGATCTTTTTCAATAGTGTACAGTTCTCATACAATTCTTGAAATATCAGTTCGCGACGGACATTATGCGTAGTGATTTATGAAATCAATGATCAGCCACTGCACCCTCCGAAACATTTCAAAAAAATCATCTGATAATGGAACTGCTTCTTTAAATCCAATCTTTGATCTCAATATTTCAATGCTCTCACTGCTCTTTTCAGCTTATGCCCAAATGATACTGAGTTATTGTACTATCACCAAACTTCGCTGCCCACATGATAGAAACCAAAAATCAAACAATTTTCATTTTTCCTCTACCACCTCTTCGTATTCATTCTTTACATCATAGATCCCTTCACTTCGCCCCGCCCTTTTTTTCTCTATCTTCCGACTAAAACAGGCTCTGCCCATGTTTTGCTTTTTTTTTTAAAAAGCGTTCTGAGCATAACTCTTCATGATTGTGAGCAGTACCATCCTTTCGAGAAGTTTCGTCCACTTCTTCCCATTCATCCTCCCACCATGATCTCCAAAACTTCTATGCTCCTTTCTTGCATGGCTATAGCCACCTCGGGCTTCAGTGTCCGCCAATCAGCCAAGAACACTGTTCAAAATGCTCATGAGCATCTGACCAGAAAAAGCTGGTGTTGACATGGATTCCGACGACTACACCAACGTCATCAGCCTCACGGCGCCGATATGGATTCCGACGACTACACCAACGTCATCAACTTCTTCCACATCACACACCCGAGACTTTCCATGCTTAACGTTTGCCTTCAAGAGATAAGTTACAAACATTTGCTTCAAAAAAGAAATCTAATTTTTTCATTTTCAGGCTTTCCAGTTCCACACTGCCGGACGTCTATCCCAGACTTCCATTCGTTGCCTGTGCAAAAGAGATGGCTGCAACTTGCCAAAAAGATTTACCACGTTCCTCGATTTCAACAAGCTCCCGATGCCAGAGACATCTTTCTGAATTAACCTTGTTCATCAGCGTTATTTACCATTCAATGATACTCTCCCAGTTCTTGCTTTCACATGTTTGAATACACCTTTCCCGTTGATCTAACCATCGCGCAATTGTTTTTTTTTTCTGACACCATGATACTAATGAGACCCTCGCATCCAATAAAAATGTAAAAGTTAACTTCAAAAACTATTTTTTCGGGTAAAATTTGTTTCAGATGAAGGGAAAAGCTCAGAAATTTGTGACTACAGAAATTCAGTATCATTCATCTTTAAAAGTGTGCGAAATAATGGAGACAAATTTGAAAAAAAAATGTACTAGAAAAAGAGCGTCAATCAGAAGAAATGATCGTTTCATCAATTCGATTATCATCCTGGAGCAAAACCCAGCAGGTTACGAAAATGAAATTCATCACTAGACATCCGGTCTATTTTAAAAGTGTAAGAAACAAATTTCCTCAGATTTCTTATTTTCTTCATGTTTCAAGACGTCAGGTCAACGCCCTCATGTGATGTTGGAGCCTGATTCGAGGACAACATGATACAACGGAAAATTATAGTCAATCGCACAAACTTCTGAGGAACATTGACTATGTTGCGTGGGACATGGCAGCTTTCGAGTGGAAACATTTTTTAAACGCAACGAAACGAGCGGCTGGACTTCCTGTGCAGAAGACAGGAAAAGCCAAATATTTTCGAGACGTTTCCTTTGGTTGAACATCAAATGAAACTTTTGATGAGACAGTCCTAAAACTTCTTACTTCAATTAAAACTCGAAAATTGCAGCTTCAAGCGAAAACTTTTCCCAACGCCAATACTGTAAATTTAAGTGAGTGTCTTGAAACGTTTGAAAATTTAGATAGAAAATGTTGGCGGCGCCATAGTTTTTCAATTTAGCTTTGTGTTTTAACCAAGTTTACAATTTTTGGACACCAACAATAGATGAAATTTGATTTAAAATTTTTATTTGAGCAAAAACAATAAAAAAGAATGATGACAAAATGGTGAAGATACCTCGTATTACACATCGAAGAGCGGCTTTTGGAGTAGTTGGGGTCATGAAAACGGCGAGGATTGAAATCAGAAAAACAATTGAGTTGTGATGAATGAGTGGCCAAAGAACAATCATTTTACAGAACGGAGGGATCTAATTTTTCGTATGCCCGAGGTTTCATTCAGGATTTTTCAAATTCTTGGATTTTTCTATAAAGCATGATAACTGAACAAAAGGAAAAGGGACAATTGAAGATTTTCGAGTATTGAAAACGGATTAATTAGAGATGAAATGAAGAAACAAACTGACGTGGGACGATTTGGACGAGAACATGAATGCTGGTTGAATTTTAATTAGTTCGGAAATTGAAGAGGGATGTACAGGTTTTGGTACTGAAGTTTGGAAGAGCTGGAACATTGTTGAGGAATGAATTATACTGAAGAGTTTGAAAGGAGTGGGACGAATCAGAGGATCAGTAGAAGATCAGCGTCTGCGTCTCTTAGGTGGAACGTGCGTTGTGCTAGCTGAAATAAGTAACGGTTTCAAAAGTTCACAGTTTTAGAAATTCTTACCAGTTCTTTTACAAGCTCGTGGAAGTCGTGTTCGGGTCATATCCTGCTCAGGAACAGCTTCCGGATCAACGGCGACATTTTCTGCGTTTTCTGGTGCCATAGGAATATCAGCTGGAGCCTCTTCCTAAAAATTTAAGGTTTCAGGTCACTTCAATTTTATATTTCTCAAACCTCAGGGATCTCTTCCACCGGAACCCATTCGACAGGAATGAGCTGTTTCAGCTTTTGGATTATCTGTTCCTGTTCTTCTTCAGAATACCAGGTGACAAGAACGTTCTTACTCAAATTCTTCACCATAGATAGTGTTTGTTCCTTCAGCTCCTCGATGTCTTCTACCGGAATTTCTGAAAAATTCTCAACATGAAAAAAAAATACGTTTCAAACAACCAACCATGAAGATTAACAAGTTTCTCAAAGAGAATGTTTTCAGTATAGGAAAACATGACATTGTTGAACTCTTTGTAGAGCGAACCATAGTCCAACATATTATTCTTCCACATCTTCTCCTCAACACGCGACAGCCTGAAAGATAACATTGCAATCCGGTTTTAAATGTAAAAAAATCTTACTCAAACTGACGGGCAATTTGGTTTTCCATCAAAAAGTTGCCTCCCACCACAATACTGTCTTCGGGGGTGTAAACGGCATGGATGAAACCCGATGGGATGATTGCGGTCATGCCCGCTTTAATCACTAGTCGCTCCCATTGATTCTCCATAGCTGCTACAATCCACTTCTTCTTTGTTTTTACAGATGTTTCGTACTCCTTATAAATTTTGATGTTCTCTTCCGTGGGCTGGGCCAAATAGAAAATCTTTGTTCCCTAAATACGCAAAATGAAAAATCAATCAAGGCTAAACTTAAACTTACTTTGAAAACATGGTAGAACACCGACGATGCCGAAAAATCAATATGAACGTTGGTAAAAGATCCAGCCATCGAAACAATCACAAATTTCAAATACTTTGGGAAAGTATTCATCTGTTGCTCAATCCGCTTCTTCTGCTCGGTCAATTCCTCCTCCCTCTCCTCGGTAATCAATTCGTCCTCCAGCTCTTCCTCAATCCGATCCTTCTTTCTGATCAACACTCGTTCCAACCGCTTCTCCAAAGACTCCTCCACGAGGCGAGGCGGGCGAAATTCTTTATCGAACCTGAAAAAAAAAATATGAAACCACGTCAGTGAAAAATATAGATGAATATATTTTTGTTGATGTTCTGCTTCTATAGTCAACTTACTTTGTTCCCGATCCCGATTCCTCATTTGAAAGAATATTGATACAAATATCCCTCTCATGTGCTGGCGTTTTGAATCTGTTGATAACTTCCGAGATTTTCATTTTTTTGGAGAGGGCTTTTTGCTTAAAACTGTCGATGACCGTTACATCGGCATGTTCCTGCGATTCTGAAAAAATTATTTTAAGTGGACCATTGTTTGTTTTTTTAATCACTATTTGAAAACCCCACATATCAAAACAATGTAGAGCATACGGTAAAAAAGTTTAAAGATTGTCAAAATATTTTCCCACAGGATTTTTCACAAATAAAATATTTCATATTGAAAATTCACACTCACGGAGATATTCATGAAGACTTGGGAATCCTAAGTTGAGAGGGACCTTCATGCTCAAGCCGTTCATCGATTTGACCAGTGTTGGAACTGTTGGAACAGAAAACAAATCAGTTCCGTCCTCCAGAGTTTGGCAAAACTTTTGTCTGAAATTAAAATAGTATATTCAGGTATTGTTTCGCTATTTATCTCACTTGTCCATGTGCACTGGTTCCCCATCTTTGAAACCGGAAATCCATGGGCGTGAACCAATTTTCGACGGTTGTCCGACAAAATCTTTGTACGACCTAAACACGAATGAAATTAATTGTTTTGTTCTTTTAAGACTCACAAGTGGGTTGTGTGGACCTTGTCCTCTCTGTTTCTTGCTGGCAGTTCGATTGGCTGATGATCCAGATCGGCCATTGGAGATGGGTCTGGGCCCTTTCCAGTGTTAGATGCACTGGACTGTCCGTTTGACGCATGTGATTGCCGAATGTTCTCAAAAACTACGAAAAGGTCTTCCTCTACTTCCTGCTTGATTTCCTGTTTCACTCGAATTGGCCTGAAAATCAATCGAATTATTGGGCTTATTTCCACTGAATTCAAATATTTCATTACACAAGGAGCTCAAAATCTTCAATACGGTGGTTCAAAACACGTGGGAAATCCGAATTGTTGTACCCTCCAAATTATGTGACAATTAAAATTTAGTACATTGACTCACATCATAACTGGTACATTTTCAAGTTTGTTCAACCTTTCCAGGAGCTCATTGATTTCTTTTTTCGTTTCTTCCATTGACTTTTCCAATCCACTCAGCGTTCTTTTGGCTGCTCCAATACTTTCACAAGAGTCTCTCAATTGTCCAATGAATGTATCCAATAGCTCCTCAGTGCTCTCTAAAGCTGATAAAATTCTGGCCTTTTTCTCTCGAATTTTTTCAGATGTTGGATTGCTTTTGAGGGTATCGCGAAGTTGCGAGAAGTAGGTGTAGATTTCCTCCCATTGCTCAGAAAATGTAATCAGTGCTTGTTTCGCAGTTTCATCAGCTTCCGGGACACACGCCGCTGTCAACTTCCACTTGCTTTTTTCAGAATTCAAACGTTTGAGAACAGTATCGCAAGTTTCAATCAGTTTTGTCAATGTACTTTGTCGGATGTTGAACATTTTGAAGTTGAAGTAGGCGTTGTTACTTTTAGCTGAAAAATAAGAAAATTAATCAACGTCTAAGAAGAATATTTTGAAAAACAAACGAAAACAGATGGTTGTGAGAACGTGATAAACTGCAAAACCTCTAATAGAGTATCACAACGACAGTCAGCATAGAATCAGTGTTGTCTTGGTTTCCAGTCAACAATACGTTCATCATAATGTTAGAAACATTTTTTAATAGTTTTTTTTTTTCGAAATATCTATCCGAGGAACGATTAAAAACTGATTCAAGTTGACTGACATAGTGATACTCTTGAAGTTTTATCGAGTATTTTATACTAAGAAAATCAGGATTCCAAAAATTTTTCAAACTAAAATACAGAAAGAATGGTGTTCCGAAGTCCAGACAGAAAAACGTCTGGAATTCTATTGTTGGGAAAAGAGCATTTAGATGAGAGAGGAATGGAATGAATACTAATGGTTGGTACCTGTGGGTTTATATAGGCAGAGTCAGGGGAGGAGCTGTCACCACTGTCTGCACCGTTCCATAGATTTCTAGTATACTTTTGAAATTATTGTATACTTTCGAAACTTTTTGTATACTTTCGCAAATTTTCGTATACTTTTGAATAATCTAACTGGAAATAGGTAGATATTTCCCCAGGAGAAACACCAAAAATGCAGATACTAAAAGTTGTATAGTGTGCATACAGTCAACTGCGATTCTGGGAATAAGAATGATGAGACGGATGGGAATATGTTGCACAATTTTCTTTTTTTTTTTGGAAATATTGGCTTTATATCTGAGTTTCTGTAAGAGATATAGGAATGTGGATCACTAATCAAATGCGCAACAGAACATCTGAAACATTTTGTCAGTTGACCACTTTTTGATATCTTCTACTGGAACTTAGATTCATGCGCCTAAAGTTGGCGCTTTAGGGACCTTCTATTTGAGTGCTTATGCTATATTAGGTTGTTCCAAAAGTTTTTCACTCTTGGAAAGTCATCGAAATTGAAATCGAATTTGGAAAAAGTCATAATCAGAAAATCGTTACAAGCAAGTTTGTACTAGGTCCAAAATCGATTTTCTGGTAGGCAAAATGAGA
This sequence comes from Caenorhabditis nigoni, assembly GCA_027920645.1. NCBI lineage: Eukaryota > Metazoa > Nematoda > Chromadorea > Rhabditida > Rhabditidae > Caenorhabditis > Caenorhabditis nigoni. The sequence continues at coordinate 9,083,552 of CP115869.1, forward strand.
TCTGAATTGAAACTCCGACTTCTAACTCTCAAACTTCTTAGCAGTATCACAAATTCTGAATCAAAAATTGAAAATACAAATAATAATCCAGCCAAACCTTTAAGTCCAATTCTGATTTCCGAAGAAACGTTCAGTTTTTATTTCTGCAATTCCGGGTAGGCACGGGCTAGCTAATAACTTGCTTCAAAATTGAAGTTGTGAGCAAAACAACATATTAGGTTGGCAACTAAGTCTTTGTGAACTTTTGTTTTCCTTGTTTCTCTTAACTGAGCTAAAACAATAACATGTGTGTAACAGGATATGGTATATAAGATTATAAGGATGTTCACAATAACCATCATTTGCCTTGGTCTCATTCCGCTTGCGAACGGGATGCCTTTTTTATACCCACTGCTTTTTGGTGAAATTTCTGTTTGACGACGTCTTCCGGCTGTATATCGAAGTCAATCCGCTGGGCACTTCTGTGGTGGCTAGTATATTTGACCTATTTCTTATTCAAGGTGATAATATAATTCAGCCGCTCGAAGTTCCCGTGTAGAGTAAGAAAATGCATGCTCATACCCACTCGCCGCTGAACAAAAAAACAGGTCAAAAAGATAAGGTACCCGCTGTCCAAGTTTTTTTTTGTCTTTCCCAACTTTAACGATCTATTTCCATTGGTGGTATGAGTTGTCCTTAAAGTGATTGACATTTCACAGGTAGATTGGTGAGGGTCCCGGTTGACTAGATCTCTCAGCTTGCCTATATCTTGAAGATGTGGTCGCCAAGGACGAGTTTCATCTTTCATTGAGAAGTCCCGGTTCTTGAACTTGCCAGCCCAATTCGCAACGGTGTTTCTATGGGGGCATTGTCTTTGTAAATTTCCACCAGGCGATGATAAATATCGGATACTTTCCGATTAGAAATAAATGTAAACAATATACAAAAATTTCATCCAAAAACAGTGGGTATGAAACGGAGCATCGCGTTCGCAAGTGGAATGAGAGCAGGGCGAATGATGGTTATTGTGAACAACCTTATAATCTTATATACCATATCCTGTTACACACATGTTACTGTTCTAGCTCAGTTAAGAGAAACGGCACTCTTCTAGAATCACGGAACGAAAAAAAAAATCACGGAACGAAAAATCACGGAACGAAAAAATCACGGAACGAAAAAAATTACGGAACGAAAAATAAAATCCCGGAACGAAAAAAATTACGGAACGAAAAATAAAATCCCGGAACGAAAAATAAAATCACGGAACGAAAATTTTGGGTAATCCAAAAAATTGTTATCTTCTTTACTTTGATAAGTAGTATCCGTTGTACTAACTTTGGCATCAATTTTACTTTGTCCATTACCCAAAAGTATACTAAAAAAGGGTATATCAATTTCTTAAGATATGCTAGTTAACAGGTTACATAGGACCTGTAGAACATATGAAAATTCAGTTTAAAGCATCAAAGAGCAGTTATTGAGCTTGCTGATATTTTAGGGTGTTGTAGATTAAAGAAACATGGCGTTTCAGTCTAAACCTGTGACTGAAAAAAGCTTCCTCAATCCAAAAATATCATCCAATTTTTGAAAAATGAAAACTCCAAGGCAAGAAATTTCGTGCCAAGATTTCTACACAATTTGGTCCAATACCATTCTTATTCCGGACCAAAATTTTGCTCCAAGAAGACTAATTTTGAATTAGAAAAGATTTCTTCAATTATAGGCTTAGGCTGAATCATCGTGTTTCCTTCATGTGGGACACCCAAAACACGACGGCAAGTTTAATAACTCTGCTCGTTGCAGCCTCTAATCTTACTCTCATATGTCCTATGATCCTCATAAAATAAGAGCCTTGGTGGGGGTAAGTGTTTTATTTAGACCAAAAATAGATTAACAACAGAATAGGGTAAGAACCTGGGTTAAAACCTGGCTCGGATAACGGGAAAAGTACAGGGACTAGGGGAAACGAAAAGACCTCCCAGAGGGAGGGGGAAGGGGGTATTTATACTGCTCCGAACTTCATTCCAATGACGAGCTGCAGCTTTCTAGGGCTTGGGCTAATGGAGCTGATCGGTCAAGCCGGTGAGACAATCTGGAATGTAAGAGTTAGAGACTGTTAAGAATTGAGATGGTTTTAGACACAAATCCAATTTCTGTAAAACCTAAGAGCTTATCTGTCCTGGACAGAAACAAATATGTTTCCTTGTCTTAGAAATCATATGATTTGTGAATCATCTGGTCAAAGTTTTAGAAAGATGAAAGTACATCCGGATGAATCTAAGAATAACTAACTTCCTAGTTTTAGACCTACTAAGGTATTTAGAATACCTTACAATAACATCTGGGAAATGTCCTATGTAACCTATTAACCATGTACACTATCAACTAGTGTACCTTAAGGACTCAATATACCACATTTCGGGTGTCATTTTGGATACTGAGCAAAGAAAATGTAATGTCAAGGTTAGATTTCAGGATAGTACTCCATTGAAGGTCCTAGCAATTTTTGGATTACCCAAAATTTTCGTTCCGTGATTTTATTTTTCTTTCCGTGATTTTGTTTTTCGTTCCGGGATTTTTTTTTCGTTCCGTGATTTTTTCGTTCCGTGATTTTTCGTTCCGTGATTTTTTTTTCGTTCCGTGATTCTAGAAGAGTGCCAGAGAAACGAGGAAAACAAAAGTGCACAAAGACTTTGTTGCCAACCTAATACTTTCCCGTATAGTCTTCACATTTTAAAGGTTACCAACCGAGTATAGTGTTGTGCGATATATCTACATATCCATGGTCGTCGTAATTGTATGAAAGGTCCAATATCAAATTAATGAAAAACCAGAACAATAAATAATTTATTTTACCAACCGGATGTTCCTGGAAATCGAACTTCCTTTCCTCCTTTATTTTCCCTTAACATCTACTAAATTCAAAATTTCTGTTCTCGTTTTCAAATTTCAGAGGCCAGAAAAGTGTTCCAACTAATGATTTCAAAATAAGTGTGCATATGGTTAGAAAAGAACAAAAGTTCTGAACCTATATTTCCGGTCCAGTCGTTCAGTTGAATGTAAATCTCCGGAAATTTATTGCGGATCACTCTGGTATTCCGGATATTAATGGACCTGTGAAGTTTCTGGTTTTCAGCACTTCTGGATTCGATTTTCTAAAAGGACTTGCTCAACAGCTGCAAACTGCAAAATGAACCTTTTGGGCTCTTGCGCCAAACATTCGGATCAAAGAGAATGTGGGACAAACACAAGAACCTGATTAATCCAACTGATAAGGGCGTCTGACACCAGTTTCGTTGATTCGGATTACAGCGAGAAATTGCATTTTTTATCCGGAAACTCTGATGTTCATGTTCTATTTTTATTCGAATATTTGTTCTCAGTTCTTTTTTGATTTCGTCAGACCACCAAAAACGTTTGTTCAGTTATTTTGACAATCGAGTGACCTAATTTTTTAACGAAATTTCTCTTAAGGAGTCAATCAGGATTGATTAAAACTTTTCACATTTAGTTCGAAAGAAAAAATATTTCGCAAATCCAAAAATAGGTTCCTTCATTTTCTCCTTCCATGATAATCGGACTCAAAATTCTCGGGCAAGTACCAAAAAAATTGGATAAATATGAGGAGTACTTGGCAGATGATATCATATCTTTACATCAAATAGAAACATGGGAGCCGAATACATCAACCTTTGATTACGAATCTGATAAAAACATTCAGGAATTTCTGTTATTTGGAAAGGTGATGGTTGTTTCACTAACCGTCGACCGCGGGTGTCAAAAATAGGTTTTACTTTCGCTTTTGATTGTTTTCTAGCATCAAAACCTTTTGATCGCTAGAACTTTTGATTCATTTTTGTGTCAGTGGTATTCAACGTTTGATAAAACGAATGAAAAAAATCAGAATTGAATGTATTTTGAATTCCAGATACAATATTCAATCTGGGTTAACACGTGTATTTAGTAGGATTGTATTCAGTAGGTCTGTATTTGGTAGGTTTTGTATTTAGTAGGTCGTGCGCTATAATCAAACGCCGTGCGCTATAATTACGTTTTGTTGCGTACAATATCAGGATATCTAATACCAGGAATTTTTGTGTTCATGATATACAGGGTGGCTAATAAATATTGATACACAACTTTGCTCTAACTTACACGCCTGCATAGAAGCGGAAATGGGGGCATTTATTGAAAATCTTGTTAATTACACCTTCTTTTACATATTTGCAAAGTTTCATGAGAAATGGCTCAAGCTTTACCGAACCATACATCGATAATTGAAGTGTTAGTTACGCAAAGATCAATTCGGACATCTCCAAAAAGCTCAAAGCGCGAAGAATCTCGGTTCAAAAAACTAATATACGTTACCAGATATTCGAGTTTCTAGATGACCAAAATCCGGAAAAGAGCCCCAGAAAGATGGTCAACGACTTCAATATGTCTCACAAATTGATAGAAACTACCGTCAATCAGAAGCTGTACTTCCATTCTCATCGAAAACAGAAGGCGGCGTTCCTGACGAAGAAAATCCAGCTGTTTCTGAAGGAAAAAGGACAACACCTCCTCGGTGGCACGCTAGCAATTTTCAAGCCATGTTTGCGATTTTTAATGATGAAATGTTTGCTGTTGAGGCTGACGAGAACGGTAAAACCAGCCAAATTAATTCTTCTGACTTCGACACCGTTTGTAAAAAAGAAAAAAAACTGCATCTAAGCCAAGGGTCGTGCCGCAGACACTCAGAAGTGGTTCAAGGGCAATTTTCCAGGGTCTTTATAGGTTGCAGAAAAGCAGGCACCGTCGTCGTATTTGAACCAATTGGGCTAAGCCATTCAAGGATATCCTAGCCAAAGGGTCTCCACGGAATATTACCCAAGTTTGGATGCTTTGCTGGTTTCTCACGAGAAATTATGGGAGGATCTTCAGCTAAAAAACCTGCGTGCCGAGATCGACTCTTGTCCGGAAGGAAACGAGCTATCATCAAAGCCGATGGTGGAAGATTTGAAAACTATTGTTAAATTTTGAATCTCTATCGTTTCAATAATCTACTGTTAAAATTTCAACAATTTCGAATGATTTTTGAACGAGTTATGCTGCCTTGAATGTGTATCAATATTTATTAGCCACCCTGTACCGTAAAAACTCTATTAGATAGCCATCCCTAATTGAAAAATCAAGAAAACATCGGAAGTCATTTTATGAAAGAGTTGAAAATTGAGCACTTTTGTAATGATTTTCAGTAAAAATTAGCTCCGAACAATAAAGTGCCAGCCTCTAATTGAATGCCACCCCCTAATACAGTGCCACCCCAGAACACTTTCGAACAATAGAGTGCCATGGCTATCTGATAGAGTTTTTACTCTAATTTAATGAAGAAACCATAAAAAATGGATATGGATTAGATACAAGGATTCGTTCAAAAAAATTATATTTTACAGCTCTTATTTTATTTTATCAATTTGAACAAGTTCAGGATTAGATGTGTAGAACATCATGAATAATCCGTGTGTTTCTGAAAATGAAAGCAATTTGGATGAAATATATACGTTTCCGTTCAGAATTGGCGACTAATAGATTTGAGACATATACGAGACATGAGACCCAATTTCTCCTGAAATCACTTCATAAAAAACTCGCCTTGGAACTCAGGGGTTTTTATTAAAAATGCTCTTTCAAAAAATATCAATCATACAGTTCGCCTCATCTTTTAAAATCTCATATTCGTTTTAGTGGAGATAACTGACTGTTGATCTCCATGAATTTCGTTTTTTTTTCAGAATTTGTTCTCTGAGGCGAAATTACGACAAGTCATAATGTGAACGTATATTCTTGAACTCTTCGAACGATTCTAAACCATTTTGAGAACTTCAAAAAAGACTTTCTATTCAGTGTCTTTGTTGCGCCAAGAAAATGCAAAACGATCATATAGCTGAATAATAAAAAACCGTGGACAAAACAAACAAAGCTCCGTCTCCTCTTCCAGCGTTCTATTTTGCTTTTTGAGTGATCAAATGTCTGCGTTTCTTATCACTCGCTTCCCGGTGTCCTCTCTTCCACGAAGCGTCATTCATTCATATTTGTACATAACAATGGCTACTTCCTGATTTTTGTGGCCTCCATTTTATTGATTTTTACTGATTTTTTCTGAAAATTTTCTATGGAGTTGAAAAAAAAAGGTGAGATCATTGTTAAAGAAAAATCATGATTCCCAAAAAGTGATTTGAAATTATGAAATTCTAGAAGTTTCAAATTTCCAAATTCTGAATTTTTTTTCGAAGTGGAAATCAAATTTCCAAATTCTGAATTTTTTTTTTTCGAAGTGGAAATCAAGTTTCCAAATTCTGAATTTTTTTTTCGAAGTGGAAATTTAGAAATTTAGAGAATTTAAAGTTCAAAATTCATTCAACAATTCAGAAATTCCGAAATTACAAAATTTTGAAATGTTGAAATTTTGAAATTTTGAAAATCTGAAATTTCGAAATTCTGAAATTTTGAAATTCTGAAATTTTGAAATTATAAAGTTTTGAAAATCTGAACTTTTGAAACTCTGAAATTTTGACATTCTGATATTCTGGTATTCGGAGATTTCGGAAATTCAAAATTCCAAATTTTAGAAAATTCTAAAAATCTGAAGTTCTGAAATTCTGAGATTTAAAAATTTGAACATTCGAAAATTTGCAATTCTGTATTTCTGATGTTTTCAAGATTTGAAGACTCGGCATTTTTGAAATTTTGGGAAAACGAATTTTTGAATTTCTGAAACTTCAAAACTTCAAAAATTCTGAATATCTGAAGTTCTAAGTTCCCGAAATTCTGAAAATTCCAATCAAGCATCAGACGACTATTTTTCTAACGACTATTTTTTTAACGAATTTTCATTTCAGACGTTCAACGATATTATTCATCTGGTGGTCGCCCAGATTGTATTTGATGACGTCGAATTCGCCTACTCCACACGACCATCTGTAAATGTCCTCAATGGAATCAATTTTTTGTCTGGAGCCAGGAAAAACTGTGGCGCTAGTTGGCCCTAGTGGAAATGGAAAGTCGACGCATGTGAATCTGCTTCAACAATACTACCAACCGTCTTCTGGAAGAATCCTGCTAGATGGGACACCAGATGGCAAACGTGGATGAGTTTGTGGCTAGGATGGAAGATGGATAGGATGTTCTGTGTGGAAAGTGCGGTGTCAAGATGTCGGGAGGTCAGAAGCAGAGAAGAGCCCTTGTTCGCAATCCTCGGGTTCTGATCCTGGACGAAGCAACCATTGGATGTGGAGTCGGAGGCGTTGGTTCAGTGAGATAAGATTTTTGTGTGCTCGTATTTATTAAATAAAATTGTTATTATCTAGACAGATTTCCAGTATTTTTTATTTTCAGAATTTGATACAGTTTAGACAGAACATCAGAAATATCTGAATTTACAGTAATTTCAGAGTTTTCAAACTTTAGAATCTTAAAATCTCCAATATCTTTGATACCGCGTAAATTTCAAACGCTTTTGTGCTTTTCGATAAGTTCATTTTAAAAAAGCTGCAAAAAAGTGGAGAGTGTGGAAAACTGATGTCAGGAATTTGGTCGTGGAAACTTTTCAGTTCGAATATCAAAAACTTGTCACAAAAACTGTTTGTCAAGTAGTCAAAGCATTGTTCGATTTGCCAGAGTTGAAAAATAAGGCTTGTTTGAATCTTTCTAAAAAAAAAGACTAGAAAAGGCTGGATAAACTGAAATAAGGAAAAAATTGGGAGTTATGGTTGGAGAACAAACGAAAAGGAGAAACAGACTGCATTGGATTTGAAATAAAATGAAAAAGTTGGAGAAGGTATTGAGGATGTAGCAGAAAGAAAAGAGCAATTGGGATTGTTTGTGATGATGAATATTCCGGAAATTCAATCCCATTTTGAACTAGAAGAAATAGAAGTGGTTTGATTTCAGCGAATTTTTTGCTATAACATTTAACACACATTCTCTGAGATTTTCGAGCAACCCACTGTACAAAAAAAAATCAAACTGTTCCGAACGTGTTGGTATTACATACAGTTAGTACACTTGAACTTCTAAGAATTTTGAGGATACTTTTGATTGGCTCCGCCCACTTGGATCCGATCTGCAAAACTCGCTGGTCAAAAAATAAAATTTTTTATTTTTTGAGATAGAAACGAAATCTTTTTTGAAGTAAATGTATTTTGTTATTTTAAGCATTTTTTATGTTGAGACCAAAAATGTAGAGTCTCCTCTTCTAATAGAAAACTTCATTCTTTCGTGATTTTTCTATTTTTTCGCAGTTTTTTCAAGTTTTCGTCCCTATGGGACTGCGTGGCAATGGATTTTTTTGCAGATTCAGAATTCTCATAAAATTTTACTATAGAAACATGCAAAAAATCAGCGGATTTGTAGGACCGAAATGACGAATTTCGCGAAAATGTCGATTTTTCCGACTACTGAAAAATTTCGAAATTTATTTTTGGTTTTCAAATTTTTTGAAGTTCTGTTTTCTTTGTGAATTTGAACATAACCAATAAAAATATGTTATTTAAAGGCAATACCGGTACACTTGTCGCTTTATTTTGAGATTTATCAATGAGAACCAATGAAAAATCGAGATTGGGGTTCCGATGACTATAATTTTTTTCAGAGAAGAGTCAGAGTTTTGAAATGTTCTGAAGAAATATGAATAAACATATGGGCAATTCAAAAAACACAAAATTCTGTGTTTCCAATAAAGTTCAAAGATTTTTTGGAACATTTTATGAACTCAACCTTCTAAAAAATTGGAACATTTTTTCAAAGTTTTCTAGCATGTGAAGTTTTCTTTTCCGGAGCATGCTCAATATGTAAAATTGTTTGTAAAGACCGAATTCTCCCAAAAATGTAAGTCCAATATAGCTGAAGGCCCAAGTATGTGATACAGCAACAGTCAAAGTGACACCAACTTATCACCTAAATAATTTTTTCCCAGGCTAAATTTTTTCAAATGTTTTGTCTCGAATTGATTATATTGTGCATCGCAGTGATGTTTTTGATCAATTTGCATTTTATATCATTTCAAAACATCAACTGGCTCTAGTTCCCTTCTTGCGTCTCCATTTGAGCCAATCCTGGCTGAAGTTTTTGCTCAGATCCCCAGCATAAAAGACAAAGCATGATTATATAACGTTATCAATCAAAATATAGAACAATCATTCTAAAATCATAAGGAAAATTTGGCCTGGGAAAAAATTATTTAGGTGATAAGTTGGTGTCACTTTGACTGTTGCTGTATCACATACTTGGGCCTTCAGCTATATTGGACTTACATTTTTGGGAGAATTCGGTCTTTACAAACAATTTTACATATTGAGCATGCTCCGGAAAAGAAAACTTCACATGCTAGAAAACTTTGAAAAAATGTTCCAATTTTTTAGAAGGTTGAGTTCATAAAATGTTCCAAAAAATCTTTGAACTTTATTGGAAACACAGAATTTTGTGTTTTTTGAATTGCCCATATGTTTATTCATATTTCTTCAGAACATTTCAAAACTCTGACTCTTCTCTGAAAAAAATTATAGTCATCGGAACCCCAATCTCGATTTTTCATTGGTTCTCATTGATAAATCTCAAAATAAAGCGACAAGTGTACCGGTATTGCCTTTAAATAACATATTTTTATTGGTTATGTTCAAATTCACAAAGAAAACAGAACTTCAAAAAATTTGAAAACCAAAAATAAATTTCGAAATTTTTCAGTAGTCGAAAAAATCGACATTTTCGCGAAATTCGTCATTTCGGTCCTACAAATCTGCTGATTTTTTGCATGTTTCTATAGTAAAATTTTATGAGAATTCTGAATCTGCAAAAAAATCCATTGCCACGCAGTCCCATAGGGACGAAAACTTGAAAAAACTGCGAAAAAATAGAAAAATCACGAAAGAATGAAGTTTTCTATTGGAAGAGGAGACTCTACATTTTTGGTCTCAACATAAAAAATGCTTAAAATAACAAAATACGTTTACTCCAAAAAAGATTTCGTTTCTATCTCAAAAAATAAAAAATTTTATTTTTTGAACAGCGAGTTTTGCAGATCGGATCCAAGTGGGCGGAGCCAATCAAAAGTATCCTCAAAATTCTTAGAAGTTCAAGTGTACTAACTGTATGTAATACCAACACATTTGGAACAGTTTGATTTTTTTTTGTACATAGGACAATGGGTCGATGCTCGAAAACTACAGAGAATGTGTGTTAAATGTGGGATTTCAATCTCTCGCTTCCCAGTGTCCTTTCTTTTGTTTCACGTCAACCATCTCCCAATGTGCACAACAATGGTTACTTCCTGAATTTTCGTGGCCTAAATTCTTTTGGCTTTACTGACCATTTCTGAAATTTCAGCAATTGAGATTCGAAAAAAAGTGCGAATATTGTTAGAGAAATTTCATTTTTTCCAAAAAGTGATTTTGAAAAAATTGTATAACATATTACCATCCGTCACATCATTCTCCTTTCCAGAATCACAGTTCAGTGTATGCACATAATACAATTTTTATTATCTGCCCTTACACTCTATTGTTCGTCGTTATCTCTTCCAAATCGGTATTTATCTTGGGAGAATATCCATCTTTTTTGTGTTGGATACGGCGAAAGAATACAGTCGTAAAACCATGAGTGTGATTGTAAATCTGTGGAATGGTGAAGACGAGGGCGAAGGCTCCGCCCCCGAATCTGCCTATATAAACCCTCAGGTAGCAACCATTAGTATTCACTCCCCTCTCTCCCCACAATAGATTCCCAGACGTTCTTCTGTATGGACGTCGGGAATCTATTCCTATTGATTTTTTTGAAACTTTTCCTATTCTTAAATATCCTATAATTCTCCAAGCTATACCTATTCTTCTATGCCCCATAATTGAGATCCTAAGGTGAGTCCGCAAATTACGTTTGAATAATGTGATATTCAGAATAAAACCTAATAACCTTTTTTTTGCACAATGAGAAATTTTGAAACGCTCTAAATGGAGCAATGTAAAAAATTTATCAATCCTTCTGATTCTAGTTTTCCGAATTTTGTTAAGAATTTCATAAATTGAAAAAAGTGGTTGCCCATGTAGGGCAATTTTCCAGTTTTTTGTTCTCTCAAAAGTTTGTATTGACTTTTATTTCATTTCAGGATTGCCGACTCATTTATCTCAAAGAAGGCTCATTCAATGGTGAAGTCACTTTGTGCACAGATTAAATCAACTGAAATAGCAATAATAAAGGAATCGATGCAGATATGATAGACCACAAAAGATTATGCTTCGACTTCTTCCAAATTGAGATTGCCAGAAAATGATGAAGAAAACTTTTCCAAAAATCAAGAAAATCTTTTTGACAAGCATTATGAAAACAAACTTACCGACCGAGGAAAACTTCGGAGAAATTTTCTATCAGTTGTTAGGAATGCCCATTTGAATTGTATCCTTCTTCGAAAGGATGGTTTTGTTCAATACATCGGAATCGTGAACTTGAAAGAGTTGTATATAAAATCTGGTCAAAATCTAAAGCTTGACGATCTTCTAACACTGAATGCTGAACAGGTGAAATATAACTTCGAGATTTGGATCGTTTCTTCAAGTTGTGGATGAACGGATCTTTTCCGAACCTGAAGTGTTTCTCAATTAAGAAAAAAACAAAGACTTTACCAGCTTGGAATATTGAAAGCAGCAGGAACAGTTTATATGGCAAAACTCGAACATGATGATGACGTGGAAGCAGGAGCTCAAGAAAATCCAAAAGTTGATAATATAGAAGAATCGGAAGAATAAGAAGAAAAAGAAGGAGATGAAGATGAAGAAGAAGAATAAGAAGAAGAATCGGAAGAAGAAGAAGATTCGGAAGAAGAAGAAGAATCAGAAGAAGAACCAGAAGAAGAATCAGAAGAAGAAGAAGATTCAGAAGAACAAGAAGATGAAGAAGAAAAATATGAAGATGAAGAATCGGAAGAAGAAGATGATGAAGAAGATCAAGGAGGAAAATCGTCAAATTTCGAAATTCGCATTTCATGTTCTTCATTTCAGAAAGTGACGAAACATATTCTATCATCAATTATTGATTAACTAAATTCATTATACTCAAATAAAAATTTGATATTATTTGTTTGTTTACTGATGCTAGAATAATCGATGATTCTATTCGAATTTAATACAAAATATCGACTCTTGAGTGTTCGGCACATTTGGATATCGTGAAATATTTAGAATCAAGATTTTCTGTTTTCTGATTCTATTAGTCTTTGACAGTGCGTCCAATAATGATAGGAGTCTTTGAGACTGTAACTCGAGAATGGAGGAAGAAATGAAAACACTGTAAACGCCATAAAATTCAAAATAAAAAATCCTACGGGACAAAAGTTTTTCATTCAGTCCGTGTCGTAAAAATAGGTTAAAATTTTCAAATGACAAAGATCAGGATAGACAATAAAACATAAGATACTGTTAAATATATTTTTCGATTATTAATAATGAAAAGCAAACAACTTATCAAAAAAAAAATGTTATTTCCATCGTCTTCATTCATTCATATCATACGCCTTCAAACTTGATGCACGTAGAGAAAGGAAAGAAGCCGTCGTATCTATGTCCCATCACAGGAACTTAAAAGCGCATATCTCAAAAACTAAAATCAATGTTGAGAAGTTGTCGATCACAAAAACAAAGTAGTTTTACTGGTTTCGCACAGAAAAGTTGTCATCCAAGCTCATAGTACTCCTTGAAACTTACTGTTAGATGTGTTATACGAACTATCTTCAACATTTCGTCATCATTTTTTTTTCGATTTGGTCAAATAGAAATTTCAAATTAAATTTCATCTATTGTTGGTGTTGTTAATTTCGTTAAAACAGGAATCAAAATTGAAAAACTATGGCGCTACGCCACGTTTTCTATCTAAATTTAAGAATGTTTCAGGACTCTTTTATTTAAATTTAAAGTATTGGCGTTGGAAAAAGTTTTCGCTTGATGCCATACAATTTTTGAGTGTTATTTGAATTAAGAAGTTCTAGGATTGTCTCATCAAAAGTTTCATTTGTTGTTCAACCGAAGGGAACGTCTCAAATGTTCTGAGTTTTCCTGTCTTCTGCACACTTCAACAGCTCGTCTCGTTTTCGACTGAATTGACAACCCTCTCAGTGGATGTTCAATGAAGCATTGATAGCAAAGTTCTGAAAATTTACTAAAACATGAACTCAAAAAAAGTTGTTTCACTCGAACGCTGTCATGTCCCACAAAACTTAGTCAATGATCCCGAGAAACTTTTGTGACTGGCTACAGTGCGTCCAATAAGTTTGGGACCCCCTATATTTTGGCCGTCTGGCCAAATCTAGAAAAGTTATCAAAAATCTGTGAATGCAGTTCGATTCCAAATGTGAAATAACCTCTGGAACCAAAATTTGGGTATCCCACCTTTCTTGGTCCCTGCGTACCACCAAAAAGATACTTTTTGTCCAATAAGTTAATGGCCCCCTGAAATTTTCGAAATTTTGTAAATTTTTTGTCGAATTTTTGCTTTTAAACTGAAAATAACTTTTAGTTTTGAGCTTTTTTCGTACATTTTTATAAGAATAAAAAAAATAATTTTCGTATTTTGTTGATTTTCGAAATTATCATTTTTCCTCATTTTTGGTTTTTTTTAATGACCCAAGATGTCAAAAAATTAATTAATGATTTGAGAGGAAACAGTCATGGAACATACAGAATTTGATGCGGAGAAGTGAATTCAGGTACTGGAAGATCTCTCACGGGCTTCATTGGGTACAGACACAAAGATGATCCTGCCAAATGCCAGATGTATCAACTTTGTAAAAATGGTGGAGTGGTAATTGAGAGAAAGGTGCCTTAACGGTCTAGAACCAACTCAATGTGCCCCTACTTATTGACAAATAATAAAATAGGTACTTTCTAACGTGGTCTAAACTTATAAGATATAAAATGCCGCATTTGCGGAATCATAAGTTTATCAGTGATGGTAAAGCTTGTGGGGCATCTTTGTGTCTGTACCCTATGAAGCTCCTGACTGACCTTCCAGTACCCAAATTCATTTCTCAGTATCATATTCTGTATGTTCCATGATTGTTTCCTTGAAATATTCTACCTTTTGACATCTTGGGTCATTTTTACAAAAAAAAACCAAAAAAATGATGATTTCGAAAGTCAACAAAACATGAGAAATTTTCGAAATACTTATGAAAATGTACGAAAAAAGCTCAAAACTGAAAGTTATTTTCAGTTTGAAAGCGAAAATTCGACAAAAATTTTTCAAAATTTCGTAAATTTCAGGGAGTCCTAAACTTATTGGGAAAAAGGGTCTTTTTGGTGGTACGCAGGGACCAAAAATGGTGGGATACCCATAATTCGGTTCCAGAGGTCATTTCACATTTATAATCGAACTGCATTCACAGATTTTTGATAACTTTTCTAGATTTGGCCAGACGGCCAAAAGATAGGGGGGGGTAGTAAACTTATTGAACGCACTGTATTATTTGCCGTTTGATCATGCTTTCCTCGCATCAGGTTCCCACAGCACATGAGGACGTTGAGCCGACGTCTTGAAACATTAAAAAATGGAAAATCTGGGGAAATTCGTTTTTCATTCTTAAAATAGACTTTACATTCGACTTCACCGGATGCATAGTGATGTCGTAAGTTCTGTTTCTCGTATTTTTTTGCGCTATATGTCATTTTTAGACTTTTAATATCACCATATGTCATTTTTAGACTTTTATTATATAATCTTTTGAAGAAACGATAAAAAATATACCGGGGTTAGTTCAGAAAATAATATGTTTTCCAGTTTTTATACATTGTTATCCATTGAAGTATGTGCCGGACAAGTTCTGAAAAACATTGTACAAAGATATGAGATTAAATTTTTCTGCACAGCATTCTTACTTCTGTCAGAAACAACACTAAAAGTCATTTTTGTTTATCATACTTTTTTACATACAATTCGAACAATTATTAACACTATTTTTGAGGACTTCAACACATAGCTCCTTCTCCTCTCCCAGCGTTCTATTTCGCTTTTTGGGTGATCAAACGTCTGCGTTTCTTATCCCTCGCTTCCCAGTGTCCTCTCTTCCACGAAGCGTCAATCATTCATTTTTCTACACGACAATGGCTACTTCCTGATTTTTGTGGCCTCATTCGAATGATTTTTACTGGTTATTTCTGAAAATATTGCAAAGGTAAGATTATTTAAAAAAAAACCATCCTTTTCAAAAATTGATTTGAAACTCAGAAATTCTAAAGATTTAGCGAATCGTAAAATTTTGAAAATTCTAAAAATCTGAAACTCTGAAAATCTAAGATTTTGAAATTTGAAAATTCGAAAATTTAAATTTCTACATATAATTCTAAATTCCGAAGTTTTGAAATGTTTGAAATTCAGAAAATCTGAAATTTAGACATTCCGAAATTCAGGAGATTCCGATCTAACTCTAGATTAAAGGAGGCCAGACATCAAAAAAAAAAGTTTCCCTGATATTTTGGCTAGTGAACCCCCATGAGGGGTTGAACTCATGATAGGCAGCTCAGGGGTACAGCGCCGCTACCGGCTGAGCTACGGGGCCGCAAACGCGGCCGACCACCAATGACCTACATAAGCGCGGCGCGATAATCTCGCCCCGAGAAAACCCCGTAGACTTTCGTGTCTGGCCTCCTTTAATACTCCTCTAATAAAAAAGTAATTGTTTTAACGTACAGTGGCGAACGTTAGTGAGTGTCACTCTATACTTTTGTTCATAACTTTGCTCAAACTTGTCCAATCATTAAAAACTTTTTTTGTTACATGTAGCTGTGTTTTCAACAAAACGTTGTATTAGTTTTTTGAAATTCAACCAATTTTTGTATCTTCTGAATCTTCACAGACGTGACGAAGACTCCAGAAGCAAAAAAAAATTTTCCGTCGGAATTTTTTTAAAGATTGGCTTTGTGATGAAAAATGTTTGGTGTAGATCAAATATATACAAAAAAAAAGTTTGAAGCGGTTTGGAACACTTGCTCTT
This sequence comes from Caenorhabditis nigoni, assembly GCA_027920645.1. NCBI lineage: Eukaryota > Metazoa > Nematoda > Chromadorea > Rhabditida > Rhabditidae > Caenorhabditis > Caenorhabditis nigoni. Next base: position 9,099,543 of record CP115869.1, read on the forward strand.
GAGATATGCTCACTGGAGCATAAAAGGTACTGTTCAGGAGTTTGGCTATGACTCGGTTCAAAATGATCCAAATTTGCTCAAATTTTGGGAGAATGTGTGTCTGTAATTGTTTTACAATATACATACAGAACTTTGTATTTTGGGAATAAAAAATTTTTCATAATTTTTTCATTTTTCTGTAGTGAAGAGAGGCTATGTATTATGAAAAAAATTTTTATTCCCAAAATATAATAATATAATATAAACGATATTAGAAACCTATCCAGTGCTCGGTAGCAGATGGCTAACGTTCATGAGTTTGTGACTAGGATGGAAGCTGGATAGGATACTCTATGTGGAAAGTGCGGTGTCAGGATGTCGGGAGGTCAGAAGCAAAGAATCGCCAAAGCTCTCGTTCGCAATCCCCGAGCTCTCATCCTCGACAAAGCAACCATGGCATTGGATATGGAATCAGAGGCATTGGTTCAGCAAGCTCTCAGTCGGTGTACCCAGGATATGACTGTGTTGGTCATTGTTTATCGCCTGTCAATTGTCCGGAACTCCAACAATATCGCTGTGATCGAACATGGAGGAGTCAGTGCTCAAGAGACCAACGAGGAGTTGATGGAGGATTCTGAAGGATTGTGTATTAAATTGGTCATGAGACAGTCGAATCTAATTGAATAAAGATATTGTGTTTCCTTTTTTTTAAATAAAATTGTTGTTGACCATTTGGACAGATTTCCATTTTCATTATCATTTTCAGGCATTCCAGATAATCTAGAATTTCAGACATATATAGACAGAAATCTCGACAAAAATCTGTCAAACCCTACCAAATTCTATTCAAATCTGGACGACCACTTTTGTCGATGCAGTTCAGACAGAGTTCAGAATTTCAGAATCTCAGAATCTTCGAAGTCTCAGATTCCGTGAAATTTTTTTTGCTTAGCGTTCTCTCTTCTGTGTCACGTCAACCAATCCCCATCGTGCACAACAATGACTACTCCTTGAAGTTTTATAACCAAAATTCTTTAAATTTTTATGACGAATTCTGAAAATATTTCTATGGGCCAAAAATTCGGGGGGGGGTACAACGATTCGGGGGTACAAGTGGGTACAACTGATTTAGGGGTACAAAATCCATGATTCGGGGGTACAAAATCCCTGGGTAAATTTTATTTTTCGTACGATTGAGTTGAATTTTTTATCTAAACGAAGCTGCGAACCATTTAGAGACAAAATTTCGTTTCAGAAGTGCGAAAAATACAACTTGCTGGAAAATTTTGTACACCCGAATCATGGATTTTGCACCCCTAAATCAGTTGTACCCCCTTGTACCCCCGAATCGTTGTACCCTCCGAATTTTTTGTCATTTCTATGTAGTTTGAAAACTGTGAGGTTAATGTTTGATAAAAACCATTTATTCCAACAAGTGATTTTTAAAAAATTTTTGTAGAACATATTCCCGTCCGTCACATCATTCTTCTTCCCAGAATCACAGTTGAGTGTCTGCACATCATTAATTTTTTATTATCTGCAGTTACATTCTATCATTCCCTCTTCACCCCATCAAAATAGGTGTTTATCATAGGAGGTCAATCTATATCCGTTCAGATTAGTGGAAAGAATACAGTCGTAATACCATAAGTGTGATTGTAAATTCACAATCACACTATAAATCTGTGGAACGGTGAAGACAGGTGTGAAGACTCCGCCCCCAACTCTGACTATATAAACCCTCAGGTAGAAACCATTAGTATTCATTTCCCTTTCTCCCCCACAATAGATTCCCAGACGTCCTTCTGTATGGACGTCGGGAATCTATTCCTATTGATTTTTCCTGAAATTCCTAATATTCTTATTCTAAACTATGCCATACTTCTACAAGTTCGTTGCCACATAATCAAGATTTCGAGGTGAGTCAGAAAACTACGTATGGATAATGCGTTATTCAAATTTTTAAAAAACCCAATAACGCTTCTCCAAAATGATCATTTTAAAAACTATCTAGATCGGAAAATTTAGGTTCATGACAAATAACATTCAAAATTTCGAGATTTCCCATTCCCGGTTTTTTGCTTTTTTGAAGCTCTTAGTTTTTGACTGAATTTAGACATGTTAACATTTTTGGCTTTTTTTCTAGTTTAGAGGTTCCAAAAAAATTAGATGTCCGAAAAAAATTAGACAAAGAAAATGATAAGTTTTCCTTTTTTAAAAAGGGATAGGGGACCATTCTTGTCATCCGAGTAGCTCATTGAGAAAATTGAGTTTAAATAATAGTTTTTATGCAATACTGTAGATCTCTTCAAAGAAACAATTTTTTTAATTTTCCAGAAACCCAAAATGATTCATTCTCATAGTCTGGTGACTCCTCTTGAAGACAGCGTCGTGTTGGACACAAAGTCACTCTGCGACTCAATTTCTCGAGAGATGAAAAAAGAAAAATCACGCAGGAGGTTTTCGTCTTCATAACTGGATCCAATTACCAGAGCAGGAAAGATTGGAAATTGGGAACTGTGTGCTTCCGAAGAAAAGGGCTAGACAAAGGTCAAAAAACAAAACCCTGAACGCGATTTTCGAAGTCACTGAGAAGCCACCACACGAAACGATGCACATGATTTCCGAGCACTTGAACTTGGAGTTCAGAACAGTTTTGAACTATTTCAACCGCAACCGACAACGTTAACTAGATCTTAAACGCCAACAGATGTAGAACGAGAATCAATAAGATTATTTCATGATTATTGATTTTTCTCATGTCATTTTTCATTTGTCATTTTCTCATGTGAGCATAGCATATTTTGAGTAATAAACTGTGAAAATTTTACTCTTTTTTTCAATTAAAACATTTTAAGTGTGTTTTGCAGCTCACTGGGTCATGAGCAATCTTGTTTTAAAATCAGTTTCAAGTAAGTCCAATGTCGTGTGCTCTAGCAGACTCTAAACGTGCTTTTTAAGTCAAATTATCTAGATACCTAGGAGAGATATCAAAAATTTGTCAGCTATTAACATGTTTATCAAACTTTCACTCATATTTTATCTGATGACAGATTTTTAATATTTCTCATGAGAACCGAGATAATTGAGATCAAAGTGCATGTATAGGAGGGTTGCCATTAGATCGTTTGCGGTAGGTTGTCAAAACAATTTGAAAACGTTACTGTAGGTTTAATGATACTGAAGCTATATGCATTTTTGACAAGATGAAATCAAAATTCTCGAAATTGGTATTTAATAGAAAAAACTTTCGGAAAAAAAATCCATCAAAATCAGTGTTGTGCTGGAGGATGTGCCTGTGAGTTTCCAACAGATTCCTGGAGGCTGTGGAAGAACACAGAAGACTTCAGAAAAACTAGAAAATCAGAGCAAGGTCCGTTGTGAGTGATTTTTTGTTCTCATCCTATTTATGGAATTCTCACTTTCCCACGAAGATCTGGGACAACTCATGGGGATGTCATAGCAATGTTTGCTGTCCGTAGGTAACCCGAGGAGAACTTCTTTTTTTTACGACTACATTGTTAATCCACATTCTCGAAAAACACAATGAATGAATGTAATCCCCACCATTCTACCGTACTACCGTATTCTACCGTAAGCCCACCCAAACCGTCAACTTTGAGCTCAATTATCTTGATTTTTGTGAGAAATTTTTAAAATGTGTTAACTGATACATTGTTTATCATAATGTCAGAAACGTTTTGTCAGTTAACCCTTTTTCAGTATCTTTCTTATGAACCGAGATAATTGAGCTCAAGGCTCACGTTCAGAGTAGGCTTCTTAAAAGGGTCTTTTTGTCGAGATTTCTGTCTATCTCTCCATGCACTGTAGTTTGAGCTTAATCACCGTAAAACCTGTATTAGGAGGGTCCTTTTTAATAGAAGGGCCTTTGTAATAAAAGACTCTCTGCAAAAAATATCCCTTCCAAAATCTGTCTTCAAATCCAAACATTTCGGTACGTTTTTAGTTGAAAATATTCCGAAAATTTGAAAAGAAAGCTGTCAAGCAAGTTCTACTAGAATATCGAGTCCGACAGTACTGAAAACGAACTTTTAAACTAATTAATTATATGTTTTCATGAATATTGAGAGTTGTATAATGTTATGATATGTTTTTCGGACTAGAATTTTTCGCTGATTCTGAATATGATATTTTCAGATCAAAATTTTCACTTAAAAAAATTATCTGTTTTAAACTTGAGTATAACTTTTTATTGAATAAAACAAAGTTTCTCATAATTTGTTCTTGGACTTTTTGAAAATTTCTCTCAAAATTTGAAAATTTTTCTCAAATTGGTGAGTGTACTTTTTGGGTAGACAAAGCGACGGCTTCTTTGTATGTGTCACTATGTTTGGTCTCTGTCTGCGTCGTTTCCGCATCACACTATTAATTTTCTATCAGTTAGTGAGAATTTTTTTTCGAATAGTAATCATTCTATCTTACATGACGTCCAACTGCTAGAACGTCTCATTTTGTCTATTTAATCATTCTATTTTTTCTAATTATTCTATCATTCTAATTATTCTTACATGACGTCCATCTGATTTCGAACGTCTTTTTCTCTTATTTTTCTGAGCATTTCTGTATTTTCTGTGTATTTTTTTATAAAGTAAGTTTTCAAATTGACAAAAACCTTTTCTCATAATTTAATTACAGATATTTCAATTTGCCCATGACGAAGCCATCTGACATCTCTTTTGGTGAAGTTTTACTATGCAAAGTGATGCCTTCGGACGACTTGTTGATTCCCGTTCTACCATACAACTGGAGAATTGGATTTCGGACTAGGCAAAGGTATTATTTTTTGTTGAATTTTAGGAACAGTTTTTTTCAGCATGCGCTCGAGAAGAGAACCAGGAAGATTCTGAGCACACGGATGATGAGAGAGCGTTTGCAGGTGTTTATATGTACCACTGCCAAACTGCAATAGGCTCTGTCCGTTGGATATGCGATTGTCAAAGTGTTCCATGTTAGATTTTGAAATGTCGGCATTAGATTTATAATAATTTTAAGGCGATTTCATATGAGATCTGGCTCGGGAATGATGCAAATGGAGAAGGGGTCTCTTCACCTCTTATATTGATGAGATGATGGCCGAGAAAGTCGTAAGTGACAAATAAAATAAAATAAATATAGTTTTTGCTTTTAGCAACGTTTGGGATTGTCAGCAGGAGTGGATACGGATGAGGCCAGAGCAGATTTCATTCGACATTACTACGACATGGATCAAATAGTTTTGAATGAGGCATTGTTCTCGAAGAAACCAGGAAAAAAAGCAGTGGCTAAATTGATGTTGAATTCACTTGTGAGTTTTTTTTTAATTTCAATAGTTTGTAGAAATTCCATGTTTCAGTGAGGAAAATTTGCTCAGAAGGTTGATAGAGGGAACAGCACCATTATCATCGACCCTGCGAAGTTTTATAGAATTTTCCATGACAAATTCATCGAAATCACCCCTGCCCTAGTTGTGAAGCACAGAAAGAATGTAAAGTGTCTGACAAGTTCAAGGACGAGAGCAATGCAAATTGCTGCATACACAACATCATATGCTCGTTTTTATCTTTATGATTTCATGGAAAAAGTCGGAGGTGAAAACATTTTTTATGCTGGTAAGGATATAAGAAAAATTAACTGTTCATAATTTTTTTTTCAGATACCGATTCCATTGTCTACAGAATTCCGGAAGGTGAAGAGGATCCTCTGGAAAACAACATAGGATCCTTCCTAGGAGATCTCACAAGTGAGCTAAGTGGGGAAATGTTGGAGTTTGTGGCACTCGGACCAAAGACCTACTGCTACAAAAGAATCTATGAGTAATTAAGATTTGAAGGTAAACAATAGAAAAAAACCCTTTAAAGGGGGCCAGACATCAAAAAAAAGTTTCCCTGATTTTTTGCCTAGAGAACCCCCATGAGGAGTTGAACTCATGACATGCAGCTCAGGGGTACAGCGCCGCTACCGGCTGAGCTATGGGGGCGCAAACGCGACCGACGACCGATGGCCTACATAAGCGCGGCGCGATTTCGTTCCCCCAAACTGTCCCCCAAAGATTTTGCTGTCTCGCCTCCTTTAATGTTTTCAATTTTGTGGATCTCGAGGAATGCAACATTAATCACTCTAAATGTTGAGGCCGACAAAATCGTAACGGTTGAGAAGATGAAGAGGATGGTGAAGGAGGTTCCTCAATTCACGATGCAGCGCAATGCAGAGCACCAAGTTGTAGCCAAAGATGTCCACAAGGAGTTCAAGTTAACAATTAACAAACGCCGAATTTCGCCAGATGGGACGACGCTGCCATTCGGATTCAAAAATTAAATGATCTCTTGTTCTTTTTTTTCAATGCCAAATCTTGCGAGATGAAACGGGCCTACCGTTCGGGTATGGAAAATAAATGATCTCTTTTTTGTCAGTGGGATTTAACGTTTGATAAAACAAGTGAAAAAAAAAATGTAGGTAGAATTGAACGTATTTTGAATCCAATTAAAATATTTAATTTGGGTGAACACTTGTATTCAGTAGGCTTGTATTTAGGAATCTTGTATTCAGTGAGTTAGTGTTCAGTAGGTCTGTATTTAGTAGGCTGTGCGGTATAATCATGCCATATGTCATTCTTTTTTACTTTATTCCGTGCAATATCAGTGTATTTAATACCTATCACGGTGAGATATCACATCGCAAATCCGGAAACTTTGATGTTCATGATATAATATTTGGAAGAAACGATAAGAAGTATGGATTTGGATTAGGAACAGAGATTCGTTGTGAAAATAACATGTCAGATCTCGTTTTGTTGGATATGCACACAAAAGTAGACAACAGTGAAGCTCCATTCATTTTTCTAAGCCGTATTTTAAGGACAATAAAAACTTTCTATTGTGCGTCTCTGCAGCACCAAAAAACGCAAAAAAATTATATAGCTGACCGTGAATAAAACAAACATAGCTCCGTCTCCATTCACAGCGTTCTATTTTGCTTTTTGAGTCATCAAATGTCTGCGTTTCTTATCACTCGCTTCCCAGTGTCCTCTCTTCCACGAAGCTTCAATCATTCATTTTTCTACACAACAATGGCTACTTCCTGATTTTTGTGGCCTCAATACTATTGATTTTTACTGAATATATTTTTTTTTCGAAATAAGAAACCAATTATTCATTTCCAGTTACATTGAGTTGAAAAACCCTGATTTCTTGACGCGGCGGAGAAGAATCCCTACCCTCCCCACCCTTGTCGTTTTGTTGGCATTGGTGAGTTCGTGTAGCGTTCATTTTCTACAGCTGCTCATTTTGCCGATTGAGTGCGCGTGATTTCAAACTGTGCCATAGAAGCATACAAACTGCTGAGCAAGTTCGCCAGTCGTTTGGCGCGGTTCTGGCTCAATCATACGCTTTAGAACATCGTGATCGACAATTTATAGAGAAAATCCACTCCCGTTGTCGTCAAGGTTTTCATCACTGTTTTTTTTTAACTATTCAAAAACCTGCGTCAGGAATAGTGCTTCGTCAACAGAAACTTTCGACAGTGTGCGGAATCGTTTTTGTACTGTTTGAAGCCGTACCACAAACAAGTGCGCATCAGTAAATTTTGGTTGAGCATTTTAGAAAGAATTTTTTCTGATAACTATAAATTAAAACTTGGCAAACAATATATCAAACAACTTGTCATGAAACGCTCTTTCAAAAAAACATAAACGGTACAATAAAAATTTAGATTTCTCCGAGTTATAAGCAAACAAAACCGTGTCCGGAGTCAAACTTGCCAACCTAATAAATGTTATTTGTCATGAACCTAAATTTTCCGATTTAGATAGTTTTTAAAATGATAATTTGGGAAAAGCGTTGTTGAGTTTTTTATTCTAAAATTGCGCTGAGGTTCTGAAGTTTTGAGATTTAGTAATCCTGAACTCTGTCTTAATTGCATCGGAAGGAATTGTCGTCCAGTATTGATTAGAATCTGGTAGGGATCGACAGATTTTTGTTGGGATTTCTGTCTGTATTTGTCTGAATCTCTCGATTATTCAAAATGCCTGTTTTTCATTTCAGTAAAACTGGAAATTTGTCCAAAAGCTCAACAACAATTTTATTTTGAAAAAAAAATGCAAACACACAATATCTTCATCCAGTTAGATTCGACTGTCTTGTGACCAATTCAAAACACAAGCCTTCAGAATCCTCCATCAACTCCTCGTTGGTCTCTTGAGCACTGACTCCTCCATGTTCGATCACAGCGATATTGTTGAAGTTCCGGACAATTGACAGGCGATGAGCAATGACCAACACAGTCATATCCTGGGCACACCGACTGAGAGCTTGCTGAACCAATGCCTCTGATTCCACATCCAACAGTTAGTTTTTTATTAGGGATCGGAATGTCCAAAATTTCGGAATTTCTTAATTTCAAATATTGCAAAACTTCGAAATTTCAGAAAATCAGAAATTTGAAATTTTGAATTTTCAAATTTCGGAATCTCAGAATTGCGGAAAATTTCAAAATTTGAAGTCCTGAAATAAAAATTTGGAATTTTCGGATTTTAAACTTTCGAAATCTTAGAATTTCAGAGTTTTCGAATTTTCGAAATTTTAAAACTCCCAAAATTTTAAAATTTTCTGAGTTTTACATCCCTTTTTGAAAATGATGGTTTTTCTCTAACATTAATCTCACCTGTTTTGAAAAAAAAATATATTCAGTAAAAATCAATAGTATTGAGGCCACAAAAATCAGGAAGTAGCCATTGTTGTGTAGAAAAATGAATGATTGAAGCTTCGTGGAAGAGAGGACACTGGGAAGCGAGTGATAAGAAACGCAGACATTTGATGACTCAAAAAGCAAAATAGAACGCTGTGAGTGGAGACGGAGCTATGTTTGTTTTATTCACGGTCAGCTATATAATTTTTTTGCGTTTTTTGGTGCTGCAGAGACGCACAATAGAAAGTTTTTATTGTCCTCAAAATACGGCTTAGAAAAATGAATGGAGCTTCACTGTTGTCTACTTTTTTGTGCATATCCAACAAAACGAGATCTGACATGTTATTTTCACAACGAATCTCTGTTCCTAATCCAAATCCATACTTCTTATCGTTTCTTCCAAATATTATATCATGAACATCAAAGTTTCCGGATTTGCGATGTGGTATCTCACCGTGATAGGTATTAAATACAAAAAGGGTTAACTGACAAAACGTTTCTGACATTATGATAAACAATTTATCAGTTGACACATTTTAAAAATTTCTCACAAAAATCAAGATAATTGAGCTCAAAGTTGACGGTTTGGGTGAGCTTCTATCAGAGGAAATACGGTAGTATGGTGGGGATTACATCCATTGATTGTGTTTTTCGAGAATGTGGATTAACAATGTAGTCGTAAAAAAAAGAAGTTCTCCTCGGGTTACCTACGGACAGCAAACATTGCTATGACATCCCCATGAGTTGTCCCAGATCTTTGTGGGAAAGTGAGAATTCCATAAATAGGATGAGAACAAAAAATCACTCACAACGGACCTTGCTCTGATTTTCTAGTTTTTCTGAAGTCTTCTGTGTTCTTCCACAGCCTCCAGGAATCTGTTGGAAACTAACAGGCACATCCTCCAGCACAACACTGATTTTGATGGATTTTTTCCGAAAGTTTTTTTTCTATTGAATACCAATTTCGAGAATTTTGATTTCATCTTGTCAAAAATGCATATAGCTTCAGCATTAAACCTACATTAACGTTTTCAAACTTTTTTGATAACCTACCGTAAACGCCCTAATGGTATCCCTCTCATACATGCACGTTAAGCTCAATTATCTTGATTCTCATGAGAGATATCAAAAATTTGTCAACAGATAAAATATGGGTGATAATATGATAAACATATTAAAACATTTCTAATATTTCTCGTAGGAATCGAGATAATTTAACTTAAAAGGCACGTTAAGGGTCTACTAGAAAACAAGATATTGGAACTACTTGAAACTTGTTTTGAAACAAGATGGCTCATGACAGAGTGAGCTGAACAACACATTTGGAATATATTAATAGGAAAAAGAGTTGAATAAAAAAACGTTTATTACTCAAAAAAGGTTCGCTGGATGAGAAAATGAAATATGACATGAGAAAAAGCAATAATCATAAAATAATCTTATTTTCTGTTGGTGTTGAAGATCCAGTTGACGTTGTCGGTTGCGGTTGAAATAGTTCAAAACTGTTTTGAACTCCAAGTTCAAGTGCTCCGAAATCATCTCTATTGTTTCACGTGGTGGCTTCTCATTGACTTCGAAAATCGCGTTCAGGGTTTTCTTTTTTGACCTTTATTCAGCCCTTTTCTTCGGAAGCATCCAGTTCACAATATCCAATGTTTCCTTCTCTGGTAATTGGATCCAGTTATGAAGACGAAAACCTCCTGCGTGATTTTTCTTTTTTTATCTCTCGAGAAATTGAGTCGACGAGTGACTTTGTGTCCAACACGACGCTGTCTTCAAGAGGAGTCATCAGAGGATGAGGATGAATTATTTTGGATTTCTGGAAAATTCAAAAAAAATTTTTTTCGAAGAGATCTACAGTATTTCATAAAAAATTTGAATTTTCCAGAAATCCAAAATAATTCATCCTCATCCTCTGATGACTCCTCTTGAAGACAGCGTCGTGTTGGACACAAAGTCACTCTGCGACTCAATTTCTCGAGAGATGAAAAAAGAAAAATCAAGCAGGAGGTTTTCGTCTTCATAACTGGATCCAATTACCAGAGCAGGAAAGATTGGAAATTGGGAACTGTGTGCTTCCGAAGAAAAGGGCTAAATAAAGGTCAAAAAAGAAAACCCTGAACGCGATTTTCGAAGTCAATGAGAAGCCACCACGTGAAACAATAGAGATGATTTCGGAGCACTTGAACTTGGAGTTCAAAACAGTTTTGAACTATTTCAACCGCAACCGACAACGTCAACTGGATCTTCAACACCAACAGAAAATAAGATTATTTTATGATTATTGCTTTTTCTCATGTCATATTTCATTTTCTCATCCAGCGAACCTTTTTTGAGTAATAAACGTTTTTTTTATTCAACTCTTTTTCCTATTAATATATTCCAAATGTGTTGTTCAGCTCACTCTGTCATGAGCCATCTTGTTTCAAAACAAGTTTCAAGTAGTTCCAATATCTTGTTTTCTAGTAGACCCTTAACGTGCCTTTTAAGTTAAATTATCTCGATTCCTACGAGAAATATTAGAAATGTTTTTAATATGTTTATCATATTATCACCCATATTTTATCTGTTGACAAATTTTTGATATCTCTCATGAGAATCAAGATAATTGAGCTTAACGTGCATGTATGAGAGGGATACCATTAGAGCGTTTACGGTAGGTTATCAAAAAAGTTTGAAAACGTTAATGTAGGTTTAATGCTGAAGCTATATGCATTTTTGACAAGATGAAATCAAAATTCTCGAAATTGGTATTTAATAGAAAAAACTTTCGGAAAAAAAATCCATCAAAATCAGTGTTGTGCTGGAGGATGTGCCTGTTAGTTTCCAACAGATTCCTGGAGGCTGTGGAAGAACACAGAAGACTTCAGAAAAACTAGAAAATCAGAGCAAGGTCCGTTGTGAGTGATTTTTTGTTCTCATCCTATTTATGGAATTCTCACTTTCCCACAAAGATCTGGGACAACTCATGGGGATGTCATAGCAATGTTTGCTGTCCGTAGGTAACCCGAGGAGAACTTCTTTTTTTTACGACTACATTGTTAATCCACATTCTCGAAAAACACAATCAATGGATGTAATCCCCACCATTCAACCGTATTTCCTCTGATAGAAGCTCACCCAAACCGTCAACTTTGAGCTCAATTATCTTGATTTTTGTGAGAAATTTTTAAAATGTGTCAACTGATAAATTGTGTATCATAATGTCAGAAAGGTTTTTTTCACTTTTTTAGTATCTTTCTTATGAACCGACATAATTCAGCTCAAGGTTCACGTTCAGGGTAAGCTTCTTAAGACACGTTCTCTGGAGAACTCAACTTCAAGGCTATTGTCCACTGTACAGAAAAATTCAAACTAGTTTTTATGGGTTGATATAATATATCATGAAAGTTGGGGCATTTTTAAGATAAAAAATGTACATTTGGTTCGGACCCACCCAGTACGGTCCGTACGGTGACCAACTTTGGTCAAAAAATGAAAATTTTTTCCGGATGGAGATAATGATTAGATTTAAGTTGCAATAGATTATACTTGCTATTTTAAACATTTTTTGTGTTTAAACAAAAATTCTGACTCGTTTCCTTTCCGCTGAAAATTTTGATTTTATTTCCAATGTTGACAAAAATCACTAAAAATCGGTCGTCGTGAAAAATTTTAACATTAGCTGAAAAAAGATAACATCAGATTCAAATTCAGCGTGCAAAATGACACCAGAAAACATTTGTTTTAGATTGGATATCCTGAGCATAAGGCCAGTTTTAAGCCAAAATGTGCCCAAAATAGAGGTTTCACCATGTGGGGGAGTACATGGCACCTAAAATTCGCCCGAAATCGACCCTCTCCAATTTTGATGAAATTTGCACCAGATGTAATATTTGTGATGAGTAGTTTTCTGGCAAAGTTTGAAGATTTGTTCTCATCGTCTTCTTGCTTTTTCCGAAGCACGAAAAAAGCTGCAAAAATTGATTTCAAGTCCATTTTCAGTGAAAAAATAAAGGTTGCAAAAATACTTGAAGACGATGAGAACAAATCTTCAAACTTTGCCAGAATACTACCCATCACAAATACTACATCTGGTGCAAATTTCATCAAAATTGGAGAGGGTCGATTTCGGGCGAATTTTAGGTGCCATGTACTCCCCCACATGGTGAAACCTCTATTTTGGGCACATTTTGGCTTAAAACTGGCCTTATGCTCAGGATATCCAATCTAAAACAAATGTTTTCTGGTGTCATTTTGCACGCTGAATTCGAATCTAACGTTATCTTTTTTCAGCTAATGTTAAAATTTTTCACGACGACCGATTTTTAGTGATTTTTGTCAACATTGGAAATAAAATCAAAATTTTCAGCGGAAAGGAAACGAGTCAGAATTTTTGTTTAAACACAAAAAATGTTTAAAATAGCAAGTATAATCTATTGCAACTTAAATCTAATCATTATCTCCATCCGGAAAAATTTTCATTTTTTGACCAAAGTTGGTCACCGTTTGGACCGTACTGGGTGGGTCCGAACCAAATGTACATTTTTTATCTCAAAAGTGTCCCAACTTTCATGATATATAATATCAACCCATAAAAACTAGTTTGAATTTTTCTGTACAGCACTATTTTCGGTTCTGCCAGAGAATGCGTATTAAAAGGGTTCCAAGCACTCCATGCACCCATTTTTAAAAGCCTATCCTGAACGTGAACCTTAAGTTCAATTATCTCGGTTCATAAGAAAGATACTAAAAAACGTTTCTGACATTATGATAAACAATTTATCTGTTGACACATTTCAAACATTTCCCACAGAAATCAAGATAATTTTTAGCTTAATCAAAACCTGTATTAAAAGGGCCCTTTTAATAGAAGAGCCCTCGCAATAGATGGGCCCTCTGCAAAAAAACCCCTTCTGAAATGTGTCTCAAAACTCCAACATTTCGGTACATTTCCAGTTGAAAATATTCCGAAAATTTGAAAAGGAAGCAGTCAAGGAAGTTCTACTAGGATGTCGAGTCCTGCAATACTGAAAACGAACTTTTCAATTAATTCATTATCTGTTTTCATGAATATTGAAAGTTATATAATGTTATGATATGTTTTTCGGATTAGAATTTTTCGCTGATTCTGAATATGATATTTTGAGATCAAAATTTTCACCTTTTTTTTTAAATTTTTTTGCTTAAACCTCGAACATAACTTTTTATTAAATAAAACAAAGTTTCTCATATTTTATTTTTGGACTTTTCGAAAATTTCTTTCAAAATTTGAAATTTTTCTCAAGTTGGTGAGTGTACTTTTTTGGGTAGACAAAGCGACGGCTTCTTTGTATGTGTCACTATGTTTGGTCGCTGTCTGCATCGTTTCCGCAGCACACTATTTTTTCTGTCAGTTGGTGAGAAATTTTTTTTCGAATAGTCCTCATTCTGTCTTATATGACGTCCGACTGCTAGAACGTCTTATTTTATATTTTTCTAATTATTCTACTATTCTAATTAATTTATATGACGTCCATCTGATTTCGGACGTCTTTTTTCTTATTTTTCTGAATATTTCTGATTTTTCTGAGTATTTTTTTTATAAAGTAAGTTTTCAAATTCACAAATAACGTTTCTCATAATTTAACTGCAGATATTTCAATTTGCACATGACGAAGCCATTTGACATCTTTTTGGTGGATTTTTGGTATGCAAAGTGATGGCTCCGGACGACTAATTGATTCCCGTTCTGCCAGACAAGTCCACTGGAAAATTTTCTGTGACAAATCCATCGAAACCACCCATATTCGGACTGTCAATGATACTCTAGTTGTGAAGCACAGAAAGAAGGCGAAGTATCTTACAAGTTTAAGGACGAGTGCAATGCAAATTTCTGCATACACAATTTCATATGCTCTTATTTATCTCTATGATTTCATGGAGAAAGTCGAAGTGGAAGACATCATTTATGCTGGTAAGAATATAAGAAAAAGAATTTTGTCATTTTTTTTCCAGATACCGACTCCATTGTCTACAGCATTCCGGATGGTGAAGAGGATCCTCTGGAAAACAGCATAGGAGATCTCAAAAGTGTGCTATCGATGGAACCTTTTAAGTAAAGGTAGGAGTCAGCAGAAACCACTTGCATAAATCGAAAGCGCATGATCGAAAACCTATAAATCCGTTTTCAAAGTTTGCTCACGAGGCCTTTGAAGTGCTGAAATTTCAGTCTCAGTGCCACAAATCCCATTTTCCGTGTAATTTTGTTATTCCGTTTTCTTCGTACAGAAAAAAAAGAGATTGGCAGGTTGTAACATTTTCTCGTTCCCAGCAGAGAAACATGTATCATCTAATTGTACCCACCAAATAGATGGTCCAATTCAAGACGGAAGGATGTGACTAAGTTTTGATAATTGGCACATTTTCTCATAGCTAAATGTCATCTACAGTAGGACATCTTAGGCTCCTCCTATATTACCACAGAATCTGCTTAAAAGCACAAGGTGATTACTTATTTTTTCATTTGTCAATTTTGCCTCAAAATTTTTTCAAATAATTTTATGATTTCAGGAATGAACCCAGTAATCATAAGTGTTCAGTTGAAGTTGAGGGGAGATGAAGGAGGAGGTGTACAAGTCATCGTGGATCCCCAGGTATGTATAGAAGATCAACTTATAAGTTGATCTGTAGTAACCTGACAATTATGTTAACTTCATATGGAAATATCTTTCTTACATATTCTATCTCAATTGAGAAAAAAAAGAATAAATATTACTAGTTAGAAAGGTTTCTTATTAGGTTATGTTTAATTTCAAAAAATCATTCTATGTATTTTCCAAAAGGTAAATACACACGTGAAATTATATGAAAAGCCGTTTATCTTTTTTAGAATTATTTGTCGAGATTAATTAACAATTTTGAACCTAACTTTCTCAACGGTCATAAACTATTAGGTTGTTCCGAAAGTCTTTCACATTTTTTAGGCGCGCATTTTATTCATTCTTGCCGATCGATTTGTGTTTTTTTTTTTTTGTTTTGATAATATTTAACTCATGTTCAATAAAAATTGTCAGTCCGTTTCAAAAAATCCCGGTCCATGACCGAGAGCCTCGCCAAGAAAACCCATGATGTTTGAGGTTGCCTTCTTTTTGAGTTTCTCAAAGGAGAATCTGATGCCGCAGCTCATCGATCTATATGCTCCGTAATTGGTGATAAGTTACTTGAGTATCTTGTAGTGCGACCTCGGTTCGATCGGTTTCGGGACGGCGATTATTTGCTCAAAAACAAACCTAATTTTTATCACCTATTTTCAAGTTTCGACGTAGATATCTAGAAAGCCCTGGAAGATGAGCCGAGACTTACTGTCCATAAAGTTTCTTCTACTCTCGGTCTACCTACTATAATAGCATTTCATCACCTTCGAACTTCCGGACACAGAGAAAAATATGATCAACTGGTGCCCCACCATTTCAGAGATTCCCAGTTTAAAACTAATCGTGACTTGAGTTGGTCTTTGCTCACTAGTAAGCGAACCTTCAATGGGACCCATTATCTTGTGATAGGAAACGATGAAAAGTGTCTGTAGGTTTAAGAAAACAGAAAGAATCAGTGGATCAAGATATGCCAAACTCCAGAATACAATCATAATGGAGAAATTTGTCAAAAAAGGGAGATGTTGAGCATTTGGTGGGATTTCTATGGGGGTGATCTATGGAGAACTTTTCCCATTGTGCGATCGTAACTACAGACATGTACTCTCTCTAACTGCATAACGTATTCAATGCGTATCGTCCTCTGCGCCCAGAAGCGGACACATTTGTTCTGCGTCACGGCAATGCGCACCTTCACACGACTTTGGCCACTTGCCAGAAAATGTCGGGTCTAAGTATCAAAATACTCTGTTATCCATCATAAAGTCCAGACCTCGCTCTATCAGAATTTCATTTATTCCGCTCGCTTTAGAATGGTTATTAGGGTAAGCGCTTCGATAGAAGAACGGACACAAAATCGTATATGGGTGCCTTCTTCGCGCAACAACCGCCCGCGTTCTACGCGAGAGGCTCCGATCATCTAGCAAAACGTTGGCAGGTTGTGATGGACCATAATAGTGTATATATTACTTACCGAAATACTTCATACGTTGAATAAATTTGTGTTGAAAAAATGTCAAAAAATGTGAAAAACTTTCGGAACAACCTAATAAAAAGAAAAAAATGGGATGGACCTAAAATACTGTTCTATCAATTCATAACTTTTAGAAGTAAGAACTTTCCAAAAAATGGGTGTTAACAGAAAACGAAAGTAGTACCACCATTTCAAGAAGAAAAAAAGAGTAGTATTTACCAAAAGAAAAAACCAAAAATCACCCTTTATAGCTTATTTTTTGATATTAAACGGTTTTATAGGTGAATATTCTTGAGAGACGGTTTCTTGAGAGATAGGTAAATATTTTTGAGAGATAGGACATGTGGTGGTCAGTCAGACATTTAGAGAGAGAGAGGGTGGTAGAGAAGATGACTGACAATAGGTGGAAAAATTAGTAATTCAGAAAAAAAATTCCTTTTCAGGCACAAACAGAGGTTGAGAAGCTCAAGCGAACCTTGGAGCTACGAGGAAAACGCATGACTGCGATGCAAAAGAGAATTGAGGTAAAACTGAAATTGTGTATTACTTTTTCTAAACACAATGTTTAAGATCCTTGAAAACGTGCAACGAGAGCTCGATCGTCGGATCGGAAATCTTCAAGCAGAAGCACGAGTTCATCAAGCAGTCATTGAAGGACTCCAGGAACAGACAAATCGGGACGCCGATGTCATTGATTTTCTTCACAAGGAACAACTAGCATATGAAGGATCACGTCTTTGTTCTGTCTGCCAGTACCGTTATGATAGCGCTGCAAGAACGCCACATGTGCTCGGTAAGTATGAAAAAAGTATTTATTTCTCTTTCAGGCTATGTTAATTAGAAAAATATAAAAGAGTGTAGTAATTTGAGTCTATTTTGCATAAATGAAACGAAACTCAGAAAAATGAATATAAAAAGAAAAGTTTTTGTGTTTTCAGATTGTGGGCATGCGGTGTGCGGACCGTGTCTCGACCGGTTGATCATCCCGCCACCGCCGAACCAAACTGTGGATCTGGTCCTTCGATGCCCGGTATGCAGAAAAATCGTATACGTCTACCCCGCGAGGAGCCGCGTGGTGTTTTCGATGATACCAGGAGTCCTACCCGTCCCACCAAGAGACCTCGATATCTGATAAATTTCTAAATTAATCAGTTGTTAATAGAAGTTTGACAGCAAAAAAAAAACTTGCAAATAGAGGGATGGGAACGAGAGATAGACGGAGTGAGAAAAAAGGGAGAGAGAGTGTGTGTAGGTGATAGAGGGAGAGGGTGTGAGAAGAAGAAGACAATTACTTGAAATCGTAGAGATAGGGAAGGGTAATAGAAATAGAGGGAGAGTGTGGGAAACAAACGGAGGGAGAGTGTGAAGAAGAAAAAAGAGATTATCTCACAGTTGGGATATGGATAAATTTTAGGGTGCGCCAGAGGTATGGTGAGGATGCACCAAGGAGACGCAATCAAAGATGGAGCATACAGCGGTTAGACAGTCAACAAGAGAGTTTTTTAGGGGTTCTAAAACTGTCGGGTTCTGAAACGTTCTGCAAACAAAGCAAACAAAGAAAATGTTTGAAGAGGAAATGATATATTTTTGGGAAAAGGGTGAAAAATGGAAAATTTAGTCATATTGGTACGAATACTTGGCAATTGCCCAGAAAAACAACAGAAAATAAAAATCTTGATGAATCACTACAACAAGTAGTGATGAAGTGGATAATTTGGATAATGCTTGAAACTAAAGAAAATTTGAATAAAATTCAAAAATTAGTTAAAACAGGAAAAAATGAAGAAAGTCGATGAAAATGATAGAAAAATGGATGTCTGTCCTGATTTCTATGTATCCGAATGTCTATTCGGATAAATCCCGAAAAATTTGAATAAAATTCAAATTTCAAACTTCCCACCAAAAAATTCAAAATCCTTACCTGTCTGTCCTGAGGTCCATGAATCCGCATGCCTTTTTGGATAAATCTCAAAACATTTGAATAAACTTCAGAAATTCGAGTTTCCCACCAAAAAATTCAAAATTCAAATTTCCCACCAAAAATTCGAAAACCCTACCTGTCTGTCCTGATTTCCATAAATCCATATGTCCTTCTGGAAAGTTCCCTCAGAAACAACGAAACCTGATGACGTCACCCATAAAGACCACCCTGGGGGTGGCTGACTACAGACTACAAACTATG
Source organism: Caenorhabditis nigoni (assembly GCA_027920645.1). Classification (NCBI taxonomy): domain Eukaryota; kingdom Metazoa; phylum Nematoda; class Chromadorea; order Rhabditida; family Rhabditidae; genus Caenorhabditis; species Caenorhabditis nigoni. Next base: position 9,118,471 of record CP115869.1, read on the forward strand.
TTAATACACACCCCCACAGGGGGTGACCCGAGACTACAAACTACAAACTATGTTAATACACACCCCCTTAACTCTCTACTTCAAAAGGGGAAAATCACTGTTTTTAGTGGTCTTTAAGTAGTAGTAAGTTGTAGTACTACTTCTAGTAAAAATTATACTGGATGAATCATAATCTAACTTTTAATAGCAAATTTAGATTTTTCAAAAATACATAGCGCCTGCTCAGACGGAAAAACATATTCAGCAGGTGTGCCAAGACAATTTCTCCATTAGATCCCCGAGAAATGATGGCCTGTCCCTAATCAGACAACAATTCGATAGAGATTTTTGTGCAAAAAACCTCTTGAGCATTTGTTCAAGTTTGTTCTAACACAATTTTGGATTCTCTCAACAATATTCCTCTCGCGGAATGTGACATCTTCTTTTTGTTTACTAAACTTTTGCCCCATCCTGTAGTTGAAATTTGATTTAAAATTTTTATTTTACCGAAACGTGAAAAAAGAATGATGACGAAATTATGAAGATAGCGCGTAAAACGCAGCTGAGGGCGGGTGAAATTAGGATTGATGAGGAGGATCTATTGGGGGAGAAACGTGGTATGGATAATTAAAAAACGGAATAGATATGATGATATGAATGTGGATCATAAACATGGCCGAAAAAAATTACGCGTGGAAAAATATTATTATTTGAAATAACAGCTTCTGGAATAGTTGAGGGTCATTCCAACGGTGAGGAGTGAGTTATGATTAAGGAGTTTCTATGTGGAGGAAAAGAAGAGGAATGGTGGTTGAAGTATGAAAGCGTTGGAATTGAAGGGGGATGTACAGGTTATTGGTTCTGAAGTCTGCAAGACGTAGAACATCAATATCATTACGATATCAATTATTGCGTCTACGTCTTTTGATTGGAATTTGTGATGTGCCAGCTGAAATTAGTAACGGTTTCAAAAGTTCACAGTTTTAGAAATCCTCACCAGCTCGTTTACAGGCACGTTGGTGTCGTGTTCGCATCAAATTCAACTCAGGAACGGCTTCCGGCTCTTCCGCTTCTACTGGTGCCATAGGAATAGCAACTGGAACCTCTGCCTGAAAATTAAAAGTTTTAGGTCACTTCAATGTTATATTTCTACCTCAGGGATCTTTTCCACCGGAACCCATTCGACTGGAATGAGCTGTTTGAGCTTTTCGATTATCTGTTTCTGTTCCTCCTCTGAGTACCAGGTTGCTAGATCGCTCTTGCTCAAATTATTCATCATCGCCGATGTTTGTTCTTTCAGCTCTTCGATGTCGTCTACTGGATTCTCTGAAAAATTTTTTAACTTGAAAAAAATACGTTTCAAACAACCAACCTTGAAGATTAGCAAGTTTCTCAAAGAGAATGTTTTCAGTATAGGAAAACATGACATTGTTGAACTCTTTATAGAGCGAGCCGTAGTCCAACATTCCTTTTTCTAACATCTTCTCCTCAACACGCGACAGCCTGAAAGAATAACTTTGCAATCCGGTTTTAAATTTTAAAAAATCTTACTCAAACTGACGGGCAATTTGGTCTTCCATCAAAAAGTTGCCTCCCACCACAATACTGTCTTCGGGGGTGTAAACAGCATGAATGTAACCCGATGGGATGATTGCGGTCATGCCCGCTTTTATCACTAGTCGCTCCCATTGATTCTCCATAGCTTCCACAATCCACTTCTTCTTTGTTTTCACAGATGTTTCGTACTCCTTATAAATTTTTATGTTCTCTTCTGTGGGCTGGGCCAAATAGAAAATCTTTGTTCCCTAAACACGCAAAATGAAAATCAATCGATGCTGAACTAAAACTTACTTTGAAAACGTGGTAAAACACCGACGATGCCGAAAAATCAATGTGAACTTTGGTAAAAGATCCACCCATCGAAACAATTACAAATTTCAAATACTTTGGGAAAGTATTCATCTGTTGCTCAATCCGCTTCTTCTGCTCGGTCAATTCTTCCTTCCTCTGCTCGGTAATCAGTTCATCTTCCAGTTCTTCCTCGACCCTATCCTTCTTTCTGATCAACACTCGTTCCAACCGCTTCTCCAAAGACTCCTCCACGAGGCGAGGCGGGCGAAATTCTTTGTCGAACCTGAAAAAAAATGAAACCATGTCAGTGAAAAAATATGGATGAAAATATTTTTGCATATTTTCTGCTTCTATAGTCAACTTACTTTGTTCCCGATCCCGATTCTTCATTTGAAAGAATATTGATACAAATATCCCTCTCATGTGCTGGCGTTTTGAATCTGTTGATAACTTCCGAGATTTTCATTTTTTTGGAGAGGGCTTTTTGCTTGAAACTGTCGATGACAGTTACATCGGCATGTTCCTGCGATTCTGAAAAAAATTTACAATGGACCATTGTTTGTTTTTTAAATCACTATTAGAAAACCACCCCACATAACAAAACAGTATTGAGGATACGGTAAAAAACGTTCAAAGATGTCAAAATGGTTTCCCACAGGGTTTTTCACAAAAAAAAATTCATATCGAAAATTCACACTTACGGAGATATTCATGAAGACTTGGGAATCCTAAGTTGAGAGGGATCTTCATGTTCAAGCCTTTTATTCTTTTGACCAGTGTTGGAACTTGTGGAACAGAAAACAAATTAGTTCCGTCCTCCAGAGTTTGGCAAAACTTTTGTCTGAAATAAGAATAGTATATTCAGGTATTTTTTGTTATTAAGCTCACTGGTCCATGTGCACTGGTTCCCCATCTTTGAAACCGGAAATCCATGGGCGTGAACCAATTTTCGACGGTTGTCCGACAAAATCTTTGTACGACCTGAACACGAATGAAATTAATTGTTTTGTGTTTTGAAAACTCACAAGTGGGTCGTGTGGATTTTGTCTCTGTTTCTCGCTGCCAGTTGATGATCCAGATCGACAATGGGAGCTGGGTGGCGGTCTTCAATGGGAAGCGACTGATCCATCGAGCCATTTTCAGTATTCGAAGTGGCTGCTTGTCTGTTGGCTGCTCTTGACATCGGTGTATCTTCAAAAACGACGAAAACGTCCTCTTCCACCTCCTGCTTGATTTCCTGTTTTACTCGCATTGGCCTGAAAATGACTCGAATTATTGGACTTATTTTCACTGAATTCAAATGTTTCATTACGCAACTGCCCCATGTACAGTAATAATGATGATTTTAGATTACGAAGATGGACAAAACACCAACTATTGTAGTTCAATTGAAGTGGCAAATAATTCGGAAGATACAACAAATCGCGGATATAAGAGGGTACAAAGAAATTTAGAACTCCAAAATTCACAATACGGTGGTTCAAACTACGTGGAAAATCCGAATTGTTGTACCCTCCAAATTATGTGCCAATTAAAATTTAGTATATTGACTCACATCACGACTGGTACATTTTCAAGTTTGTTCAACTTTTCCAGGAGCTCATCGATTTCTTTTTTCGTTTCTTCCATTGACTTCTCCAATCCGCTCGTGTTCTTTTGGCTGCTCCAATACTTTCACAAGAGTCTCTCAATTGTCCAATGAATGTATCCAAAAGCTCCTCGGCGCTCTCTAAAGCTAACAAAAGTCTTGCCTTTTTCTCTTGAATTTCTTGAGATGAAGGATTGTTTTTGAGGCTATGGTGAAGCTGTGAAAAGTAAATTAACACTTCGGCCCATTGCTCAGAAATAGTGATCAGTGCTTGTTTCGCAGTTTCATCAGCTTCTGGGACACACGTCGCTGTCAACTTCCACTTGCTTATTTCAGAATTCAAACGCTTGAGAACAGTATCACAAGTTTCAATTAGTTTTGTCCAGGTACGTTGTCGGTTGTTGAACATTTTGAAGTTGAAGTAGGCGTTGTTGCTTTTAGTTGCTTTTAGCTGAAAAATACAAAAATTAATCAACGTCGAAGAAGAATATTTTGAAAAACAAACGAAAACGGATATTTGTGAGAACGTAATAAACTGCAAAACCTCTAATAGAGTATCACAACGACAGTCAGCTTAGAATCAGTTTTGTCTTGGTTTCCAGTCAACAATACGTTCATCATAATGTTAGAAACATTTTTTTATAGTTTTTTTTTTCGAAATATGTAACCAAGAAACCAATAAAAACTGATTCAAGTTGACTGACATAGTGATACTCTTGTAGTTTTATCGAGTAATTTATACTAAGAAAATCAGGATTCCAAAAATTTTTCAAACTAAAATACAGAAAGAATGGTGTTCCGAAGTCCAGACAGAAAAACGTCTCGAATTCTATTGTTGGGAAAAGAACATTTAGATGAGAGAGGAATGGAATGAATACTAATGGTTGGTACCTGCGGGTTTATATAGGCAGAGTCAGGGGTGGAGCTGTCACCACTGTCTGCACCGTTCCATAGATTTTTAGTGTATACTTTTTACTTGTATACTTTTGAAATTATTGTATACTTTCGAAAATTTTTGTATACTTTTGAATAATCTAACTGGGAATAGGTAGATATTTCCCCAGGAGAAACACCAAAACTGCAGATAATAAAAGTTGTATAGTGTGCATACAGTCAACTGCGATTCTGGGAATAGGAATGATGAGACAAATGGGAATATGTTACACAACTTTCAAAATCTTTTTTTTTGGAAATATTGGCTTTATATCTAAGTTTCTGTAAGAGATATAGAAATGTGGATCACTAATCAAATGCGCATCAAAATATCTGAAACATTTTGTCAGTTGACCACTCTTTGATATCTTCCACTGGAACTTAGATTCATGTGCGTAAAGTTGGCGCTTTAGGAGCCTTCTATTTGAGTGTTTACGCTATATTAGGTTGTTCCAAAAGTTTTTCACCCTTGGAACGTCATCGAAATTGAAATGGAATTTGGAAAAAGTCATAATCAGAAAATCATTACAAGCTAGTTTGTATTTGGTCCAAAATTGATTTTCTGGTGGGCGAAATGAGATCTGAATCGAAACTCCGACTTCTAAGTCTCAAACTTCTCAGCATTATCACAAATTCCGAATCACAGGTTAAAAATATAAATAATAATTCAGCCAAGCATTCAAGTCCAATTCTGATTTCCGAAGAAACGTTCAGTTTTTATGTCTCCAATTCCGGGTGGGCACGGGCTAGCTAATAACTTCAAAATTAAAAGTGTGAGCACAACAACATACCAGAATGATAGAGCTTGGCGAGTTTCACAACCTCCAATAGGAATGCACAGGGTTCAAAAATGGTATAATGGTTTGGGCCGTCATTTCATAACCTAGTCAACTTTTTTTGGACCATCATACCTTTGTCAAAGCAGGCCCGGAATCGGCTCTTCGACAGCTATGGAAATTAGTACTTTCCCGTATAGTCTTCACATTTTAAAGGTTACAAACCTAGTATAGTGTTCTGTGATATATTTAGTTATTCATGGTCGTCGTAATTGTATGTCCAAAATCAAATTAATAAAAAACCAGAACAATCATTCATTTTACCCACCGGATGTTCCTGAAAATCGGATTTCCTTTCCTCCTATATTTTCCCATAACATCTACGAAATTCAAAATTGCAGTTCTCATTTTCAAACTTCAGAGGCCAGATAAGTGTTCCGACTAATGATTTCAAAAAAAGTGTGCATATGGTTAGAAAAGAACAAAAGTTCTGAACCTATATTTCCGTTCCAGTCGTTCAGTTGAATGTCAATCTCCGGAAATTTATCGCGGATCGCTCTGGTATTCCGGATATTAATGGACCTGTGGAGTTTGTGGTTTTCAGCAATTCTGGATTCGATTTTCTGGAAGGACATGCACAACAGATGCAAACTGCAAAATGAACTTTTTGGGCTCTTGCGCCAAACATTCGAATCAAAGAGAATGTGGGACAAACACAAGAACCTGATTAATCTGACTGATAAGAGCGTCTGACATCGGTTTCGTTGATTCGGATTACAGCGAGATGTTGCATTTTTTTTATCCGGAAACTCTGATGTTAGTGTTCTATTTTTATTTAAATATCTGTTCTCAGTCCTTTTTGATTTCGCCACGTCAGACCACCAAAAACGTTTGTTCAGTTATTTTGACAATCGAGTGACCTAATTTTTTGACGAAATTTCTCTTAAGGAGTTAATCAAGATTGATAAAAACTTTTCACATTTAGTTCGAATGAAAAAAAAATATTTCTCAAATCCAAAAATAGGTGTCTTCAGTTTCTCCTCGGAGTTTTTGAAATCTCCGTTTTTCGGAATTTCTGAAATCTCCGATTTTCGGAGTTTCTGAAATCTCCGTTTTTCGGAGTTTCTGAAATCTCCGATTTTCGGAGTTTCTGAAATCTCCGATTTTCGGAGTTTCTGAAATCTCCGTTTTTCGGAGTTTCTGAAATCTCCGTTTTTCGGAGTTTTTGAAATCTCCGTTTTTCGGAGTTTCTGAAATCTCCGTTTTTCGGAGTTTTTGAAATCTCCGTTTTTCGGAATTTCTGAAATCTCCGATTTTCGGAGTTTTTGAAATCTCCGTTTTTCGGAGTTTCTGAAATCTCCGATTTTCGGAGTTTCTGAAATCTCCGATTTTCGGAGTTTCTGAAATCTCCGTTTTTCGGAGTTTTTGAAATCTCCGTTTTTCGGAGTTTCTGAAATCTCCGATTTTCGGAGTTTCTGAAATCTCCGTTTTTCGGAGTTTTTGAAATCTCCGTTTATCGGAGTTTCTGAAATCTCCGTTTTTCGGAGTTTCTGAAATCTCCGATTTTCGGAGTTTCTGAAATCTCCGATTTTCGGAGTTTCTGAAATCTCCGTTTTTCGGAGTTTCTGAAATCTCCGTTTTTCGGAGTTTTTGAAATCTCCGTTTTTCGGAGTTTCTGAAATCTCCGTTTTTCGGAGTTTTTGAAATCTCCGTTTTTCGGAATTTCTGAAATCTCCGATTTTCGGAGTTTTTGAAATCTCCGTTTTTCGGAGTTTCTGAAATCTCCGATTTTCGGAGTTTCTGAAATCTCCGATTTTCGGAGTTTCTGAAATCTCCGTTTTTCGGAGTTTCTGAAATCTCCGTTTTTCGGAGTTTTTGAAATCTCCGATTTTCGGAGTTTCTGAAATCTCCGTTTTTCGGAGTTTTTGAAATCTCCGTTTTTCGGAATTTCTGAAATCTCCGATTTTCGGAGTTTCTGAAATCTCCGTTTTTCGGAGTTTCTGAAATCTCCGATTTTCGGAGTTTCTGAAATCTCCGATTTTCGGAGTTTCTGAAATCTCCGTTTTTCGGAGTTTTTGAAATCTCCGTTTTTCGGAGTTTTTGAAATCTCCGATTTTCGGAGTTTTTGAAATCTCCGTTTTTCGGAGTTCCTGAAATCTCCGTTTTTCGGAGTTTCTGAAATCTCCGTTTTTCGGAGTTTCTGAAATCTCCGTTTTTCGGAGTTTTTGAAATCTCCGTTTTTCGGAATTTTTGAAATCTCCGATTTTCGGAGTTTTTGAAATCTCCGATTTTCGGAGTTTTTGAAATCTCCGTTTTTCGGAATTTCTGAAATCTCCGATTTTCGGAGTTTCTGAAATCTCCGTTTTTCGGAGTTTCTGAAATCTCCGATTTTCGGAGTTTCTGAAATCTCCGATTTTCGGAGTTTCTGAAATTTCCGTTCTTCGGAGTTTCTGAAATCTCCGTTTTTCGGAGTTTTTGAAATCTCCGATTTTCGGAGTTTCTGAAATCTCCGTTTTTCGGAGTTTTTGAAATCTCCGATTTTCGGAGTTTCTGAAATCTCCGTTTTTCGGAGTTTCTGAAATCTCCGTTTTTCGGAGTTTTTGAAATCTCCGATTTTCGGAGTTTCTGACATCTCCGTTTTTCGGAATTTCTGAAATTTCCGTTTTTCGGAGTTTCTGAAATCTCCGTTTTTCGGAGTTTCTGAAATCTCCGATTTTCGGAGTTTCTGAAATCTCCGTTTTTCGGAGTTTTTGAAATCTCCGTTTTTCGGAATTTCTGAAATCTCCGATTTTCGGAGTTTTTGAAATCTCCGTTTATCGGAGTTTCTGAAATCTCCGATTTTCGGAGTTTCTGAAATCTCCGATTTTCGGAGTTTCTGAAATCTCCGATTTTCGGAGTTTCTGAAATCTCCAATTTTCGGAGTTTCTGAAATCTCCAATTTTCGGAGTTTCTGAAATCTCCGATTTTCGGAGTTTTTGAAATCTCCGTTTTTCGGAGTTTCTGAAATCTCCGTTTTTCGGAGTTTCTGAAATCTCCGTTTTTCGGAGTTTTTGAAATCTCCGATTTTCGGAGTTTTTGAAATCTCCGTTTTTCGGAGTTTTTGAAATCTCCGATTTTCGGAGTTTTTGAAATCTCCGTTTTTCGGAGTTTCTGAAATCTCCGTTTTTCGGAGTTTCTGAAATCTCCGTTTTTCGGAATTTCTGAAATCTCCGTTTTTCGGAGTTTCTGAAATCTCCGATTTTCGGAGTTTCTGAAATCTCCGATTTTCGGAGTTTCTGAAATCTCCGTTTTTCGGAATTTCTGAAATCTCCGATTTTCGGAGTTTCTGAAATCTCCGTTTTTCGGAGTTTCTGAAATCTCCGTTTTTCGGAGTTTCTGAAATCTCCGTTTTTCGGAGTTTTTGAAATCTCCGATTTTCGGAGTTTTTGAAATCTCCGATTTTCGGAGTTTCTGAAATCTCCGTTTTTCGGAGTTTCTGAAATCTCCGTTTTTCGGAATTTCTGAAATCTCCGTTTTTCGGAATTTCTGAAATCTCCGTTTTTCGGAGTTTCTGAAATCTCCGATTTTCGGAGTTTCTGAAATCTCCGATTTTCGGAATTTCTGAAATCTCCGATTTTCGGAGTTTTTGAAATCTCCGTTTTTCGGAGTTTCTGAAATCTCCGTTTTTCGGAGTTTCTGAAATCTCCGTTTTTCGGAGTTTCTGAAATCTCCGTTTTTCGGAGTTTTTGAAATCTCCGATTTTCGGAGTTTCTGAAATCTCCGTTTTTCGGAATTTCTGAAATCTCCGTTTTTCGGAGTTTCTGAAATCTCCGATTTCCGGAGTTTCTGAAATCTCCGTTTTTCGGATTTTCTGAAATCTCCGATTTTCGGAGTTTCTGAAATCTCCGTTTTTCGGAGTTTCTGAAATCTCCGTTTTTCGGAGTTTTTGAAATCTCCGATTTTCGGAGTTTTTGAAATCTCCGTTTTTCGGAGTTTTTGAAATCTCCGTTTTTCGGAGTTTCTGAAATCTCCGTTTTTCGGAGTTTTTGAAATCTCCGATTTTCGGAGTTTTTGAAATCTCCGTTTTTCGGAGTTTCTGAAATCTCCGTTTTTCGGAGTTTCTGAAATCTCCGTTTTTCGGAATTTCTGAAATCTCCGTTTTTCGGAATTTCTGAAATCTCCGTTTTTCGGAGTTTCTGAAATCTCCGATTTTCGGAGTTTCTGAAATCTCCGATTTTCGGAATTTCTGAAATCTCCGATTTTCGGAGTTTTTGAAATCTCCTTTTTTCGGAGTTTCTGAAATCTCCGTTTTTCGGAGTTTCTGAAATCTCCGTTTTTCGGAGTTTCTGAAATCTCCGTTTTTCGGAGTTTTTGAAATCTCCGATTTTCGGAGTTTTTGAAATCTCCGATTTTGGGAGTTTCTGAAATCTCCGTTTTTCGGAATTTCTGAAATCTCCGTTTTTCGGAGTTTCTGAAATCTCCGATTTCCGGAGTTTTTGAAATCTCCGTTTTTCGGAGTTTCTGAAATCTCCGATTTTCGGAGTTTTTGAAATCTCCGATTTTCGGAGTTTTCGAAATCTCCGATTTTCGGAGTTTCTGAAATCTCCGTTTTTCGGAATTTCTGAAATCTCCGATTTTCGGAGTTTTTGAAATCTCCGTTTTTCGGAGTTTCTGAAATCTCCGTTTTTCGGAGTTTCTGAAATCTCCGTTTTTTGGAGTTTTTGAAATCTCCGATTTTCGGAGTTTTTGAAATCTCCGTTTTTCGGAGTTTCTGAAATCTCCGTTTTTCGGAGTTTCTGAAATCTCCGTTTTTCGGAATTTCTAAAATCTCCGTTTTTCGGAATTTCTGAAATCTCCGTTTTTCGGAGTTTCTGAAATCTCCGATTTTCGGAGTTTCTGAAATCTCCGATTTTCGGAGTTTCTGAAATCTCCGTTTTTCGGAGTTTCTGAAATCTCAGTTTTTCGGAGTTTCTGAAATCTCCGTTTTTCGGAGTTTTTGAAATCTCCGATTTTCGGAGTTTTTGAAATCTCCGATTTTCGGAGTTTCTGAAATCTCCGTTTTTCGGAATTTCTGAAATCTCCGTTTTTCGGAGTTTCTGAAATCTCCGATTTTCGGAGTTTTTGAAATCTCCGTTTTTCGGAGTTTCTGAAATCTCCGTTTTTCGGAGTTTCTGAAATCTCAGTTTTTCGGAGTTTCTGAAATCTCCGTTTTTCGGAGTTTTTGAAATCTCCGATTTTCGGAGTTTTTGAAATCTCCGATTTTCGGAGTTTCTGAAATCTCCGTTTTTCGGAATTTCTGAAATCTCCGATTTTCGGAGTTTTTGAAATCTCCGTTTTTCGGAGTTTCTGAAATCTCCGTTTTTCGGAGTTTCTGAAATCTCCGTTTTTCGGAGTTTTTGAAATCTCCGATTTTCGGAGTTTCTGAAATCTCCGTTTTTCGGAGTTTCTGAAATCTCCGATTTTCGGAGTTTCTGAAATCTCCGATTTTTGTAGTTTCTGAAATCTCCGATTTTCGGAGTTTTTGAAATCTCCGTTTTTCGGAGTTTCTGAAATCTCCGTTTTTCGGAGTTTCTGAAATCTCCGTTTTTCGTAATTTCTGAAATCTCCGTTTTTCGGAGTTTTTTGAAATCTCCGTTTTTTGGAGTTTCTGAAATCTCCGTTTTTCGGAGTTTCTGAAATCTCCGATTTTCGGAGTTTCTGAAATCTCCGATTTTCGGAGTTTCTGAAATCTCCGATTTTCGGAGTTTTTGAAATCTCCGTTTATCGGAGTTTCTGAAATTTCCGATTTTCGGAGTTTCTGAAATCTCCAATTTTCGGAGTTTCTGAAATCTCCGTTTTTCGGAATTTCTGAAATCTCCGATTTTCGGAGTTTTTGAAATCTCCGTTTTTCGGAGTTTCTGAAATCTCCGTTTTTCGGAGTTTCTGAAATCTCCGTTTTTCGGAGTTTTTGAAATCTCCGATTTTCGGAGTTTTTGAAATCTCCGTTTTTCGGAGTTTCTGAAATCTCCGTTTTTCGGAGTTTTTGAAATCTCCGATTTTCGGAGTTTTTGAAATCTCCGTTTTTCGGAGTTTCTGAAATCTCCGTTTTTCGGAGTTTCTGAAATCTCCGTTTTTCGGAGTTTCTGAAATCTCCGTTTTTCGGAGTTTTTGAAATCTCCGATTTTCGGAGTTTCTGAAATCTCCGTTTTTCGGAGTTTCTGAAATCTCCGTTTTTCGGAGTTTTTGAAATCTCCGATTTTCGGAGTTTCTGAAATCTCCGTTTTTCGGAATTTCTGAAATCTCCGTTTTTCGGAGTTTTTGAAATCTCCGATTTTCGGAGTTTCTGAAATCTCCGATTTTCGGAGTTTTTGAAATCTCCGTTTTTCGGAATTTCTGAAATCTCCGATTTTCGGAGTTTTTGAAATCTCCGATTTTCGGAGTTTTTGAAATCTCCGATTTTCGGAGTTTCTGAAATCTCCGATTTTCGGAGTTTTTGAAATCTCCGATTTTCGGAGTTTTTGAAATCTCCGATTTTCGGAGTTTCTGAAATCTCCGTTTTTCGGAATTTCTGAAATCTCCGTTTTTCGGAATTTCTGAAATCTCCGTTTTTCGGAGTTTCTGAAATCTCCGTTTTTCGTAATTTCTGAAATCTCCGTTTTTCGGAGTTTCTGAAATCTCCGTTTTTCGGAGTTTCTGAAATCTCCGTTTTTCGGAATTTCTGAAATCTCCGTTTTTCGGAGTTTTTGAAATCTCCGTTTTTCGTAATTTCTGAAATCTCCGTTTTTCGGAGTTTCTGAAATCTCCGATTTTCGGAATTTCTGAAATCTCCGTTTTTCGGAGTTTCTGAAATCTCCGATTTTCGGAGTTTTTGAAATCTCCGTTTTTCGGAGTTTCTGAAATCTCCGTTTTTCGGAATTTCTGAAATCTCCGTTTTTCGGAGTTTCTGAAATCTCCGATTTTCGGAGTTTTTGAAATCTCCGTTTTTCGGAGTTTTTGAAATCTCCGATTTTCGGAGTTTCTGAAATCTCCGTTTTTTGGAGTTTCTGAAATCTCCGTTTTTCGGAGTTTTTGAAATCTCCGATTTTCGGAGTTTCTGAAATCTCCGTTTTTCGGAATTTCTGAAATCTCCGTTTTTCGGAGTTCCTGAAATCTCCGTTTTTCGTAATTTCTGAAATCTCCGTTTTTCGGAGTTTCTGAAATCTCCGTTTTTCGGAGTTTCTGAAATCTCCGATTTTCGGAGTTTCTGAAATCTCCGTTTTTCGGAGTTTCTGAAATCTCCGATTTTCGGAGTTTCTGAAATCTCCGTTTTTCGGAGTTTCTGAAATCTCCGTTTTTCGGAGTTTCTGAAATCTCCGTTTTTCGGAGTTTTTGAAATCTCCGATTTTCGGAGTTTCTGAAATCTCCGTTTTTCGGAATTTCTGAAATCTCCGTTTTTCGGAGTTTCTGAAATCTCCGATTTTCGGAGTTTCTGAAATCTCCGATTTTCGGAGTTTTTGAAATCTCCGATTTTCGGAGTTTCTGAAATCTCCGTTTTTCGGAGTTTCTGAAATCTCCGATTTTCGGAGTTTCTGAAATCTCCGTTTTTCGTAATTTCTGAAATCTCCGTTTTTCGGAGTTTCTGAAATCTCCGTTTTTCGGAGTTTCTGAAATTTCCGATTTTCGGAGTTTCTGAAATCTCCTTTTTGCGGAGTTTCTGAAATCTCCGATTTTCGGAGTTTCTGAAATCTCCGTTTTTCGGAGTTTCTGAAATCTCCGTTTTTCGGAGTTTCTGAAATCTCCGTTTTTCGGAGTTTTTGAAATCTCCGATTTTCGGAGTTTCTGAAATCTCCGTTTTTCGGAATTTCTGAAATCTCCGTTTTTCGGAGTTTCTGAAATCTCCGATTTTCGGAGTTTCTGAAATCTCCGATTTTCGGAGTTTTTGAAATCTCCGATTTTCGGAATTTCTGAAATCTCCGTTTTTCGGAGTTTCTGAAATCTCCGTTTTTCGTAATTTCTGAAATCTCCGTTTTTCGGAGTTTTTGAAATCTCCGATTTTCGGAGTTTCTGAAATCTCCGTTTTTCGGAGTTTCTGAAATCTCCGTTTTTCGGAGTTTCTGAAATCTCCGTTTTTCGGAGTTTCTGAAATTTCCGTTTTTCGGAGTTTTTGAAATCTCCGATTTTCGGAGTTTCTGAAATCTCCGTTTTTCGGAATTTCTGAAATCTCCGTTTTTCGGAGTTTCTGAAATCTCCGATTTTCGGAGTTTCTGAAATCTCCGATTTTCGGAGTTTCTGAAATCTCCGTTTTTCGGAATTTCTGAAATCTCCGTTTTTCGGAGTTTCTGAAATCTCCGTTTTTCGGAGTTTCTGAAATCTCCGTTTTTCGGAGTTTTTGAAATCTCCGATTTTCGGAGTTTCTGAAATCTCCGTTTTTCGGAGTTTTTGAAATCTCCGATTTTCGGAGTTTCTGAAATCTCCGTTTTTCGGAGTTTCTGAAATCTCCGTTTTTCGGAGTTTCTGAAATCTCCGTTTTTCGGAGTTTCTGAAATCTCCGATTTTCGGAGTTTTTGAAATCTCCGATTTTCGGAGTTTCTGAAATCTCCGTTTTTCGGAGTTTCTGAAATCTCCGATTTTCGGAGTTTCTGAAATCTCCGTTTCTCGTAATTTCTGAAATCTCCGTTTTTCGGAGTTTCTGAAATCTCCGTTTTTCGGAGTTTCTGAAATCTCCGATTTTCGGAGTTTCTGGAATCTCCGTTTTTCGGAGTTTCTGAAATCTCCGATTTTCGGAGTTTCTGAAATCTCCGTTTTTCGGAGTTTCTGAAATCTCCGTTTTTCGGAGTTTTTGAAATCTCCGATTTTCGGAGTTTCTGAAATCTCCGTTTTTCGGAATTTCTGAAATCTCCGTTTTTCGGAGTTTCTGAAATCTCCGATTTTCGGAGTTTCTGAAATCTCCGATTTTCGGAGTTTTTGAAATCTCCGATTTTCGGAGTTTCTGAAATCTCCGTTTTTCGGAGTTTCTGAAATCTCCGTTTTTCGGAGTTTTTGAAATCTCCGATTTTCGGAGTTTCTGAAATCTCCGTTTTTCGGAATTTCTGAAATCTCCGTTTTTCGGAGTTTCTGAAATCTCCGATTTTCGGAGTTTTTGAAATCTCCGTTTTTCGGAGTTTCTGAAATCTCCGTTTTTCGGAATTTCTGAAATCTCCGTTTTTCGGAGTTTCTGAAATCTCCGATTTTCGGAGTTTCTGAAATCTCCGATTTTCGGAGTTTCTGAAATCTCCGATTTTCGGAGTTTCTGAAATCTCCGTTTTTCGGAGTTTCTGAAATCTCCGATTTTCGGAGTTTTTGAAATCTCCGTTTTTCGGAGTTTCTGAAATCTCCGATTTTCGGAGTTTTTGAAATCTCCGTTTTTCGGAGTTTCTGAAATCTCCGATTTTCGGAGTTTTTGAAATCTCCGTTTTTCGGAGTTTCTGAAATCTCCGATTTTCGGAGTTTCTGAAATCTCCGATTTTCGGAGTTTCTGAAATCTCCGTTTTTCGGAGTTTCTGAAATCTCCGATTTTCGGAGTTTTTGAAATCTCCGTTTTTCGGAGTTTCTGAAATCTCCGATTTTCGGAGTTTTTGAAATCTCCGTTTTTCGGAGTTTCTGAAACCTCCGATTTTCGGAGTTTCTGAAATCTCCGTTTTTCGTAATTTCTGAAATCTCCGTTTTTCGGAGTTTCTGAAATCTCCGTTTTTCGGAGTTTCTGAAATCTCCGTTTTTCGGAGTTTCTGAAATCTCCGTTTTTCGGAGTTTTTGAAATCTCCGTTTTTCGGAGTTTCTGAAATCTCCGATTTTCGGAGTTTCTGAAATCTCCGATTTTCGGAGTTTCTGAAATCTCCGATTTTCGGAGTTTCTGAAATCTCCGTTTTTCGGAGTTTCTGAAATCTCCGATTTTCGGAGTTTTTGAAATCTCCGTTTTTCGGAGTTTCTGAAATCTCCGATTTTCGGAGTTTTTGAAATCTCCGTTTTTCGGAGTTTCTGAAATCTCCGATTTTCGGAGTTTTTGAAATCTCCGTTTTTCGGAGTTTCTGAAATCTCCGATTTTCGGAGTTTCTGAAATCTCCGATTTTCGGAGTTTCTGAAATCTCCGTTTTTCGGAGTTTCTGAAATCTCCGATTTTCGGAGTTTTTGAAATCTCCGTTTTTCGGAGTTTCTGAAATCTCCGATTTTCGGAGTTTTTGAAATCTCCGTTTTTCGGAGTTTCTGAAATCTCCGTTTTTCGGAGTTTTTGAAATCTCCGATTTTCGGAGTTTCTGAAATCTCCGATTTTCGGAGTTTCTGAAATCTCCGTTTTTCGGAGTTTCTGAAATCTCCGATTTTCGGAGTTTTTGAAATCTCCGTTTTTCGGAGTTTCTGAAATCTCCGATTTTCGGAGTTTTTGAAATCTCCGTTTTTCGGAGTTTTTGAAATCTCCGATTTTCGGAGTTTCTGAAATCTCCGTTTTTCGGAATTTCTGAAATCTCCGTTTTTCGGAGTTTCTGAAATCTCCGATTTTCGGAGTTTTTGAAATCTCCGTTTTTCGGAGTTTCTGAAATCTCCGTTTTTCGGAATTTCTGAAATCTCCGTTTTTCGGAGTTTCTGAAATCTCCGATTTTCGGAGTTTCTGAAATCTCCGATTTTCGGAGTTTCTGAAATCTCCGTTTTTCGGAATTTCTGAAATCTCCGTTTTTCGGAGTTTCTGAAATCTCCGATTTTCGGAGTTTTTGAAATCTCCGTTTTTCGGAGTTTCTGAAATCTCCGATTTTCGGAGTTTCTGAAATCTCCGTTTTTCGGAGTTTCTGAAATCTCCGATTTTCGGAGTTTCTGAAATCTCCGTTTTTCGGAGTTTCTGAAATCTCCGATTTTCGGAGTTTCTGAAATCTCCGATTTTCGGAGTTTCTGAAATCTCCGTTTTTCGGAGTTTCTGAAATCTCCGATTTTCGGAGTTTTTGAAATCTCCGTTTTTCGGAGTTTCTGAAATCTCCGATTTTCGGAGTTTTTGAAATCTCCGTTTTTCGGAGTTTCTGAAACCTCCGATTTTCGGAGTTTCTGAAATCTCCGTTTTTCGTAATTTCTGAAATCTCCGTTTTTCGGAGTTTCTGAAATCTCCGTTTTTCGGAGTTTCTGAAATCTCCGTTTTTCGGAGTTTCTGAAATCTCCGTTTTTCGGAGTTTTTGAAATCTCCGTTTTTCGGAGTTTCTGAAATCTCCGTTTTTCGGAGTTTCTGAAATCTCCGTTTTTCGGAGTTTTTGAAATCTCCGATTTTCGGAGTTTCTGAAATCTCCGTTTTTCGGAGTTTCTGAAATCTCCGTTTTTCGGAGTTTTTGAAATCTCCGATTTTCGGAGTTTCTGAAATCTCCGTTTTTCGGAATTTCTGAAATCTCCGTTTTTCGGAGTTTTTGAAATCTCCGATTTTCGGAGTTTCTGAAATCTCCAATTTTCGGAGTTTCTGAAATCTCCGATTTTCGGAGTTTCTGAAATCTCCGTTTTTCGGAATTTCTGAAATCTCCGTTTTTCGGAGTTTTTGAAATCTCCGTTTTTCGGAGTTTCTGAAATCTCCGATTTTCGGAGTTTTTGAAATCTCCGATTTTCGGAGTTTTTGAAATCTCCGATTTTCGGAGTTTCTGAAATCTCCGATTTTCGGAGTTTTTGAAATCTCCGATTTTCGGAATTTCTGAAATCTCCGTTTTTCGGAGTTCCTGAAATCTCCGATTTTCGGAGTTTCTGAAATCTCCGTTTTTCGGAGTTTCTGAAATCTCCGTTTTTCGGAGTTTTTGAAATCTCCGATTTTCGGAGTTTCTGAAATCTCCGTTTTTCGGAATTTCTGAAATCTCCGTTTTTCGGAGTTTCTGAAATCTCCGATTTTCGGAGTTTTTGAAATCTCCGTTTTTAGGAGTTTCTGAAATCTCCGATTTTCGGAGTTTTTGAAATCTCCGATTTTCGGAGTTTCTGAAATCTCCGTTTTTCGGAGTTTCTGAAATCTCCGTTTTTCGGAGTTTTTGAAATCTCCGATTTTCGGAGTTTTTGAAATCTCCGTTTTTCGGAGTTTCTGAAATCTCCGTTTTTCGGAGTTTCTGAAATCTCCGATTTTCGGAGTTTTTGAAATCTCCGTTTTTCGGAGTTTCTGAAATCTCCGATTTTCGGAGTTTCTGAAATCTCCGTTTATCGGAGTTTCTGAAATCTCCGATTTTCGGAGTTTCTGAAATCTCCGTTTTTCGGAATTTCTGAAATCTCCGTTTTTCGGAGTTTCTGAAATCTCCGATTTTCGGAGTTTCTGAAATCTCCGTTTTTCGGAATTTCTGAAATCTCCGTTTTTCGGAATTTCTGAAATCTCCGTTTTTCGGAGTTTCTGAAATCTCCGATTTTCGGAGTTTTTGAAATCTCCGTTTTTCGGAGTTTCTGAAATCTCCGTTTTTCGGAGTTTTTGAAATCTCCGATTTTCGGAGTTTCTGAAATCTCCGTTTTCCGGAATTTCTGAAATCTCCGTTTTTCGGAGTTTCTGAAATCTCCGTTTTTCGGAGTTTCTGAAATCTCCGTTTTTCGGAGTTTTTGAAATCTCCGATTTTCGGAGTTTCTGAAATCTCCGTTTTTCGTAATTTCTGAAATCTCCGTTTTTCGGAGTTTCTGAAATCTCCGTTTTTCGGAGTTTCTGAAATCTCCGTTTTTCGGAGTTTTTGAAATCTCCGATTTTCGGAGTTTCTGAAATCTCCGATTTTCGGAGTTTCTGAAATCTCCGTTTTTCGGAGTTTTTGAAATCTCCGTTTTTCGGAGTTTCTGAAATCTCCGTTTTTCGGAGTTTTTGAAATCTCCGATTTTCGGAATTTCTGAAATCTCCGTTTTTCGGAGTTTCTGAAATCTCCGATTTTCGGAGTTTTTGAAATCTCCGTTTTTCGGAGTTTCTGAAATCTCCGTTTTTCGGAGTTTTTGAAATCTCCGATTTTCGGAGTTTCTGAAATCTCCGTTTTCCGGAATTTCTGAAATCTCCGTTTTTCGGAGTTTCTGGAATCTCCGTTTTTCGGAGTTTCTGAAATTTCCGATTTTCGGAGTTTCTGAAATCTCCAATTTTCGGAGTTTCTGAAATCTCCGTTTTTCGGAATTTCTGAAATCTCCGATTTTCGGAGTTTTTGAAATCTCCGTTTTTCGGAGTTTCTGAAATCTCCGTTTTTCGGAGTTTCTGAAATCTCCGTTTTTCGGAGTTTTTGAAATCTCCGATTTTCGGAGTTTTTGAAATCTCCGTTTTTCGGAGTTTCTGAAATCTCCGTTTTTCGGAGTTTTTGAAATCTCCGATTTTCGGAGTTTTTGAAATCTCCGTTTTTCGGAGTTTCTGAAATCTCCGTTTTTCGGAGTTTCTGAAATCTCCGTTTTTCGGAGTTTTTGAAATCTCCGATTTTCGGAGTTTCTGAAATCTCCGATTTTCGGAGTTTCTGAAATCTCCGTTTTTCGGAGTTTCTGAAATCTCCGATTTTCGGAGTTTTTGAAATCTCCGTTTTTCGGAGTTTCTGAAATCTCCGTTTTTCGGAGTTTTTGAAATCTCCGATTTTCGGAGTTTTTGAAATCTCCGTTTTTCGGAGTTTTTGAAATCTCCGTTTTTCGGAGTTTTTGAAATCTCCGTTTTTCGGAGTTTTTGAAATCTCCGTTTTTCGGAGTTTCTGAAATCTCCGTTTTTCGGAGTTTTTGAAATCTCCGATTTTCGGAGTTTTTGAAATCTCCGATTTTCGGAGTTTTTGAAATCTCCGTTTTTCGGAGTTTTTGAAATCTCCGATTTTCGGAGTTTTTGAAATCTCCGTTTTTCGGAGTTTTTGAAATCTCCGATTTTCGGAGTTTTTGAAATCTCCGTTTTTCGGAGTTTTTGAAATCTCCGTTTTTCGGAGTTTCTGAAATCTCCGTTTCTCGGAGTTTTTGAAATCTCCGATTTTCGGAGTTTTTGAAATCTCCGTTTTTCGGAGTTTCTGAAATCTCCGTTTTTCGGAGTTTCTGAAATCTCCGTTTTTCGGAATTTCTGAAATCTCCGTTTTTCGGAATTTCTGAAATCTCCGTTTTTCGGAGTTTCTGAAATCTCCGATTTTCGGAGTTTCTGAAATCTCCGATTTTCGGAGTTTCTGAAATCTCCGTTTTTCGGAGTTTTTGAAATCTCCGTTTTTCGGAGTTTTTGAAATCTCCGTTTTTCGGAGTTTCTGAAATCTCCGTTTTTCGGAGTTTTTGAAATCTCCGTTTTTCGGAGTTTTTGAAATCTCCGTTTTTCGGAGTTTCTGAAATCTCCGTTTTTCGGAATTTCTGAAATCTCCGTTTTTCGGAGTTTCTGAAATCTCCGATTTTCGGAGTTTTTGAAATCTCCGATTTTCGGAGTTTTTGAAATCTCCGTTTTTCGGAGTTTTTGAAATCTCCGTTTTTCGGAGTTTCTGAAATCTCCGTTTTTCGGAGTTTCTGAAATCTCCGTTTTTCGGAGTTTTTGAAATCTCCGTTTTTCGGAGTTTCTGAAATCTCCGTTTTTCGGAATTTCTGAAATCTCCGATTTTCGGAGTTTTTGAAATCTCCGTTTTTCGGAGTTTCTGAAATCTCCGTTTTTCGGAGTTTCTGAAATCTCCGTTTTTCGGAGTTTCTGAAATCTCCGTTTTTCGGAGTTCCTGAAATCTCCGTTTTTCGGAGTTTCTGAAATCTCCGATTTTCGGAGTTTCTGAAATCTCCAATTTTCGGAGTTTCTGAAATCTCCGTTTTTCGGAGTTTCTGAAATCTCCGTTTTTCGGAGTTTCTGAAATCTCCGTTTTTCGGAGTTTCTGAAATCTCCGATTTTCGGAGTTTCTGAAATCTCCGTTTTTCGGAGTTTCTGAAATCTCCGTTTTTCGGAGTTTCTGAAATCTCCGATTTTCGGAGTTTCTGAAATCTCCGTTTTTCGGAGTTTCTGAAATCTCCGATTTTTGGAGTTTCTGAAATCTCCAATTTTCGGAGTTTCTGAAATCTCCGATTTTCGGAGTTTCTGAAATCTCCGTTTTTCGGAGTTTCTGAAATCTCCGTTTTTCGGAGTTTCTGAAATCTCCGATTTTCGGAGTTTCTGAAATCTCCGATTTTCGGAGTTTCTGAAATCTCCGATTTTTGGAGTTTCTGAAATCTCCAATTTTCGGAGTTTCTGAAATCTCCGTTTTTCGGAGTTTCTGAAATCTCCGATTTTCGGAGTTTCTGAAATCTCCGTTTTTCGGAGTTTTTGAAATCTCCGTTTTTCGGAGTTTCTGAAATCTCCGATTTTCGGAGTTTCTGAAATCTCCGTTTTTCGGAGTTTCTGAAATCTCCGATTTTTGGAGTTTCTGAAATCTCCAATTTTCGGAGTTTCTGAAATCTCCGATTTTTGGAGTTTCTGAAATCTCCAATTTTCGGAGTTTCTGAAATCTCCGATTTTTGGAGTTTCTGAAATCTCCGTTTTTCGGAGTTTCTGAAATCTCCGATTTTTGGAGTTTCTGAAATCTCCGATTTTCGGAGTTTCTGAAATCTCCGATTTTCGGAGTTTCTGAAATCTCCGATTTTCGGAGTTTCTGAAATCTCCGTTTTTCGGAGTTTCTGAAATCTCCGATTTTCGGAGTTTCTGAAATCTCCGTTTTTCGGAGTTCCTGAAATCTCCGTTTTTCGGAGTTTCTGAAATCTCCGTTTTTCGGAGTTTCTGAAATCTCCGATTTTTGGAGTTTCTGAAATCTCCAATTTTCGGAGTTTCTGAAATCTCCGATTTTTGGAGTTTCTGAAATCTCCGATTTTCGGAGTTTCTGAAATCTCCGATTTTCGGAGTTTCTGAAATCTCCGATTTTCGGAGTTTCTGAAATCTCCGATTTTTGGAGTTTCTGAAATCTCCAATTTTCGGAGTTTCTGAAATCTCCGTTTTTCGGAGTTTCTGAAATCTCCGATTTTCGGAGTTTCTGAAATCTCCGATTTTCGGAGTTTCTGAAATCTCCGATTTTTGGAGTTTCTGAAATCTCCAATTTTCGGAGTTTCTGAAATCTCCGTTTTTCGGAGTTTTTGAAATCTCCGTTTTTCGGAGTTTCTGAAATCTCCGTTTTTCGGAGTTTCTGAAATCTCCGTTTTTCGGAATTTCTGAAATCTCCGTTTTTCGGAATTTCTGAAATCTCCGTTTTTCGGAGTTTCTGAAATCTCCGTTTTTCGGAGTTTCTGAAATCTCCGTTTTTCGGAGTTTTTGAAATCTCCGTTTTTCGGAGTTTCTGAAATCTCCGTTTTTCGGAGTTTCTGAAATCTCCGTTTTTCGGAATTTCTGAAATCTCCGTTTTTCGGAATTTCTGAAATCTCCGTTTTTCGGAGTTTCTGAAATCTCCGTTTTTCGGAGTTTCTGAAATCTCCGTTTTTCGGAGTTTCTGAAATCTCCGTTTTTCGGAGTTTCTGAAATCTCCGTTTTTCGGAGTTTTTGAAATCTCCGTTTTTCGGAGTTTTTGAAATCTCCGATTTTCGGAGTTTTTGAAATCTCCGTTTTTCGGAGTTTTTGAAATCTCCGATTTTCGGAGTTTTTGAAATCTCCGTTTTTCGGAGTTTCTGAAATCTCCGTTTTTCGGAGTTTCTGAAATCTCCGATTTTCGGAGTTTCTGAAATCTCCGATTTTCGGAGTTTCTGAAATCTCCGATTTTCGGAGTTTCTGAAATCTCCGATTTTTGAAGTTTCTGAAATCTCCGATTTTCGGAGTTTTTGAAATCTCCGTTTTTCGGAGTTTCTGAAATCCACGATTTTCGGAGTTTCTGAAATCTCCGTTTTTCGGAGTTTCTGTAATCTCCGATTTTCGGAGTTTCTGAAATCTCCGTTTTTCGGAGTTTCTGAAATCTCCGTTTTTCGGAGTTTCTGAAATCTCCGATTTTTGGAGTTTCTGAAATCTCCGTTTTTCGGAGTTTCTGAAATCTCCGTTTTTCGGAGTTTCTGAAATCTCACGATTTTCGGAGTTTCTGAAATCTCCGTTTTTCGGAGTTTCTGAAATCTCCGATTTTCGGAGTTTCTGAAATCTCCGTTTTTCGGAGTTCCTGAAATCTCCGTTTTTCGGAGTTTCTGAAATCTCCGTTTTTCGGAGTTCCTGAAATCTCCGTTTTTCGGAGTTTCTGAAATCTCCGATTTTTGGAGTTTCTGAAATCTCCGATTTTCGGAGTTTCTGAAATCTCCGATTTTCGGAGTTTCTGAAATCTCCGATTTTCGGAGTTTCTGAAATCTCCGATTTTTGAAGTTTCTGAAATCTCCGATTTTCGGAGTTTTTGAAATCTCCGTTTTTCGGAGTTTCTGAAATCTCACGATTTTCGGAGTTTCTGAAATCTCCGTTTTTCGGAGTTTCTGAAATCTCCGATTTTCGGAGTTTCTGAAATCTCCGTTTTTCGGAGTTCCTGAAATCTCCGTTTTTCGGAGTTTCTGAAATCTCCGATTTTTGGAGTTTCTGAAATCTCCGTTTTTCGGAGTTTCTGAAATCTCCGTTTTTCGGAGTTTCTGAAATCTCACGATTTTCGGAGTTTCTGAAATCTCCGTTTTTCGGAGTTTCTGAAATCTCCGATTTTCGGAGTTTCTGAAATCTCCGTTTTTCGGAGTTCCTGAAATCTCCGTTTTTCGGAGTTTCTGAAATCTCCGATTTTTGGAGTTTCTGAAATCTCCGTTTTTCGGAGTTTCTGAAATCTCCGTTTTTCGGAGTTTCTGAAATCTCCGATTTTTGGAGTTTCTGAAATCTCCGATTTTCGGAGTTTCTGAAATCTCCGATTTTCGGAGTTTCTGAAATCTCCGTTTTTCGGAGTTTCTGAAATCTCCGTTTTTCGGAGTTTCTGAAATCTCCGATTTTCGGAGTTTCTGAAATCTCCGATTTTCGGAGTTTCTGAAATCTCCGATTTTTGGAGTTTCTGAAATCTCCAATTTTCGGAGTTTCTGAAATCTCCGTTTTTCGGAGTTTCTGAAATCTCCGATTTTCGGAGTTTCTGAAATCTCCGTTTTTCGGAGTTTTTGAAATCTCCGTTTTTCGGAGTTTCTGAAATCTCCGATTTTCGGAGTTTCTGAAATCTCCGTTTTTCGGAGTTCCTGAAATCTCCGTTTTTCGGAGTTTCTGAAATCTCCGTTTTTCGGAGTTTCTGAAATCTCCGATTTTCGGAGTTTCTGAAATCTCCGTTTTTCGGAGTTCCTGAAATCTCCGTTTTTCGGAGTTTCTGAAATCTCCGATTTTTGGAGTTTCTGAAATCTCCGTTTTTCGGAGTTTCTGAAATCTCCGTTTTTCGGAGTTTCTGAAATCTCCGATTTTCGGAGTTTCTGAAATCTCCGATTTTCGGAGTTTCTGAAATCTCCGATTTTCGGAGTTTCTGAAATCTCCAATTTTCGGAGTTTCTGAAATCTCCGTTTTTCGGAGTTTCTGAAATCTCCGATTTTCGGAGTTTCTGAAATCTCCGTTTTTCGGAGTTTCTGAAATCTCCGTTTTTCGGAGTTTCTGAAATCTCCGATTTTCGGAGTTTCTGAAATCTCCGTTTTTCGGAGTTCCTGAAATCTCCGTTTTTCGGAGTTTCTGAAATCTCCGTTTTTCGGAGTTTCTGAAATCTCCGATTTTCGGAGTTTCTGAAATCTCCGTTTTTCGGAGTTCCTGAAATCTCCGTTTTTCGGAGTTTCTGAAATCTCCGATTTTTGGAGTTTCTGAAATCTCCGTTTTTCGGAGTTTCTGAAATCTCCGTTTTTCGGAGTTTCTGAAATCCACGATTTTCGGAGTTTCTGAAATCTCCGTTTTTCGGAGTTTCTGAAATCTCCGATTTTCGGAGTTTCTGAAATCTCCGTTTTTCGGAGTTCCTGAAATCTCCGTTTTTCGGAGTTTCTGAAATCTCCGATTTTTGGAGTTTCTGAAATCTCCGTTTTTCGGAGTTTCTGAAATCTCCGTTTTTCGGAGTTTCTGAAATCTCCGATTTTTGGAGTTTCTGAAATCTCCGATTTTCGGAGTTTCTGAAATCTCCGATTTTCGGAGTTTCTGAAATCTCCGTTTTTCGGAGTTTCTGAAATCTCCGTTTTTCGGAGTTTCTGAAATCTCCGATTTTCGGAGTTTCTGAAATCTCCGATTTTCGGAGTTTCTGAAATCTCCGATTTTCGGAGTTTCTGAAATCTCCTATTTTCGGAGTTTCTGAAATCTCCGTTTTTCGGAGTTTCTGAAATCTCCGATTTTCGGAGTTTCTGAAATCTCCGTTTTTCGGAGTTTTTGAAATCTCCGTTTTTCGGAGTTTCTGAAATCTCCGATTTTCGGAGTTTCTGAAATCTCCGTTTTTCGGAGTTTCTGAAATCTCCGTTTTTCGGAGTTCCTGAAATCTCCGTTTTTCGGAGTTTCTGAAATCTCCGTTTTTCGGAGTTTCTGAAATCTCCGATTTTCGGAGTTTCTGAAATCTCCGATTTTCGGAGTTTCTGAAATCTCCGATTTTTGGAGTTTCTGAAATCTCCAATTTTCGGAGTTTCTGAAATCTCCGTTTTTCGGAGTTTTTGAAATCTCCGTTTTTCGGAGTTTCTGAAATCTCCGTTTTTCGGAGTTTCTGAAATCTCCGTTTTTCGGAGTTTTTGAAATCTCCGATTTTCGGAGTTTTTGAAATCTCCGTTTTTCGGAGTTTCTGAAATCCACGATTTTCGGAGTTTCTGAAATCTCCGTTTTTCGGAGTTTCTGAAATCTCCGTTTTTCGGAGTTTCTGAAATCCACGATTTTCGGAGTTTCTGAAATCTCCGTTTTTCGGAGTTTCTGTAATCTCCGATTTTCGGAGTTTCTGAAATCTCCGTTTTTCGGAGTTCCTGAAATCTCCGTTTTTCGGAGTTTCTGAAATCTCCGATTTTTGGAGTTTCTGAAATCTCCGTTTTTCGGAGTTTCTGAAATCTCCGTTTTTCGGAGTTTCTGAAATCCACGATTTTCGGAGTTTCTGAAATCTCCGTTTTTCGGAGTTTCTGAAATCTCCGATTTTCGGAGTTTCTGAAATCTCCGTTTTTCGGAGTTCCTGAAATCTCCGTTTTTCGGAGTTTCTGAAATCTCCGATTTTTGGAGTTTCTGAAATCTCCGATTTTCGGAGTTTCTGAAATCTCCGATTTTCGGAGTTTCTGAAATCTCCGATTTTCGGAGTTTCTGAAATCTCCGATTTTTGAAGTTTCTGAAATCTCCGATTTTCGGAGTTTTTGAAATCTCCGTTTTTCGGAGTTTCTGAAATCCACGATTTTCGGAGTTTCTGAAATCTCCGTTTTTCGGAGTTTCTGAAATCTCCGATTTTCGGAGTTTCTGAAATCTCCGTTTTTCGGAGTTCCTGAAATCTCCGTTTTTCGGAGTTTCTGAAATCTCCGATTTTTGGAGTTTCTGAAATCTCCGTTTTTCGGAGTTTCTGAAATCTCCGTTTTTCGGAGTTTCTGAAATCCACGATTTTCGGAGTTTCTGAAATCTCCGTTTTTCGGAGTTTCTGAAATCTCCGATTTTCGGAGTTTCTGAAATCTCCGTTTTTCGGAGTTCCTGAAATCTCCGTTTTTCGGAGTTTCTGAAATCTCCGATTTTTGGAGTTTCTGAAATCTCCGTTTTTCGGAGTTTCTGAAATCTCCGTTTTTCGGAGTTTCTGAAATCTCCGTTTTTCGGAGTTTCTGAAATCTCCGATTTTCGGAGTTTCTGAAATCTCCGATTTTCGGAGTTTCTGAAATCTCCGTTTTTCGGAGTTTCTGAAATCTCCGTTTTTCGGAGTTTCTGAAATCTCCGATTTTCGGAGTTTCTGAAATCTCCGATTTTCGGAGTTTCTGAAATCTCCGTTTTTCGGAGTTTCTGAAATCTCCAATTTTCGGAGTTTCTGAAATCTCCGTTTTTCGGAGTTTCTGAAATCTCCGATTTTCGGAGTTTCTGAAATCTCCGTTTTTCGGAGTTTTTGAAATCTCCGTTTTTCGGAGTTTCTGAAATCTCCGATTTTCGGAGTTTCTGAAATCTCCGTTTTTCGGAGTTTCTGAAATCTCCGTTTTTCGGAGTTCCTGAAATCTCCGTTTTTCGGAGTTTCTGAAATCTCCGTTTTTCGGAGTTTCTGAAATCTCCGATTTTCGGAGTTTCTGAAATCTCCGATTTTCGGAGTTTCTGAAATCTCCGATTTTTGGAGTTTCTGAAATCTCCAATTTTCGGAGTTTCTGAAATCTCCGTTTTTCGGAGTTTTTGAAATCTCCGTTTTTCGGAGTTTCTGAAATCTCCGTTTTTCGGAGTTTCTGAAATCTCCGTTTTTCGGAGTTTTTGAAATCTCCGATTTTCGGAGTTTTTGAAATCTCCGTTTTTCGGAGTTTCTGAAATCCACGATTTTCGGAATTTCTGAAATCTCCGATTTTTGGAGTTTCTGAAATCTCCGTTTTTCGGAGTTTCTGAAATCTCCGTTTTTCGGAGTTTCTGAAATCTCCGACTTTGGAGTTTCTGAAATCTCCGATTTTCGGAGTTTCTGAAATCTCCGATTTTCGGAGTTTCTGAAATCTCCGTTTTTCGGAGTTTCTGAAATCTCCGTTTTTCGGAGTTTCTGAAATCTCCGATTTTCGGAGTTTCTGAAATCTCCGATTTTCGGAGTTTCTGAAATCTCCGATTTTTGGAGTTTCTGAAATCTCCAATTTTCGGAGTTTCTGAAATCTCCGTTTTTCGGAGTTTCTGAAATCTCCGATTTTCGGAGTTTCTGAAATCTCCGTTTTTCGGAGTTTTTGAAATCTCCGTTTTTCGGAGTTTCTGAAATCTCCGATTTTCGGAGTTTCTGAAATCTCCGTTTTTCGGAGTTTCTGAAATCTCCGTTTTTCGGAGTTCCTGAAATCTCCGTTTTTCGGAGTTTCTGAAATCTCCGTTTTTCGGAGTTTCTGAAATCTCCGATTTTCGGAGTTTCTGAAATCTCCGTTTTTCGGAGTTCCTGAAATCTCCGTTTTTCGGAGTTTCTGAAATCTCCGATTTTTGGAGTTTCTGAAATCTCCGTTTTTCGGAGTTTCTGAAATCTCCGTTTTTCGGAGTTTCTGAAATCCACGATTTTCGGAGTTTCTGAAATCTCCGTTTTTCGGAGTTTCTGAAATCTCCGATTTTCGGAGTTTCTGAAATCTCCGTTTTTCGGAGTTCCTGAAATCTCCGTTTTTCGGAGTTTCTGAAATCTCCGATTTTTGGAGTTTCTGAAATCTCCGTTTTTCGGAGTTTCTGAAATCTCCGTTTTTCGGAGTTTCTGAAATCTCCGATTTTTGGAGTTTCTGAAATCTCCGATTTTCGGAGTTTCTGAAATCTCCGATTTTCGGAGTTTCTGAAATCTCCGTTTTTCGGAGTTTCTGAAATCTCCGTTTTTCGGAGTTTCTGAAATCTCCGATTTTCGGAGTTTCTGAAATCTCCGATTTTCGGAGTTTCTGAAATCTCCGATTTTTGGAGTTTCTGAAATCTCCAATTTTCGGAGTTTCTGAAATCTCCGTTTTTCGGAGTTTCTGAAATCTCCGATTTTCGGAGTTTCTGAAATCTCCGTTTTTCGGAGTTTTTGAAATCTCCGTTTTTCGGAGTTTCTGAAATCTCCGATTTTCGGAGTTTCTGAAATCTCCGTTTTTCGGAGTTTCTGAAATCTCCGTTTTTCGGAGTTCCTGAAATCTCCGTTTTTCGGAGTTTCTGAAATCTCCGTTTTTCGGAGTTTCTGAAATCTCCGATTTTCGGAGTTTCTGAAATCTCCGATTTTCGGAGTTTCTGAAATCTCCGATTTTTGGAGTTTCTGAAATCTCCAATTTTCGGAGTTTCTGAAATCTCCGTTTTTCGGAGTTTTTGAAATCTCCGTTTTTCGGAGTTTCTGAAATCTCCGTTTTTCGGAGTTTCTGAAATCTCCGTTTTTCGGAGTTTTTGAAATCTCCGATTTTCGGAGTTTTTGAAATCTCCGTTTTTCGGAGTTTCTGAAATCCACGATTTTCGGAGTTTCTGAAATCTCCGTTTTTCGGAGTTTCTGAAATCTCCGTTTTTCGGAGTTTCTGAAATCTCCGTTTTTCGGAGTTTCTGAAATCTCCGTTTTTCGGAATTTCTGAAATCTCCGTTTTTCGGAATTTCTGAAATCTCCGTTTTTTCGGAGTTTCTGAAATCTCCGTTTTTCGGAATGTCTGAAATCTCCGATTTTCGGAGTTTCTGAAATCTCCGTTTTTCGGAATTTCTGAAATCTCCGTTTTTCGGAGTTTCTGAAATCTCCGATTTTCGGAGTTTCTGAAATCTCCGTTTTTCGGAGTTTCTGAAATCTCCGTTTTTCGGAGTTTCTGAAATCTCCGTTTTTCGGAATTTCTGAAATCTCCGTTTTTCGGAGTTTCTGAAATCTCCGTTTTTCGGAATTTCTGAAATCTCCGTTTTTCGGAGTTTCTGAAATCTCCGATTTTCGGAGTTTCTGAAATCTCCGTTTTTCGGAGTTTCTGAAATCTCCGTTTTTCGGAGTTTCTGAAATCTCCGTTTTTCGGAGTTTCTGAAATCTCCGATTTTCGGAGTTTTTGAAATCTCCGTTTTTCGGAGTTTCTGAAATCTCCGTTTTTCGGAGTTTCTGAAATCTCCGATTTTCGGAGTTTTTGAAATCTCCGTTTTTGGAGTTTCTGAAATCTCCGTTTTTCGGAGTTTCTGAAATCTCCGTTTTTCGGAGTTTCTGAAATCTCCGTTTTTCGGAGTTTCTGAAATCTCCGATTTTCGGAGTTTTTGAAATCTCCGTTTTTCGGAGTTTCTGAAATCTCCGATTTTCGGAGTTTTTGAAATCTCCGTTTTTCGGAGTTTCTGAAATCTCCGTTTTTAAAGTAAATTTGTTCTCATTTCTTTTTTGATTTCGCCACGTCAGACCACCAAAAACGTTTGTTCAGTTATTTTGATACTCGGGATATCAATAAATATTTGAATTGAAATCTAGAAAAATGGATTAAATGAGCTATAAAAAGTGAATTTAAGGTCGAAACATCTTGTCGAGCACGAAATTCTTCTCAGTGTCCTACAGATGCAACATTTGACACAATTTTTTGAAAAATTGTGTTTGTTAATCACGACTGATAACAAAGCCTCTCTGACATTATGATAATTAATTTATCAGTTAACACAATTAAAATATCTCTCACAGAAATCGAGATGATTGAGCTTGATGGATTTTTTTCCAAAATTATTTCCATTATAAACCGATTTCGAGTATTACGATTTCATTTTGTCAAAAATACATATAGCTTTTGTATCATTAAACCTACAGTAACGTTTTCAAACGTTTTTGATAACTTACCGTTAACGCTCTAATGGTAGCCCTTTTATACAGGCACTTGGAGCTCAATTATCTCGGTTCTTATGGGAGATATCAAAATGCGGTCAACAGATGAAATAAGGGAATTTATATGAAAAAAATTTTAATAGTTGACAAATTTTTGATACCTTTCATAGGAATCGACATAATTCATCTTGAAAGGCACGCTTAGAGTCTATTAGAGAACACTATATTGGGCCTACTCGAAACTTGTTTTAAAACAAGATTGCTGATGACAGAGTGAGCTTAACAACACATTTGGAATGTTTTGAACGAAAAAAAGAGTGGAAATTAAAAAAAGTTTATTAGTCAAAAAAGGTTTCCTCAAATGAGAAAATGACAAATGAAAAATGAAATGAGAAAAAGCAATAATCATGAAATAATCGTTGGCGTTGAAGATCTAGTTGACGTTGTCGGTTTCGGTTGAAATAGTTTAACACTGTTTTGACCTCCAAGTTCAAGTGCTCCAAAATCATCTGTATCGTTTCACGTGGTGGCTTCTCAGTGACTTCGAAAATCGCGTTCAAGGTTTTCTTTTGAACATCAGTGAACTCCGTCGTGCGTTGTTTCGGCTTTGAGATATGCATACTGAAAATAGACGAAATTATTTTGAAAAAATATTTTAAAAAATAAAACTGACCTTTGTCTATCGTTTCTCAGAATCGCCGAGAGTTTTGGGTTAGATTCGCTGCTTTTTTCGCGAAAACCTTCTGCGTGATTTTCTTTTTTTCGTCTCTCAAAAAATTGAGTCACTGAGCGACTTTGTGTCCAACACGACGCCGTCTTCAAGAGGAACCATCAGAAGGCGTGTATGATGATGCAACAACTTGGAAGCGGAGGATGAGGATATATCATTTTGGGTTTCTGGAAAATTCGAATAAAGAATTTCTATTTTATTTCGCGACCTTTAATTATCTAACTTTTTATGGACTTCGAAACAAGAAAAGAGCCGGACTGAAAACTTCAAAAACGCACAAGAACCTGCCATGAACTCACGGAAAAATCTCAGGGGTTTTGGAAGCTGAAAGATTCGGGTTTGATTCTCAAAATGTTCCTATTATCATAGTTTTTTCAAATTAATATTTTGGAAAAACGTTATTGCGTTTTTTATTCTAAATAGCGCATTATCCAAACGTAGTTTGCTGACTCACCTTAAAAGCTCAATCATGTGAGGTAGAAGAATACGTAGAAATAGAAGTATTATAGAATATTTTAGAATAGGTGTAATTTCAAAAAAATCAATAGGAATAGATTCCCGACGTCCATACAGAAGGACGTCTGCGAATCTATTGGGAGAAGAGAGAGAAATGAATACTAATGGTTGCTACCTGACGGTTTATATAGGCAGAGTCGGGGGCGGAGTTTTCACCACGTCTTCACCGTTCTATAGATTTATAGTCTGATTTACAATCACAGTCAATGTTTTATGACCGTATCTGCTGACTTATCTGGCAGTAAATAGATATTGTCTAGGATCAACGTATTACTTATTTTGAAGAGGTGAAGAAAGACCAAAAAAGTGTAACTGCATATAATTAAAAAAATAAATGTTGTGCAGACACTCAACTATGGTTTTGGGAAGATGAATGATGTGACGGATGGGAATATGCCATACAAATTTTTAAACCACTTTTTGGAAATTATGGTTTTTCTTTAGCAATAATCTCACTTTTTTTCGAGCTACATGACAATGTTTTCAGAAATTATCATAAAAAATTAAGGTGTTTAGGCCATACAAATGAGATTCTAATCTAATATTGCGGAATCCAAGCAAAAATGAGATTTTGTGCAATTTCGTGAGGTTTTTTGAATATAAAAGAAGTTTTATCAGGCGAATCAAAAATTCATCCAGACAAAATGAAGAAAAATGATTGCGATTCTTTTGAGCTATAGAATTTCTGGAAGAGTTGAAAACTGAAGAGGAGATACATTTTTTCTGTATCAAATCATGAAAATTGGTCATTTTTTAAATATTTTCTTCCGGAAAAGGACCATACATTTTATAACCATGAATTAATTTTTAGGATTCATTTAAATCATCTTGAATCTCCACAAAATCAGATAAAAACTGCTGAAAATATGGCTTAAGACCTGCAATTGTGATCGCGCCAATTTTTTTTCTGTAGATAAATAATTTATTTGCAGTTCGGAACTGTTCTGTGAGAGAGCGTACAGCACTATTCTTGCTTTTGTCAGATCTCGTTTTTTTGGATTTGTCACAAAAACGATGACAATCACAACGCTTAAGATATATTTGTCTCTATACTTGTTCAGTATATTTTGTAACGTTCAGATGATTTGAACAATTCTAAATCATTTTTTGAGGACTTCAAAGAAAGAGCGTTCTATTCTGCGTCTCTGCACCGTCAAGAAAATGCAAAAAATGATATAGCTGACCGTGAATAAAACAAATATGGCTCCGTCTCCACTACCAGTTTATTATTATTTTTTTTTGATGATAAAATATCTGCGACTCTTATCTCTAACTTCACAGTGTCCCCTCTTCTACCCAGCGCCAATCATTTGTTTTTCGAAACAACTCTGGCCACTTCCTGATTTTTGCGGCCTCAATTCTATGGATTTTTACTGATTATTTCTGAAAATATTGCAAAGGTGAAATTATTGTTAAAGAAGAATAATAATTTTCGAAAAATCGTTTAAAAGTAGTAGAGCCAAAAACTGGAATTCTGAAACTTTGAAATTCTTAAATTCTGATATTCTGAAATTCTTAAAGTTTTCGATCTTAAAATTCTACAATTACGGAATTCTGGAGATTCCTATCTAGCTCTATACTAATATTTTTCTAATACTAAAAAATTTAGTTTTTTCAACAAATATTCATAGATGTTCAACCGTTTGCTTATTCACATTCCTCAACACCAATCGGAAACAGGAACCCCTCCAGTGCTCGGCTACATTGTATTTGACGGCGTCGAAGTTGCCTACTCCACCCGACCATCTGTAAATATCCTCAATGGTATCAGTTTGTCTCTGGAGCCAGAAAAACACACTGCTCTAGTTGGCCACAGTGGAAATGGGAAATCTACACATGTAAATCTTCTTCAACAGTACTACTAACTGATAAAGATTTCATGCGAGTAGCTCAAATGGCCAATGTGGATGATTTTGTAGCTAGGATGGAACAAGGATACGATACACTTGTGGAGAGAGAAATGTCAAGATGCTGAAAGGTCAGAAGCAGAGAATCACCATTGCCGGAGCCCTAGTTCGCAACCCTCAAGTTTTGTTCCTTGACGAGGCAGTCACGGCATTGGATGTGAAGACGGAGGCGTTGGTTCAGGAAGCTGTCAATCGGTGTGCGCAAGATGTCAGTGCTCAAGGGACCAACGAAGAGTTGATGGAGGATTCTGAAGGATTGTGTTTTAAATTGTTCACAAGACAGTCTAATCCGATTGGATTAGCATTTTGTGTGATTTAAATGAATACATGTTTTGATAATTTTTTTTTGAAAGAAATTGTTGATGAGCATTCAGAAATTCATGAGAGTCAGGAGTCAATTGAGTTTCGGGCGATGTGAGCCCAGCAAAAACCGAATGTGATGAAGATGAATTCATGTGAATCGGAAACGACAGGAGTGCAAATTGATTCGTAGAATAATAATAATTTTAACGTAAAACTAGTTTCTCCTGTAAATCGTGTATTTTTGTGTAATTCTAACTTGAAAATTCCTCGCTCCCCCTCTCCTTCTTACAAAATTAGTTATACGTTAGTTATCCGCATTGTGCGCATGAAGTTTGAAAAAAAAGAGATTATTCCATGAGAAAAACAATCATTTCCAAAAAAAAGAATATAAAAAGCTGTTTAACATAATCCTATTTGTCACATCATTCTTATTCCCAGAATCACAGTTGAGTGTCTGCACACCATTAATTTCTTTTTTGCTGCAGTTACACTCTATCGTTCCTCTCTTTACCTCTTCAAACTAGGTATTTCTCCTGGGACTATATCTACCTATTCCCAGTCAGATTAGTTGAAAGAATACAGTCATAAATCATAACTATGAGTCTTAATGACAGCATTAATCTGTGGGACAGTGAAGAGGGGGTGAAGGCTCCGCCCCCGACTCTGCCTATATAAACCGTCAGGTAGCAACTATTAGCATTCATTCCTCTCTCTACCCCCATAGATTCTCAGACGTCCTTCTGTTTGGACGTCGGGAATCTATTCTTATTGATTTTTTTGAAACTCTCCCTATTCGAAAATATTCTATAATCTTTCAATTCCTACACATTCTTCCACGTCACATAAATGAGATTTTAAGGTGAGTCAGCAAAATACGTTTGGAAAATGTGTTTTTCAGAGAAATAAATCCCAGTAACATTTTTTAAATAAGCTGTAAATCGGTTTTAAAACGTCGCGGTTTTGCTGAACTTTCTCATTTTTAGGAAGGAGACTTCTCCACACTTCGCCGCCAGGCAGTAAAGGAGAATCCACAAACCCCGCCTGACAGAATATTGACCAAAATCTACGAAAGCGATAACTTCTTCATGGAATATGAGAATAATGAGTTTAACGAGAAAACGAAGTGGTCTGCGGAGAAGGTCAGTGACATCTTTGTTTTTTTTTCATACAATATTTTTTCAGATCGGAAACTGGTTTGTTCAACGACAAATTCGGAATGGAGTGCTCAAGGAAACCGTAACAGAGCCGATTCCAGAGAGCTTATTCTAGAAACATCAATTTCTAGGAAGACAAGAAAACAATGAGTTTGAAAAACAGACTGGGATCAGTTGGTTCATTGTGAGTAAATACATTTTATGCCTTAATACTGAAAAAAAAATTCAGATGAATTCCTGGTTCAAAAAGAAGCGTCAAGAGATCATTCGACTTCACCAAACCTAATGATACGATCTAAGAGTTGATGGAGGATTCTCAAGGAATGTATTTCAAATTAGTCACAAAGTAGTTGAATCTGATTGGATAAGGATTTTGTGTGTTTACTTTTTTTAAAAATAAAATTGTTGTTGAGCTTTTAAACGGATTTTTCTCAGTTTTCTTGAAATTTTCAGGCATTCCAGATAATCTAAAAATTCAGACATGTACAGACAGAAATCTGGACAAACATTTGTTGAACCTTGCCAGATTCAATTTATTTTTGGACGACCACTCTTGCCGATGCAGATAGACAGAGATCAAAATTTCTGAATTTCAGAACTTCAGAAACTCAGATTATTCAAAATCTCAGATTCCGCATCCATATTAAGCTCAACAATAGCTACTCCCTGAATTATCATTGCCTAATATTAAATTGTTATGATAATTTCTGAAAATATTGCCATGTAGTTTGCAAATGTGAGATTATTGTTAGGGAAAAATCATTATTTCCAAAAAGTAGTTTTTAAAAAATTGCATAACATATTCCCGTCCGTCACATCATTCTTCTTCAGAGAATCACAGTTGAGTGTCGGCACACCATAAACTTTTTATTAACCACAGTTACACTCTATTGTTCCTTCCTCACCTCTTCAAAATAAGTATTTATCCTAGACAATATCTATTTAATTCTGGTTCGATTAGTCAAAAGAATACAAAAAACCATAAGTGTGATTATGAATTCACATTCAAACTGTAAATCTGAGGAACAGTGATTCAAACTGTAAATCTGAGGAACATAGAAGGGCCCAAGTAATAGAAGTCACTAGGAAAAACATACATGAAGAAATTTTCGAAAATTTTGCTAAATTTTTTTTGGCGACCACCATCAAACTATTTTTTGGCGACCATCGCCCAAAAAAATAATAATAAAAAAAGGAAAAAAAAAATACCGCACCTGTTCCTCGAACTCGGGACCCTCAGATTGCCAAGCAAACACCTTATCCATAACGCCACCACGCCCTCTTTCACCTCTCCCTTTCAATGCATACACAACACTGTCACAGTTACGCACGCGAGAGGCGCAGGTGTTCGATCTCCTCACGCCTCAACGCGCACACTCAACTCATTGAGGGCGAAAGAAGAGGATGGAAAACTATATGACCGAGGCCGAATCGAGGTGGCGAATCAATACCAAACGATTTAAAATTAAAAATAAACCAAGTTTACAAAAAAATGCGAGCATATATCTCAATTTTGAACACCGAAACTGAATTTCGCATATTGGTACAGTAAGCCAACAGAAAATGAGAAAAAACTATATGACCGAGGTCGAATCGAGGTGGCGAATTGAGTCCAATCGATTTCAAATCAAAAACTGAATAGGTTTACAGAAAAACGCGAGCATATATCTCAATTTGGAACACCGAAACTGCATTTCGAAAAAAACGCATTTTCGAAACGCTTTTTCAGTAGTAAGAAATAAAAAAATGCGAAATTCAGTTGCGGTGTTCAAAATTGAGATATTTGCTCGCGTTTTTCTGTAAACCTATTCAGTTTTTGATTTGAAATCGATTGGACTCAATTCGCCACCTCGATTCGGCCTCGGTCATATAGTTTTTCATCATCTTCTGTCGGGTTACTGTAGCTATTTCCGAAATTCGATTTCGACGTTCAGAATTGATAAAAATGCTCGCTTTTTTGCAAACTTGATCTGTTTTGAATTTTGAATCGTTTGAAATCACTTCGCCACCTCGATTCAGCCTCGGTCATAGAGTATTCCATCATCACCTGCCGGGTTACTGTATATTGTTCTAGTCTACGTTTCAAGGTGAAAAGTTGATATTTCAACGAATTTTTTTGGAAAAAAACGTTCAACTATTTATTTTAAATTATTGTGAACTGAATTGCGACCTCGATTTACCTTGTGTCACACAGATTTTTTCATTCCCCGTCTGGTAACTACATTATTCAAAATTTTACGTTAATTTCCGATTTTTGAGCTGTCCATTTTCAGCAATACTAATTCTTCTTTGAGTACATCATTTGTACATTTACAATCAAATTTCACAAAAAAAATTTTCCCCTGCGGGGAAAATTTTTTTGGCGACCATATTTTTTTCAAAAATTTTGGCGACCTCAAATTTTCGAAATGCCTTCATGTATGAGGAAAAAATCCTGAATTTGCTCTCCACCGTCACTCTTCTCATTTTTCCTTATCCAAAAAGCTCAAAAAGACAAGTTTATCATATCAAAAATGATAAAAATGATGTCTTTTTCTTCAATTATATCATATTTCATAAATCGTCCTTTTTCATTTTCTATAGTATCCTCCTCACCAACCATTAGTATTCATTCCCCTCTCTCCCTACAATACAGTGCTCCACAAAATGATAGGTTCACCCTCAGGAATTTTCGAAAATCGAGAATTTCGAAAGTTTTCAAAACAGTGTTATTACTAAAAGTATGCACAAATGAAACTTATACAGTGCTCCACAGAATGATAGGTTCACCCTCAGAAATTTTCGAAAATCGTGAATTTCGAAAATTTTCAAAACGGTGTTATTACTAAAAGTATGCAAAAATGACACTCATATTTGTTAGGAAATATCAAATTCAAGCCGTTTTCAGTTTTTGAGAAAACTCGAAAAACTCGAATTTTGACCAAAAACAATTCCACAAAATGATAGGTTCACCTATCGAAATTCTTGAAAATGACTCAACAGGAAACCGGAAACCGGGTCCAATGACCTGAAAATGTCAAACTAACTGTTTTAAAACAGATTCCACAAAAATCCCATTTTTCTGATTCCCATGTGGTCCATTTTGAAGAGTTTTTTACCAAATCCTAAAATTGATGTCATAATCTGCCCATTTCGGCCGGTACGGTTTCCAAAAATGTCAGAATGTCTTCTGATGTTCTCATTATCTTATTTTCTGTTGTTTTTTACAACTTTAAACATGCGGTTACAAGTTTCCCAATTTTTCGTAAGGATTTACCGATTCAGATATTGGAGTCCTATCTTATGTGGGCTATAAAAAACGAGGTTTCATTTTGTTCAGGGTTGTTTTTGGGTCAGAAATGTGTGATTAGACAATCATTTCACTTAAAAATCACTTTTCCAAAAGCAAAAGCTCATATGGTTCATGAAAAAGTTGAAAATCAGGATCAAGGTCAGCTGCGTTTTTAATGAATTTTATCCTTGAAAACGGGATGAGTTTTTTTGCTCTTTTTGGTGTTTATCAATTTTTACAAAGCCACTCACTTCGTTTTCCGAATTAAAAATCGAGTTCGAACACGAAAACTTGGTTCGGAATCGATTTCAGCGTTTTCCGAAAATATCCCAAAAATTATCTCACCTTTGCTTCAAACGTATGGCTTTTTCATGAACCATATGAGCTTTTGCTTTTGGGAAAAGTGATTTTTAAGTGAAATGATTGTCTAATCACACATTTCTGACCCAAAAACAACCCTGAACAAAATGAAACCTCGTTTTTTATAGCCCACATAAGATAGGACTCCAATATCTGAATCGGTAAATCCTTACGAAAAATTGGGAAACTTGTAACCGCATGTTTAAAGTTGTAAAAAACAACAGAAAATAAGATAATGAGAACATCAGAAGACATTCTGACATTTTTGGAAACCGTACCGGCCGAAATGGGCAGATTATGACATCAATTTAGGATTTGGTAAAAAACTCTTCAAAATGGACCACATGGGAATCAGAAAAATGGGATTTTTGTGGAATCTGTTTCAAAACAGTTAGTTTGACATTTACAGGTCATTGGACCCGGTTTCCGATTTCATATTGAGTCATTTTCAAGAATTTCGATAAGTGAACCTATCATTTTGTGGAATTGTTTTTGGTCAAAATTCGAGTTTTTCGAGTTTTCTCAAAAACTGAAAACGGCTCGAATTTGATATTTCCCAACAAATATGAGTTTCATTTTTGCATACTTTCAGTAATAACACCGTTTTGAAAATTTTCGAAATTCTCGATTTTCGAAAATTTCTGAGGGTGAACCTATCATTTTGTGGAGCACTGTATTTGTTGTAAATTATTGAACTCGAGCCATTTTTACTTTTTGAGAAAACTCGAAAAATTCGAAATTTGACAAGAAACCATTCCACAAAATGATAGGTTCACCTATCAAAATTCTTGATGATGACATAACATCGAACCGGAAAGATGTCCAATGAGCAGAAAATGTCAAATTAACCTTTTTGAAACGAATTTCCCAAAAATCCCAGGTTTCTTATTCACATTTGGTCCATTTTGAAGGGTTATTCACCGAATCTTCGATTTAATGTCTTAATCCGCACATTTCGACCAGTACGGTTTCCAAAATAGTCAGAATGTCTTCTGATGTTTTCATTATCTTATCTTCTGTTGTTTTTTACAACTTGAAACATGCGGTTACAAGTTTCCTAATTTTTCGGAATGATTTACCGATTTCGATATTGGAGTCATTTACCATGTGGGGTATTAAATATGAGGTTTCATTTTGTTAAGTGTTGTTTTCGGTTCAGAAATGTGTGATTAGACAACCATTTCACTTAAAAATCACTTTTCCCAAAAGCAAAAGCTTCATGAAAAAGTTAAAAATCAGGATTAAGGTCAGCTGCGTTTTAACCAATTTTACCCTTGAGATTAGGATGAGTTTTTTATCGTTTTGATGTTTATCAATTTTTGCAAAGTCATTCAGCTCATTTTCTGCAAAAAAACCGATTTTGAGAACAAATAATTTTTTCAGAAGCGATTCCAGCATTTTCTGAAAATATTCCAAGAATAATCTTACCGTGCTTCAAACTTATAGCTTTTTCATGAACCATATGAGCTTTTGTTTGTCATACTTTTAGTAATAACACTGTTTTGAAAATTTTCGAAATTCTCGATTTTCGAAAATTCCTGAGGGTGAACCTATCATTTTGTGGAGCACTGTAGATTCCCAGGCGTCCTTCTGTATGGACTTCGGGATTCTATCTCTTTTTATTTTTCTGAATGTCCTTCGTTTCTGCAGCACCGAGGAAACGCAAAAACGTTATTTAGCTGACCGTGAATAAAACAAACATAGCTTCGTCTCTACTTCCGGCATTCTATCTCACTGTTTGAGTGGTCATCTGCGTCTCATATCTCTAGCTTCACAGTGTCCCCTCTTCTTCCCAGCGCCATTCATTCATTTTTCTATACAACTATGGCCACTAACTGATTTTTGTGGCCTCAATTTTATTGATTTTTACTGAATATTTCTGAAACTATTGCAAAGGTGAGATTATTGTTAGAGAAAAACCATCATTTTAAAAAAGTGAATTTAAAAGTTGTGTAACTAAAAATTCGAAATTCTGAAATTCTGGTATTCTGAAATTCTGAAATTCTGAAATTCTGATGTTCTAAAATTCTGAAATTCTGAAATTCTGATGTTCTAAAATTCTGAAATCCTGAAAATCCAAAATTCTAAATTTCTGAAATTCTGAAAATCCAAAATTCTGAAAAATCAAAATTCTGGAAATCCGAAATTCTGAAAATCCAAAATTCTGAAAATCCAAAATTCTGGAAATTCGAAATTCTGAAAATCCAAAATTCTGAAAATCCAAAATTCTGAAAATCCAAAATTCTGAAATTCTCCGATAGTTGACAGTTCAGACTCTTCCAACCAGAACCTTTCAGCTTCCGCTCTGTCTACTGGAATCGATTCTTCGACTTCGAAAGCTCCACTTATCTATCCGTCGTCTTCAACCGGAGCTTCAAGAGCACCTTCTCTTGAAGAGCAACTCCAGGATCTGCAAGTCTCCGTCCAAGCTCCAACTCCAACGGCGCCCTTTACACAGAACGGTAACGATTTAAGATTTTTTTTTGAAAATTAAAAAAAAAATTATTTAAGAAATGAGGAAAATCCATAAGGAAGATGAGTTTTGGACAGCCGAATGTTCGAAAAATGAGAAAATGGTCGAGGAGGCGGAAAAACAAAGGGAAGCGGAAGAACAGAGGGAGATTATGAAAGAAGGATGGCACATCGATAAGGTTAATAAAACCGTGTGGAAGCTCGATGGGAAAGCTCGTAAGAAGTTTTGCGCCAAGGAGTTGGGTGAGTTTAAAACTTGATCTTTCGATAAAAAGTATGTGAAAATTTTCAGGATTGAAGGTCCTGGAGAAAGACGAAGACGAGGAGGAAAAAAGAGGATGACGAAGAAGGACCATCAACTTCTGGATCCTGAGGTGGACATAATGCTTATATTTTTTGTAATGTGCAAAAGTTCTTTTTATGTTGTATCATTATCATTCTTCTACATTAATAAAAAACAGTACGTCGAAAAATAATTCACAGAACACACAGATCACAGAATCAAGAGTTGAGCATGAGTGGGACAGTAGACTTTGTCGAATCCAACATTTTTGGGTGCTCAGTGTTTATAGACAAGGTTACACACGCGGGAACGATTGGGTTCGCATTGGAGGAAGGCGTCCATCCACCTGGAAACTCATAATACAGAGCGGTCCATATCTTTAGGACCCCCCTCGATTTGGGCCGCCATTACTGATGAACTGATTTATTTCTGCAGGAGTATTCCGGACATAATCAATTTAGCCAACGATGGAGAATACTTTTCTGACCATTTTTACATCAAGTAAAAACAAATTGAGTTGATTCCAGGCTTGCTCGGAGTTGGAAAATCGGATATCCGATTTTCCGATTTTTCCAACTTTTTTCGGAAAATTTTCCGAGTTTTTTAGGATGCATTTTCCCGACGGGAACTTTCACGAATTTTTTTTTCGGATAAATTTTCCCGACGGGAAATTTTTCCGGCCAGATTTTTCGGAAAATCGGAGAAAAATACGGAAAATTTTTAAAATTGAGCCGAACAATTTTTGAAATTTTGGTTTCTATTGCTGTATTTTAGCTCACATTGATATTTTCTTGTTCGGAAAAGCCCGAAAAAAGAAACTGTGTTAAAAAACAGAAAAAAAATCGCTTTCGGAAACATTTTGGGCTGTTTTGATGTTTTTCCGATTTTTCCGATTTTTTCCGAGAAAAAAAATTGGGAAAAAATTCGGATATCCGATTTTCCGAGAAAAAAATTGGGAAAAAATTCGGATATCCGATTTTCCGAAATAAAAATTTCGGGAAAAAATTATTTTTTCCGATTTTCCGAAAATGTTTTTCCGAGCAAGCCTGGTTGATTCTAGACTGTTAAGACATCTTTCTTTTGAATTAACACTTCACAATATTCCCACAGTTGATAAATCTTGTGAATGACAGGATCATCGGCTCTAGTATGAAATTCTGGTCCTTAAAAAAATTCTGGTCCTTAGAAAAAATTCTGGTTCTTAAAAAATTCTGGTCCTTAATAAAAATTCTGGTCCTTAGAAAAAAATTCTGGTCATTAAAAGGTGTTAATGTAAATACATATTTTTCATCTGAAAGTTTCGTAAAATCCATGAATTTTGTTATTTTAGTTTGTTTTTATAAGATTTTCATGATAAACGTTGAAATGTTGTTATTCGAAAGATAATAAATTTTTCAAGTACTGAAGTAAGTTGCACCCATGGTCCATTTTCTAAAGGAACATCAGGAAAATTGAAAATATACGTACCGTAAAACCTCTAATAGAACGACGCCCGGATTGTCTACTTTGAACCTATATATCTCATTTTCTGTGAAAGATAACAGAAAGTGGCTAACTAGTAAAATGTTGCTGATATCTTGATAAACATTTTACTAGTTAACCACTTTTTTATATCTTTCAAAAG
Source organism: Caenorhabditis nigoni (assembly GCA_027920645.1). NCBI lineage: Eukaryota > Metazoa > Nematoda > Chromadorea > Rhabditida > Rhabditidae > Caenorhabditis > Caenorhabditis nigoni. Next base: position 9,160,343 of record CP115869.1, read on the forward strand.
AAGTGAGATATATAGGCCCAAAGTAGACAATCCGGGTGTCGTTCTATTAGAGGTTATACGGTATTTCGAGTTCCATCAAATTAGAAAAATGCTAGTTGGTCAGAAATAAGTACTGAAGGGACCATGTCTACTAGATTCCGCACGGCGAGTAACGTTCCAAATATTAAGTGATAACTGGTACTTTGCTTAATTTTTTTGTACTTTGAGCCTCCGTGACAAAATTAAAAATGTTGTTTATTGGATCCAATCTGTTAACTATAGTTTCAAGACCTCCTTTTTTGGAAAAGGCTGACCTAACGGCTTTATTCAAAAGAAGTAAAAACATCCTCATAGTTTCAATTGAAATTGAGTTTGGTTTTCTAATTCAAAAACATGCAAACGCATGAAGCTTTTTGAATTAGTATAGAATCTCAAATGCATATTTTTATAATTCTAGAGCCTTCTTACAACCTATGAACAGAAGTACCCTATTTTACACTAGACATCTCGTAAGACTTACACTAGACATCTCGTAAGACGCAAAAACTTTGAAACATTTTGAAATTTTGGATTCTGACATTTTTTCCTCTTTTATATGAAGCCGTTAGGTCAGCCTTCTCAAAAAAAGGAGGTCTTGAAACTATAGTTAACATATTGGATCCAATAAACAACATTTTTATTTTTGTCACGGAGGCTCAAAGTACAAAAAATCAAGCAAAGTACCAGTAAACACTTAATATTTGGAACGTTACTCGCCATGCGGAATCTAGTAGACATGGCCCTCTCAGTACTTATTTCTGACCAACTAACATTTTTCTAATTTGATGGAACTCGAAATATGTATATGTTAAGTCCTTGGGATCCGGCATTTTGAGCCGGACTAGGAATAGGAATAGGAGTTATAGAATACTAGATTTATTCAGGTACTAAAGATGTACAAGAATACAGGGATAGACGGAGACTGGGGAGAGAGCTGATTGGGGGAAACTAGGACTAGAGTGAGAAGGGTTTGTCAGCCCCAAAGAAGAAGGGGTTCTGACCAAGGAAACAACTAGGAAGAAGAGTGCCAGAAAAGGGCGCTCAAAGAAGGAGGGTAGATCACAAATAATTTGGTAGATCAAATATAAAACTAATGGAAGTATGCATAGAATGCAACACCTCCCTTTTTAAGATAAACAATGATAAGGGAAAGGATGATTAAGGATAAGGGAAAGGATGATTAAGGATGGGGAAACAACTACAAACTTAATCTAGAAATAAAGGTAACAAAAATCAATGATACGACTTTTGATTAGGTTTTATGACAAATCGTGGAGGTTGGTTGGTAATCCGAGTAGACTTCCGGGTTTGCTTGGGCGGTGGAGTCTTCGGCTTAGCTGGAGTGTTCACTGGAGATGGTGTGGAAGGTGTGGAGCTGCTAGGAAGTTGAGTAGCCGTAGGTGTCACATCTATTGTATCCATCGTGTCCAGTGGAACGTCAAATTGGATAGGAGCTTCACGTCGTCGAAGCTGATTGGCATGTCGGGTCCAGACGGTGTCGTTGACTGTGACGCGGTACAGTGTTTGTCCGATCCGCTTCTGGATAGTACCTGGAATCCAAGTGGCAGTATTTATGTTGCGGTAGTCTTTAACATAAACCTTTTCTCCAACTTGGTAGCTTCTTGATCGTGCACCATGCTGCTTGTTGAACTGCTTCTCCATCTCTATATCATGCGAGTTGGGAATTTGGTCTTTTGGAAGAAGTTGATCCAGAAATGTTCGGATTTTGCGACCAATGAAGTTCTCAGCTGGTGTAGAGCCATTAGGGCTGGCGGTGCAAGGAGTGGAGCGGTAGCTCTGCAGAAATACATATAAGGCAGTATCTGCGTTTTCCTCCCCTTTTAACTTGCCTAAGCTACGTTTGACAGTGTCCACGAAACGTTCTGCTTGACCATTTGACTGCGGGTGGAATGGTGGTGATCGTGAATGTGTGATTCCTCGATCCTTGCAGAATGTTTCAAAAACAGACGAAGTGAACTGAGTTCCGTTGTCCGTAACCAATGTTTCTGGATCTCCAAATTGAGCAAACATCTTTCTCAAGATGTTGATTGTAGCTGTGGTTGTGATGGAAGTGGTTGGGACAACTTCCGGCCATTTGGAGAATGCGTCCACCACGACCAAGTAGTAGGTTCCATCCAGTGGTCCAGCATAGTCAGCGTGTACCCTTTGCCATGGAGCGGTTGGGATTGGCCAAGAGCACAGAGTATTTTTAATTGGATTCTTAGCGACTGATGCACATTGATCACAACTTCTGACCATATTCTCGATGTCCTTATCGATGGATGGCCAGTATACCAGAGATCGTGCCAACTGCTTCATCCTCACAATTCCAGGATGAGCTCGATGAATCATTTTGAGAACCCTTGCCTTGAGAGAGCTGGGGATGACGATTCTGTCATTGAACATGATGCAGTCGGCGACGAATGACAATTGATCTCTTCGGTTGTGAAAAAAAGAGATTTGTGAGCTTTTATCAGTGATTGGAGGCCACAAACCTGATACAGTATATTTGTAGACTTGACTGAGAAGAGGATCCTTCTTAGATTCAGCTCGGATCATGTCTGCAGTCACGGGTAGTTGCTCGCAGGTTGAAACCAGATTTGTGATGACTTCTGATTCGATTTGAGCAACGACACGATCTTCACACTCCTTTTGCTGGATTTGGTCCGAAATCAATCTTGACAGAGCATCGGCTTGTCCGAAGTGATTGGTGTTGACGTACTCGATGGTGAAGTCGTAGTTGAGAAGTATGATTGCCCAACGTTGGAGACGGTTAGCACTGTAAAGAGGTATACCTTTTTTATCTCCAAATATTGTCAGCAATGGCTTGTGGTCGGTCCTCAGCGTGAAGTGGCGGCCATAAAGGAACTTGTGGAACTTCGTGACAGCGGTGATGAGTCCAAAAGCTTCTTTTTCAATCTGACTGTAGTTCCGTTGTGGGGCAGTGAGAGCTTTGCTGATGTGGTAGATAGCTTTCTCGGAGCCATCTGGAAATCTGTGAGAGATAACTGCTCCGATACCGTATTGCGAGGCATCGGCAGCCACGATGATCGGAAGGTTTGGATCAAAGTGTGTGAGCAATAAATCCGATTGGAGTATCTGCTTGACACGGTCGAATGACTTTTGACATTGAGAAGTCCAGAGGAATTTGGCATCCTTCTTGGTGAGAGCATCCAGTGGTGGGCGGAGCCTGAACAACTCCTTGACAAACGATCCATAGAATTGGATGAATCCAAGGAACGATCGGACTTGGCCGTCGTTGGTAGGTGGCGGCATTTGCTGAACGGCAGCGATCTTTTCTGGATCCGGACGTCTTCCATCTTTGTCTATGATGAATCCCAGGAATGTGATTCTTTCCATCAAGAACGTGCACTTTTCCAGTCGGATCCGGAATCCATAATCATTGATTCGCTTCATCAGTGCCATCAATCTTTGGTTGTGCTCTTCAATTGATGATCCCGAGATGATGACATCATCAAGGTAAGCTGCTGTCCCTTCCAGACCAGTGATCATTGAATCCATGATTTGTTGGAAGGATCCAGGCGCAGACTTGACTCCAAATGCCAGTCGATTGTAGCTGAACAATCCTTTGTGAGTGTTAATGCATAGCATCTTCTTGGCTTGCTCATCCAGTTCAATCTGAAAATAGGCTTCGGCAAGATCTATCTGAGAAAAATACTTCCCACCGTTTAGAGTGACGAAGATGTCGTCAGCGGTTGGCAGTGGATGCTGATGCAGTTGGATGGCGTCATTGAGACCCGTAGAAAAATCTGCACACATCCTCAGCGATCCATTTTTCTTCTTGACCAGTACTATTGGTGCTGCCCACTCGGAATGCTCCACTGGAGAGATGACACCTGCTTGTTGCAGACGATCAAGCTCCTCTGACACAGTAGGCAATGCGGCGAATGGGACTGGTCTAGCTTTACGGAACACTGGTTTGGCATCTGGTTTGAGTAGGAGCGATGCTTTTGTCTTGGTACATCGACCTAGTTCTGGTTTAAACACGTCTGAAAACTCATTATTCAACTCAGCTTTCAGTCTGTTCCGAGTGATGTCCAGGTCGGTGCATGCTGATCCAGCCTCGGAGCTAACTGCGCTGACTTGACTTGGATTGAGGATGTTCCAGAGCTTTTGATCCTTTGAGATCCAGTCTGTTCCCAGAAGAGTTCCAGTTTCAGCAACATGAGCTATTCCAGTTGCTGATGTTCCATTCAGATTGAATTGACATTGGAATGATCCTTTGACGGCTATTGGTTGATGATTAGCCGACTTTACTTGGATAGTGGGTGCCTGTAGAGATGGGCGACCCAATCGATTCCAATCTTTAGTGCTCATCAGTGTGACATCAGCTCCGGTGTCTAACTGCATTTGAATCTTCGTTCCGTTGATGGTCACAATACGGTAGATACGGTTGAGTTGAGAACTGGAAGCTGATCCGACGATGACTGATTTGATTCTGTTGAAGTTGCCTTTTTGTGAGTTTGCTTCCCGTTTCTTGGATCTGCAAAACTTGGCAATATGTCCGTCTTTTTGACACAAAATGCATTTGACCTGTTTCTGACAGTCTCTGGCCCAGTGGTTGCCTCCGCATTTAAAGCAGGGTGAAGGTGGTGGCTTCAATGGTTTATCCCGATTTGATGATTTTTGGTGGATGGCGTTGATCTCATTTGGCTTTGCAACTCTGCACACACTCTTGGAATCGGCTCTCACATCAAGTAGACGTTTGATATCCTTTTCCAGCTCGAGCAGTGTACATTTTGGCTTTGCTTCCATGATCTGGAGTGCTTTTGTACGGATATCCGAGTAGCTGTTGTCTCTTAATCCATTTATCCAGACCATGCAGCACATTTGATCATCAGTCATGGCTTTGAACTCTGATGACGTGAACCGTCGCAACACGAGCCCAGTGTACTCTTCGATGGATGAGCCATCGTATTCTGTGCGAAGGAACTCCTGACGCTTCCGGAAGATCGATGAGGTCGACTTGAACGTCTCCTTGAGCTTCGGAACGAGGTCCTCGAACTTGAGGGAGTTTGGAGTTTCCGGGAGGATACGATTTGCAAAGTGGGAATACTCTTTAGCGTTGAGTTTAGCTAAAACTAACCTTGCTTTGACCTCATCTGTGAGAGTTGCTCCATCCTTGGTGATGACGTCTTCATATCTGCTGTACCACGCATCAAAGGTGAGATCCTCATCTGGCTCGTAGACGAAGTTTGGAATCCTTGTGGAAATAGATTCTACCAGTTGACTTGTCCCATTGGTGGCAGTTGTTGTTGTTGGAGACTGCTTGACGAGTTCTCCGAAGACGTTGATCAAGGAGGCGATTTGTTGGGTGAGATCAGCCATAGCCTTTGCCTGATCGCCAGTTGTTAAGTCCTTGGGATCCGGCATTTTGAGCCGGACTAGGAATAGGAATAGGAGTTATAGAATACTAGATTTATTCAGGTACTAAAGATGTACAAGAATACAGGGATAGACGGAGACTGGGGAGAGAGCTGATTGGGGGAAACTAGGACTAGAGTGAGAAGGGTTTGTCAGCCCCAAAGAAGAAGGGGTTCTGACCAAGGAAACAACTAGGAAGAAGAGTGCCAGAAAAGGGCGCTCAAAGAAGGAGGGTAGATCACAAATAATTTGGTAGATCAAATATAAAACTAATGGAAGTATGCATAGAATGCAACAGTATATTTTCAATTTTCCTGATGTTCCTTTAGACAATGGACCATGGGTGCAATTTACTTCTATACTTGAAAAATGTATTATCTTTCGAACAACAAAATTTCAACGTCTATCATGAAAATCTTCTAAAAACAAACTAAAATAACAAAATTCCTAGATTTTACGAAATTTTCAGATGAAAAATTTATATTTACATTAACACCTTTTAAGGACCAGAATTTTAATTTAAGGACCAGAATTTTTTAAGGACCAGAATTTTTTTTAAGGACCAGAATTTTTTTTAAGGACCAGAATTTTTTCTAAGGACCATAATTTTTTCTAAGGACCAGAATTTTTTTTTAAGGACCAGAATTTCATACTAGAGCCGGATCATCTTGATGTATTAGGTTGAACCGAAAGTTTCTTTCTTTTTCGAAGTGTTGTTTTTGAGGCTCGATTTCTGGCTCTAGAAGAGGTGTACCGGGCCAAACGTTTTTTTGTTAGGGAGCTGTGTTTAGTGTCTATTAGATCGTAGATTTGTTAATTTTCATCTCACTTGCTGTTGGAGAAATGACGATTCTTTTGGACCCTATCCGACTGCACATTCTCGGCATGATTATATTTTCATTTTTATTCGGTCTTCAAACGCCTGCTATTCGCAAACAAAATGTGAATGTATACAAAAGACATGTTTTGTCATTGTCTACAATTTCCGTTTGTTTTCAAAATATCCGCCCAACGGAGTTCAGTTTGAAAGATGCCTACGGCCCAGTTAGTTGAACCTCGATGAATTGCTAAAAGTCGTGAAGGCGGATTTATTTCAAACCACTTGTAAAATGTCAAGGGCATTGTCCGTTAATCAACCAAATTTTGTGATTGGATTGAGTTCTCTTGGCGATGTCAAAAATTTGATCTATTCGTACCCTATGCTTCAAAGGACGCCGATATGAATCGGAGTGTAGACATGAGCCTGTTTCTCCTATCATTTCTCCGCACGTTCAGCTGGGTGGGTGCTCTAATTAACATAAATGAGAAGTGCGTAAGTTACTCTAACAACGTACGGAAGGGACATTTGATTGATAAAGAATAGCTAGCTCTGGACGTCCCGAAACCTAAATTTCCCGTGCAAACGGGTATGCTATGTGTTTGATGGTTTGTCAAAGGAATGGAAACTGGTAACTTTTAAATGAAGGTACCACTATAATTGTCGCCTTGTATAGTTCCTAATTAGAGAAATCTAATCTGGCAGTCGACTCCAAATAAGGAGAAAAAATCGAAGTTCAATTCCAGCGCGACAATGCGAGATCGCCCATGACTAGAGCGATCCGCCAAAAATTCATGTCGCTTGGCTGGGCTATTCTTTTACACCCGTCATATTTTCCAGATTTTGCTCTTTCCGATGAACTGTTGTTCGAGGTTTCTAAAAGTCATCTTGATGGCAAAAACTTTAATTGAAAAGATGACACCAAAAAGGAGTTGACCAGCTTTTTCCATCAGAGCTCTCCTCGTTCTAAGCCGATGGAACCAAGAAAATACCGGAGCGTTGCCAGACAATTATCGATGCTCATGGACGTTACTTTCATTAATCTAGCCCCCTCTGCTTTGAGACAAATCTGATCAAAAATGTTGCGAGAAAAGAAAGAAACTTTTTTGTTTCAACCTATTATGTACCGAATTAAGACCTTGACTGTGCTCCAATAACCTGAATTCACTTCTCAACGTCTTTATCTGTATGTTCCATGACCTTTTTCTTTGAAGTATTTGAATATTCTGACAATTCGGATAATTATTAGAAAAATACCCAAAAATAGGGAAAAATTGGGAAAAATGACATTTTGGAAAATTGGCAAAATGTGAAAATTCTCTGCAATACTTATCGGAATATACGGGAAAAACTCAAAAATGAAAATTAATATCAGTTTAAAAGCGAAAATTCGTCAAAAAATGTTCAAGATTTCGAAATTTACAGGAGGTCCTAAAGATATTGACCGCCCAGAAATAGGATTTTTTGGTGGTACTGTTGAACGGAAAGTGGTAGAATCATGAACATTTGTCCCCTGGGGTTTCTTTTGATCCTGAATCGAATGGCGTTTACAGAATTTAAATATCTCTTACCGTTCTTCTGAAACCCCCCCCCAAATCGAGGGGGGTCCTAAAGATGTTGACCGCACTGTATGAGATCAAATTGTTTTCTGCAAATCTCTGAAACTTTGTATAAAACATTCAAAACATGAATGGTTCATTCGAATTTTGAGCCATATACGACATTTTGAAATATCGGGTCAGAGACGCAGTGTATCTCGTTTCTCTGCGCCTCTCATCCCGAAATCTTCAAATGACCGTAACTCGGTTTAAAATGGTCGCAAGAGATTGTTTCTTCTTGGTCCTAGACTAGAATTTTTCTTTTTTTCAGAATTAACAACAATTTAGGAAATCTGAAATTTTCAGAAGTCCAAGTAAACGAAAATTAGAGATTATGAAATTGAAAAATTCTCACACGTTGCGGTAGTAGATTGACCAAACTTTTGCAAGTTGAGCTCAGAAAGTCAGATTACATACAAAAGTACTGAAAAGAGGTCAAATTTCACATATTATTATTTTTATTCCACTTTTTTCTGTCCACTTTTTCGAAAATCCACAAAAACTCTCCACGTGATTCCAACTGCTATTTCCCAGGTATTTTAAAACTCTCTGATTCCAGACCTTCGATTCAGCAACCATCGTCCGTACTTTCTGAATATTCTGTGAATCGAAATTTTGATATCACGTCGTGAGTTGCCGTGGTCAACTAGTCTCTTCGCCTCCTCTTCCATGTCAACGATTCCACAAAACACTCGTGCCGACGTGGATTTTTTAACGAATCCGCCGAAAAAGTATGCCGATCAGTTGATACGTTTCCAATATTTTGCATAGAAATGAAGATAATTGAGCTCAAACTTTACGGTCTGTGGACCGTCTATTCCAGGTTTTACGGTGTATGACTTTTGGTGTTCACACTATGAAAAACCAAAAAAAAAACCGAGTTGAACTTTCTTCTTAAACCTGTTTTGGAATCTGACAGATTCAATTTCAAGCGAATGAGAGTTGTTTCTTTTTACTTCAAAGTTTTCATTATCATTGCATCATCAACTGTTGTTTCCTTTTCCACTCTTTTCTTATACTTTTGTTTTTCCTTTCACTTTTGATTCTATACGTCTACTTTGAGCTCAATTATCTCGGCTCTTTTGAAAGATATAAAAAAAAGTCAACTGATAAATTAATTATCACAATATCATCAGTATTTTAACAGTTGACAGATTTTTAAACTCTCTTGAAAGGACCGAGATAATTGAGCTCAAAATGCACATCTCTTCCAAATACAAGAACCGATCGAGTTAATGGGTGGTTCTATTACCCTCTTTTTTTGCATGGGGTTCTGCAGGTCGAACAAGGAGAAGAAGAAGAACAGAGCAGAGGGGGAAACGTGTGAGTGGTACGCAATACGACAAGAGAAAAGAGGATTAGAGAAAGGTCAAGAAAAAATGCCTTCGTCTTATTGTGTCTTCTCCGTTACCCACCACACGAGGGAAGTCTCTGTGCGCCCGTATTCCTCCCCCTCGTTTTTCTGTATTAACCCTCTCACACTCTACTCATAATACACTCTCTTATAAACGCCTCCTTTGTTTCGTGTGCTATCCATACTATGTAATGATCGATTCGACCTGTCATGTTTTTCTTTAGCTTGGCCACTCCTATTAGAATTAGACCATAAGCAGGTAGCCATTGGTTTATCTATTTTTGCGTAGGAAGCAAAGCAGATGGTGACCACTCTTGGATAGTTTTGATACAGTACCGACCCCGAGTTTTTAGTTAAAATCGGCGACTTTGATAGTCTTAAAAATATAGTAGATTTTGCTGAATTCGACTGAAATTCCCAGAAAATACTGATCCAAAACAGCGCTTCACCTTTGTAGTTGATAACTGTTTGGTACTAGTTCATTTAAATGAGCTAAATCTCTAGAAACAAACCAAGTACCAAAACTTTCAGAATATTCCATACCGACCGCGCCCAAAATAGGCTCCCATCAATATATTTTTTTGAAATATCCAAAAAAAGGGTAAATTCTCACGCTTTACATATAATTCGGATGCAGACATTTTTTCTTCTTTTTTGATAGCCAAAAGGACACTCTCCGCGAAAGAAGTAAAAAAACATTGCTCAGTGCTAAGAAACTACCCTAGTTTATGATTCAAAAACATGTCAACATTTTCCTTTCCCCCCCCCTCTCTGTTACTGTCCAATGTTTTTGCTATTTCGCAATCCGCCAATGTCTGGATGACTCATCTGGTGTTTGATCATTCACGCGCTTTCTATTTTTCTCTGCGTCTTTCTGCCTCGAATATGCGCGGCGCACCACTCGATTCGAATTCTGGCACCAAGCCAAGTTTGGGCGCGCATTCGCGCTCCACTGCTATTTGCTGAGTAGCGACTCAACAGCGCTTATGCGCGCATGTTTTGAATCGACAACGCATTGAAATCTTTCATTCTCCTGTCCTCTCTCTCTCTCTCTCTCTCTCTTCCTTCAAATTCTTAAAACATTGGATACTTGATACCAATTTTCAGTTATCCTAACGCGAACCAATATGCCGACTGCTCGTTTTGTCAGACCATCCCCAGAAGATCATCCCCGCTTTTGGAAGATGCACATTGCCCGGGACTCAATCCCTGAAGTAAAAAAGGATTTTCACCGACCGATGGATCAATTTCTGAATATTGAGAAATCGAGATTTGAGCCAATTGGATGGGGCCCTGAAGACCTTCAGACCAGAAACACCATCTACTACCTAATCCAAGCGACTGGAGCATGGGAAAAGAAGGGTCGTGTGCCTAGAAACGACTTCAACAATGTATCGAGACTTCTTTACTGCAGAACTGAAAAACTCATTTCTGGTAAGCTTTTGATAGAATATGGGAATTCAATGCAATTAGATTTCAGGGAAGTCTTGCCTGGAAGTATGGATTCAAGGAAGAAAGCAGCTCAGCGAGATGCTGAGAAAGTCGATAGAAGAGATGAAGTTGGAACCGATGGAAACTGAAATACATCTGATACAGACACAACCGTCGTATGCTTACTTGGCTTTTGCTCGAGAGCTCTTTCATGAATATGAAATTGAACTCCGAGTGAAATTTCTCGGGGACGGAGTGGATGTTGACGAGGAGTTGATCAAGAGAGTTGAAGAGGAGGATGATATACAATTCGAGGATGAAGAAGAGTAAGTGTGAATGTATAAAAGATTATCAACTACTTAAATTTGAAATTTTCAGAAGTGATGCCAACCCAATGGTTGCTCCGGCTCTTCAACAAGAGGGTCAAGATGCTGGAGACATGGCGAGAATGGAAGAGAATAATCCGGAAGAAGTCATGGACACACTGTGAGATTTAAAGAGAGGAGTTTTTTTGAAAAAATTGTATTTTTTCAGTGATCTTGCTGGGCTTGATCTTTCCGCTCCAGAGAGCCACCCGCCAACCCACGGGGATATTGTTCCACCAGCGGATTCAGAAGAAGCAATGGAGACAAGGTGAGATTTTTAATGGCAAAAATCCTGAGGTACAAGGAGTACAAAGTGATTTAGGAGAAAAAAATCCATGATTCATGGGTACCTAATTTTTCAGCAAATTTCATTTGTTGCCTCTGAATTGAAAATTTGTGTCCTAGTCGTATCTCCGGATCGTTGTACTTGCAAAGACGTTCAAGATAGGCGTTCCGAAAATCTTGATTTTCAAAATTTAGAAATTTAGGAATTTTCGGAATTTTTTCAAATTAAAATTTTTGTTTTGAAATTTCATTTTTCGATTAGAAAACGCCAAAACTGGTGAAAAATGGCAGAAAGATTTTGACAGCGCAAAAAAAATCAAAAGTACATACAAGTTCAAAACCCACAAGCGAATTTTTTTTGCGAAATACCGTAGTCCAAAAATATCAAATACCGAAAAAAAACTTAGGAATAATTACGAATTGAATTTCATTCCGAATTTTTCTCTCGGAATTCGGTCGAAATTCTCGAAATTCCGTTCCGAACCTCCCCGTTGTACCTCCCGAATTTTTTACCCAAAAAATGAGAGTTGATTTCGAAAAAAAATTGTTGTTGCAGTGGTTCTCCTGGTCATGCTTCACAAGCTCATCAACAAATCAATAAAGTAGATTCTTCTGCTCCACCTGATTCTTTATCACCAGCTCATCAAGAATATGAAGAAGCCTCGCAAGACGCCCCATTCGAATACGATGAAGATTCACACCAGGATCATCGAGAAGACGACATCGCTGAACAGCTATTCAAATCGGATTCAGACGGAGAAGACGAAGAAGACGAAGAAGACGAAGAAGTCGAAGAAGTCGAAGAAGTCGAAGAAGTCGAAGAAGACGAAGAAGAATACGACGACGAAGAAGAAGTAGAAGACGAAGAAGAAGTAGAAGACGAAGAAGAATACGACGACGAAGAAGAAGTAGAAGACGAAGAAGAAGAAGACGACAAAGAAGAAGTAAAGGACGAAGAAAAAGAAGAAGAACACTGCGATCAAGATCTAGAGGATTCACACGAAGAAGACCGAGCCCGCGCCAACTTCATAACTCTCCGATTCCGCCGATTCCTAAAGAAGAATCCCAAGTTGGTGGACGACCAAATGTTCAACGAAATCTACGCTATGGCACTAACCGGGTCCACTGTTTCCGGGTCCATGAAAAAACGATTCGCGAACAGTGCCTTGACAGGTCGTCATATAGAGTTGTATGGTCGGATGAACCAAAATCAGGTCCGAGACGCCCCGGGATTCGTTAAGGATCCGATTCAACGAGAAGATCCCACGAAAGTACTGCCAAAGACTTTGGAACAATACAAGCAGAAGTTGAAGGAGACAAGGAAGGAGTTGAAGAATAGGAAAGAAAAGTTCCTAAACAGCAGTCATATAACGATCCTCTTCGAGTGTATTCATCGCACATCCGATGTTTGGAGGACTCGAAAAACTTCGGTGACGGCGTGTGACTGGGAGATAGTGGGTAAGAAGCTCTACGAAAGAACTGGCCAGGCATATTCGGGTGAGTTGCGAAGCTATTGTATGATGTAGTATTTTTATAATTTTCAGTGAATAGAATGAAAAAGACATGGCGTGACGCCAAAACAAAAATGTTCGAGACCTTGGAAAAGAATAAAGACAAATGTCCCGTTGAAAGGGAAGAGGAGATGTGGAAATGTTACAGACATTTGTTGTGGTACCGAATCTACAAGGACTCCGAAGCGGATCTGCTTCCGCATAAGTGAGTGTTATTTAAGTTTCCAGAGGGGTGGGGGGGGGGGGGCATTGAAAGAGGCATCGAAAAAACTGTCCCCAAATGTTGTACTACATAAAAGCCTTTTGAGGAGTTGAACTTGTGGAACGAGCTCTAATAGAAGCTGATGAAGTTTAAGCTCAATTGTCTCGACTTCTCTGAGAGACATCGAAAATTTGTCAACTGATAATATTATGGAGTTTTTATGATAAGAATATTATCAGTTGGAAAACTTTTGATATCTTTGACAGGGACCGAGATAATTGAGCTCAAAATTCAAGTATAGATGCGCTTCTATTAGATGCCCTCCTTTAAGCTTCTAATTCGAAATTGAAAACTTTCTGTTTTGCAGAGAAGAAGAGCAAGAAGCTCCCCAAAAACCTAAACGTTGGGTCAAAGGGTTTGAGATAAATGAAAAATTCGAATTCGAGGCGTATCGTCGTGGAGATAATAAGCCAGAGGTAATTTCAGAACATTTTGAAAAACTAAGAAATCAAAATGTTACAGCATCTTCCCCATTTTCCAGCGATCCCAGGTCCCATGAGGTTCAAGAACGAGGTAAATTCATCTTTCAAATTTGCAGCCTTTGTAGTACTTTCATCCTACTTGCCATTTCTCTGGCGCTTCAAACAGCTGGCTGGGATGCCTTCGGCGCGTTTTGACCTAGTTTTCCACTCTTTCACAGACCGTCACGTAAATTTGCATTCAATTTTCAAGACTAGATTAAGTCGCGCCGATGGCGCTAGCTAGCTGGTATCTTCCTTGTATATAAAACGCTACACGCGTCTTCTTGTCCCCTATCAGTCTGTGCACTTTCGGAAAGCTTGAAAAATAAATCTGGGATCCTTTAAGAAAAATTGAGAAGCAAAGCGACGAACCTAGCTGGTTTGTTCTAAAAATGATGATTAACTTTCAGGAGCTCCAGACAGCTCAAGCCATGGAGTACCCCGAAGAATTTGATGAAAACGATCGAATCCTGCGGGACACCATTCTCCAGTCACTACTCAAATGTCAGCAAGAAGAGAAAGTTCTCATCCAGAGAACGTTTCTGTTCTACTTGGGCGCAGTGGACAAAGGATTAAATGGACCACCATCATATAGATTCGATCAATTGAGGAAGAATGTGATTGAATGATTGACTGATTAACTGATTGATTGAATGATTTATGTGATTAACTGATTTATTGCTTTTTCTTCCCCTTTCAAATTCTATGTTATAATTCAGAACACCCACGCTTTGTTCCTTTCTTTCTCTAGTTCTCCAACAATATTCTCCAGTATTGTCCCTTTCAAAAGTGCACCCTATTAAAAACCCTTATTTTTCATATTCCTATTTCATACATGATGTTAATATACGCCCCGAATGATTTTCTTAATACTTGCTTTTTCTGATTTTCCTTCAAAAACGTTTCAGGTCACTTTTAACGTTTTTGTTTGAAGCTACAACTTTTGCGTATTATTTGAAATATGAAGTTTTATGACTGTCTCATCAAAAATTTCATTCTATGTTCAACCGAAAGGAACGTCTCAAAGAAATAGGCTTTTTCAGTTTTCTGCACAGGAGCCCCACAGCTCGTTTCGTTGTCGACTAGATTAACGAACTTCTCAACAAATGTGGAACAAAATATTGATAGAAAAGCTCTAAAAAGAATACTTGCAAAAATCGTTGAAGGCCCGGCCCGGCCCGGGCCTTCCGGGCCGGGCCTTGAAAAATTTTTGAAGGCCCGGACAGGGATTTTTTGGTCAAAATTTCTCAAAAAAAATTTTTTTTTCGATAATTTTTTGAGAATTTTTCAACAAAAAAAAACTATTTTTTTGAGAAAAAACTGTTATTTTGCTTCAAAAATGCAAGTTTTCTTCCACCTCAACTTTGGAAAAATTCAGGAAAAAAATTATTTTTCAAAAATTTGTTTAAACATTTACGAATTCGATACTTACAATTCTGCTTAAAACTAGATGATAAAAACAACTTTTTCCCAAAAGAAACACACTTTTTTGCCCAAAAATCGAAGCTGGCACCAACTGGCCGGGCCTTCCGGGCCTCCCGGGCCGGGCCTTCCGGGCCTTCCGGGCCGGGCCTTGACCAATTTTTTGAAGGCCCGGCCCGGCACGTTGCAAGTATGCTAAAAAGGTTCGCACTATTAAAATGAACCTTACTTTCCACTGCACCGGATGTCAGTCGATGTCTTGGGATCTATTCTCGATTTTGGCTTTTTCCACGTATTGTGGGTAGAGCACGCACGCATAGACTTCACAAAGGAATCACAACACCTTATGAACTTGTATTTTGATGAAAATTCAGGATAGGTCAAAGCATACATGAAGGCATTTCGAAAATTTGAGGTCGCCAAAATTTTTGAAAAAAATATGGTCGCCAAAAAAATTATCCCCGCAGGGGAAAATTTTTTTTTTGTGAAATTTGATTGTAAATGTACAAATGATGTACTCAAAGAAGAATTAGTATTGCTGAAAATGGACAGCTCAAAAATCGGAAATTAACGTAAAAAGATGATCTTCTGTCGGGTTACTGTATATTGTTCTAGTCTACGTTTCAAGGTGAAAAGTTGAAATTTCAACGAATTTTTTTGGAAAAAAAGGTTCAACTATTTATTTCAAATCATTGTGAACTGAATTGCGACCTCGATTTACCTTGTGTCACACAGATTTTTTCATTCCCCGTCTGGTAACTACATTATTCAAAATTTTACGTTAATTTCCGATTTTTGAGCTGTCCATTTTCAGCAATACTAATTCTTCTTTGAGTACATCATTTGTACATTTACAATCAAATTTCACAAAAAAAAAAATTTTCCCCTGCGGGGATAATTTTTTTGGCGACCATATTTTTTTCAAAAATTTTGGCGACCTCAAATTTTCGAAATGCCTTCATGTATGCTTTGACCTATCCTGAATTTTCATCAAAATACAAGTTCATAAGGTGTTGTGATTCCTTTGTGAAGTCTATGCGTGCGTGCTCTACCCACAATACGTGGAAAAAGCCAAAATCGAGAATAGATCCCAAGACATCGACTGACATCCGGTGCAGTGGAAAGTAAGGTTCATTTTAATAGTGCGAACCTTTTTAGCATACTTGCAACGTGCCGGGCCGGGCCTTCAAAAAATTGGTCAAGGCCCGGCCCGGAAGGCCCGGAAGGCCCGGCCCGGGAGGCCCGGAAGGCCCGGCCAGTTGGTGCCAGCTTCGATTTTTGGGCAAAAAAGTGTGTTTCTTTTGGGAAAAAGTTGTTTTTATCATCTAGTTTTAAGCAGAATTGTAAGTATCGAATTCGTAAATGTTTAAACAAATTTTTGAAAAATAATTTTTTTCCTGAATTTTTCCAAAGTTGAGGTGGAAGAAAACTTGCATTTTTGAAGCAAAATAACAGTTTTTTCTCAAAAAAATAGTTTTTTTTTGTTGAAAAATTCTCAAAAAATTATCGAAAAAAAAATTTTTTTTGAGAAATTTTGACCAAAAAATCCCTGTCCGGGCCTTCAAAAATTTTTCAAGGCCCGGCCCGGAAGGCCCGGGCCGGGCCGGGCCTTCAACGATTTTTGCAAGTATTCTTTTTAGAGCTTTTCTATCAATATTTTGTTCCACATTTGTTGAGAAGTTCGTTAATCTAGTCGACAACGAAACGAGCTGTGGGGCTCCTGTGCAGAAAACTGAAAAAGCCTATTTCTTTGAGACGTTCCTTTCGGTTGAACATAGAATGAAATTTTTGAACAGAAGGACGTCTGGGAATCTATTGTGGGGGAGAAAAGGGAATGAATACTAATGGTTGCTACCTGAGGGTTTATATAGGCAGAATTGGGGGCGGAGTCTTCACACCTGTCTTCACCGTTCCACAGATTTATAGTGTGATTGTGAATTTACAATCACACGTGTGGTATTACGACTGTAATCTTTTCACTAATCTGAACGGAAATAGATAGATATTCTCCCAAGATAAACACCTATTTTGATGGGGTGGAGAGGGAACGACAGAGTGTAACTGAAGAGAATAAAATATCTACTTCTTACTAAGGAAACTTTTCTGTGTGTGTGTGTGTGTCTGTCTCGGACATTTACTTGAATAACTCAAAGGGACATGGGAATCCTATAATGGTGTGTGGTATGTGGTCATGGACTACCGAGCGCTTCATGTCCATGGTGCCCTGGGCCTTCTAGCATATAGGGAACCTATAGGGTTGAGAGTCGAAATTTTCAAAATTTTGCTCAAACTCACTGAAACTATATATTTTGCAAAACGTATTTTGGGCCTATTTCTGTGCGTCCTACAAAAAATTGGGTTCAATTATTCAGAATAAAAACTTTTTGAAATTTCAGTTTTTTTCGAGAATAACTTCAACTTCGGTCATGTGCCCCACTGCAAATGCGTGTTTCAGTGCAGATTATTTTGCAGGCACTATTTTCAGATGCGTCTGAAATGTTCTGAGACCAAAATTCCAAACATTTTCCTTGGAGAAGAGTTTTCTCTTCAAAAATCAACAAAAATTATTTTCAAAGTGGAAAATGGAAATTTATTAGGTTTAGTTTTTTGAAACCACTGAATTCCGAAATTCTATAACGTTTGAACTTCCTGATTGCTTAATTTTCAAATTTGAACAGTTTCCGTATCCGTTTTCTGAATTTCGAAATAGAAAAATTTAGAAATGAAGATTAGACACATTCTCTCAAAAGATTGAGATTGGGTCAACAAGCGATCTAAATAATTTTTTAATGATTAAAACCATCCATATTTTGAATCTCCAGTTTTGGATTTCTTGAGTATTGAAGTTTTTTAACTTCCAAAAAAAAATTAGAAAGTGAGAAAAAAAATTAGAAAGTGAGAAAGAAAAGAAATCCAGAAAAAATGAAATTCGAAGTATCGGAAATTCAAAAAATCGAGAAGGAGATTCAGAAAAAAAACTTTGGAAGTCATTCTCAAAGTTTGAAAATAAGATGAGAACCACAAATTTGAAATTTATGGATTTTCGAACTCGAAGTTGAAGTTCCAAAACCAACCTCGGACCTTGGATTTTCTCAATTTCTCAACTTCAAATTATTTGTTCAGATGAATTCTGAGTGTCATTGGTTCAGTCCATGTCGTGAAAATAAGTCAAAACTTTATTCAGCCAAAGATAAGGAGAGCCATTATACATAAGATACTGAAATAAGGAGAGCCATTATACATAAGATACTGAAAAAATATTGTCTTCTGTTATTAATCATGGAAATTAGACTAAAACAATATTACCGTATTTCCTTTAATAGAAGCCCATGGGATTCTATTTTTCAACCTCTTTCTGAGGGTGGACTAAAATTTGAAAAAAAAAACGCTTAAATTAGAAGGTTTTCGGTGTTTAACTAAACTGGAATAGTTATAAGACGACTAGAATTAACAGAAAGTACCTAAAAAAAGAACAAAAAGAGTAAGGATACCCTAACCAAAAAGAAAAATGCACAGCCAGGGTGGGCTTATATTAGAGGTGGGCTTCAATTAGATGAAAACAAGGTTATGATATTTCCATCGTCTTTATTCATCTAAACTACACGCCTCCAAATTTAACGCGCGTGGAGAAAGGATAGGTGCCGACGCCTCGGTGTCCCAGCACGGACGCTTCTGAGAAACGTTTCGAAACATTTTCAACTAGATGAAAAGTGTTGGCGCTGAAAAAAGAGAGGTGTTATTTGATTGAGGATTTTTGAGGACTGCCTCACAGCAAAATAGCATTCTTTTTTTAACCAAAGGGAACAAGTCTCAAAGATGTTTGCTTTTTCCAGTTCTTACAGGAACTCCAACAGCTCCTCTCGTTGTTAATTTTCTGTTTGGTCAGGCCTCCCTCGAATCACGCTCCAACATCACATTGAGACGTTTTGCTGACGAAACATAAAAAAGAGAAGTCTCGAAAAATACGTCCAGCAATCTTCATATGGACTTTACGTTCCACTGAAAACCAAATTAAACTTTCATACCTTTATTTGGTCGAATGTGTCATCAGTTTCACAGTATAAGAACAATTGGGAAACAATTTTTCAGGGCATGGTAAATAGCGGAGAATCATTAGTGTGATTCAAGAGAGTGGGAATGGCGAGATTATTGATGAAAATAGAACGATGCTGATAAAAAGAGAATGTTTTAAAAAGACGTCTCTGGCATGGGGAGCTTGTTGAAATCGACGAACGTAGTGAATCTTTTTGGCAAGTTACAACCATCTATTTTGCACTTGCAATGAATCGAAGTTTGAGATGGACGTCCGGCAGTATGGATCTGGACAGCCAGAAAATGAACAAATGAGATATTTTTCCCTGAAGCAAATTTCTGTGACTTACCTCTTGAAGACAAACGTTGAGCAAGGCAAGTCTGGGGTGTGTGATGTGGAAGAAGCTGAGGACGTTGGTGTAGCAGGCGGAGTCTATGTCGACGCCATTGACGTACCCTTTGTTGAAGTCCTTTGGGTCGCATATGTTAGAACGGAACTTGTTGATTGGCTCACTCAAATGATGTTCCCCAGAGAAGTGGTTTCCAGCAATATTTTCCTCGATTGGCTCCCAAAACCAGATTTTCTTGGTCAGCTGCTCATGAGCATTTCGAACAGTGTTCTTGGCCGATGGGCGGACACTGAAGCCCGAGGTGGCGATTGCCAAAATACAGAGAACAACAGCAGTTTTGGTAAACATGGTGGGAGATCAAAGGAGGAGAATTGGATAAGAATTCTCAAAAGCGTGGACCTGGCTGACAAATGTGAAGAAAGTGCTCAGAACGCTCCTCTTAAGTAGGCAAAAAATGGGCGGAGTCTCTTACTGGCTGAAGATGAAGGGGGAAGGGGCGGACCGACATGGGAAAAACTCTACTATGCAGGAGTTGAATGCGAAGAGGTGGTCGAGAAAAATGAGAATTCTATGGTTTTTGATTTCAATCCCGTTGGTAGCGCAAATTCGTTTCTAAATTAAAAAAAAATTTCTAAATTTTTGAATCTCGATAATTCCTCATTTCTGAATTTTCGAACAAAACTTCCAAACTTTCTTTTTTTCTTAAAAACTTTCTACCCGGGTCTGTGTCATATTGTCATGTTTGCGAACTGGAAAAACCTGTATATTTCATATGACGCTGAAAATAGTTATGGTGTATTATAACAAAATTTATTTAGACAATTTAGGAACAATTTTTTTAATATGCAAACTCGCAATTGTTTTTCGGCAGTGCTCCAAAAACATCAGACTATCCAGAATCCAGGTGTCATCCTCTTCCAGTTCACATTCTTCTGCCAATCCGATGGAGAAGTTGTCCTTTTGATGCTCCTTGAAATGATGGGCCATGTCCAGCTGCTTCTTATCGGTCTTCGGTTGCTCCTCCGTCTCCTTCATCTTCTTGGACCAAAGGGAATCTGCTCATCTTCTTGGACCAAAGGGAATCTGCGAACAGCGGCAAGTTCTCGATTTTCTTGATCTTTTTTTCAAAATCTTGACACATCTCGATTCTGTTCTTTTGCACTCCTTGATCCACGACAGGTTTACCCAATAATATCCACAAGCTAGTAGAGTCTGAAAATGCTTATAACTTTTAGTGAGACTGGAAGGTAACTTCAACTTTGAAACAATTTGGCAGGAAAAAAGGCCAAAACCAGAAAATGCTTGCTAGTTCCTGAAACCGAAAAAACAATGTGGAAGTCGTACGAAAACTCGGTTGATCATTTAGAAAATGCGCATCTGCGATTTCGATATATTTTCAGATAACTATTTTAAGTTTAGAACTACGAGAATGAAAAATTGAACTCACTGTGTGTGCTGTAGCTGTGAAAATGGCATCGAACCTTGAGTAGACATTAGTGGAATGCATAGTTCAATAGGAATAATTTCAAAAAAATAAAAAGGAACATTTTTCCGACGTCCATGCAGAAGGTCGTCAGGAAAAATATGGGAAAAAGGGAGAATACATGACAAGGGGAAATGAATGTCAATGATAGGTACCCGCTGGTATTTATAGGGACACTCGAGGGGGCGGAGTCAATTCCAGGTGGGCTCTCTTCACCTGTATATACTTTTATAGATGTAATGTAGACTTTTATGGTAATACGACAAGGTAATATCGAGATTTATGGCAGTTATTTCGAATTTTTTTAAAAAGTATGCCCATTTTGTAATTCAGAGAAATAGGGCAATTGAGAGAAATTGAGGTGTTCGATTTGCTGAACATAGATTTTGGGAATATGCGGAGACAGTCGGTAATCATTTTTTAGAGTTTTACAATAATAAAATTCACCTTTCAATTTTTTTGAGATCGAAATTTCTAGATTTGATTTCTTTTTTCCACTGTGGTTGAAAGGAAAATTCCAAATTCGGAAATTCTGAATTTCTGAACTTCAGAGCTTAAAAATTTGAACATTCAAAATTCTGAATTTATGCAATTTCGAAATCTGAATTTCTGGAGTTTTGAAATTCCAAAATTATGAAATTCTGAAATTATGAAGATTTTTATGAGTTCTGGAATTAAAAACATTCCAAAAGCTAAAATTCTGTAACTCTGAAATTCTGGAAATTCCAACATGACTCTAGACTTGTATTGCTCTAAAAACTGATTGTTTCAACGTGTTGTCATTTCAGATGTTCAACGATATTAGAAAGCCCTCCAGCGCTCGGCCAAATTGTGTTTGACGACGTCGATGGCAAACGTTCATGAGTTTGTAACTAGGATGGAGATGGATAGGATAATCTGTGTGAAGAAAAGGGTGTCAAGATGTGGGGAGGTCAAAAGCAGAAAATCACGATTGCCAGAGCTTTCGTTCGCAAGCGTCGAGCCCTGCTCTTTGGCGAAGCAAACATAGCATTATTTGTGAAATGGGAGACGTTGGTTCAGCAAGCTCTCAACCGGTGTGCTCAGGATATGCCTGTATTGGTCACTGCTCACCGACTTTCAACTGTCCGGAACTCCGATAATCATTCATGAACACATTTCGGAAATTTGTGGTCGCAAATTTTCGTTGAGTAGCATATATGGTCGCGAATTTTGGAATTTTTAATCATTATGACAAAAATTGTAAAATTCGATGATGTACTTTTTAAAAAAGTGGTATTGCTGGAAATTGACAGCTCAAATTCGGAAATAAAGTCGGAAATGAAGATTTGAATGATGGATAGTAACCAGACGGTGAATCTGTAAAACGCAGACGGAACAGAGATCACAATTTAGTTTAGAAAGATTTGAAATAAAAAATTTAACATTTTCCCAAAAAAATGCTTGTTGAAATATCAAATTCATACGCTGAAATGCTGCATCATATAATGTACGGTAACCCAACAAACGATGACGAAAAGCTTTATGACCAAGGCTGAATCAAGGTTGAAAAGTGATTGCAAACGATTTCAAATTGAAAATCGACCAGGTTTGCAAAAAAACGAACATTTTTATCAATTTCGCACGCTGAAATTGAAATTCGGAAATAGCTACAGTAACCCGGCAGAATATGATGAAAAACTCTATAACCGAGGCCGAATCGAGGTGGCGAATTGGTTTCAAAAGATTTAAAATAAAAAATGGATCAGGTTTGCAAAAAAATGCGAGCATATATCTCAATTTTTTCTACCGAAACTCAATTTCGGAAATCCTTACAATGGCCCAACAGAAGACGATAAAAAACTATATGACCGAGACCGAATCGAGGTGGCGAATTGTGTCCAAACGACTTAAAATCGAAAATGGGTCAGGATTACAGAAACATGCGAGCATATATCTCCATTTTTTCTACCGAAACTGAATTTCGGAAAAAACGCATTTCCGAAACGCAAAATCACTCGGCTGTCGCCGGCAACTTCTGGTCGGATCTTGGTCGGCTTCTGGGCGCTGCTTGGTCGTATTATGGACAAGACCGCTACTAAAGCCGACCAAGATCCGACAATCTTCCGACCAACGTCTGACAGGCCTCCGACTTACTAGCGACAAATTTCCGACTCCCTACCACTCTAGAACCGTATTGAAACAGAAAATTGGAAACTTTATTAGAAAACAACAAAACAATTCAATAGGGTTAGAAGAAAAAGGATGACACAAAAAGAAAAACATGGGGAAGAGTGAAATATTCTGGTGTTTCTTTCCAATGAGATCTAGATGATTTTTTGAATTGTAGATTACTGCATGGATTGTAGATTATTTGCGGGTTTTGCGGATTGTTGAAGAACCTTTTGAAGCTCTGAAATTTCGAAATTTACGTAAATTAAGACTAGAAAAATTCTTACTGTCTAATGACGTCATTGATATCAAAATCCTCGAGATCTTCGGAATTGGCACGACGGACGTCTCTGTAGGCTTTGAGATCCTTCCAACAAAGATGATCAGTGCATGTAGAACGCAACTGTAAAAAACTTGTGGGTCTTATAATCATACTGACAAGCTTACCTTGCAGTTGTCCAGTTGTCCAGTTTCCGGCGAGAAGTGGTAGTCTCGTAAATAGTTTCTGAAGATGCACAATATATCTACACTGAATATGCACACTTACAGCATGTGTCCAATGGAAAGTTTCATTGTATTGGAAACATTCTCTCTCTTATTTCGACGTCTTTCAATTTCTTTGAACGGATCATCATACTTGAGTGACTTGACAAAGCTAAAAAATAGTGTTAATTTTTGAGATATGTCTGTGTACTTACTGATCTTCCGGGTCTACATTTCCATAAAGTAAGTGTTGTGGAAGGAAAACGCCGGCAGTATCGTAACCAAAATCTGAAAATTCTGTTTTTTCTTGTCATATTTATATAAGTATACCTAGCAGTTTCTCAGCAATTTCTTCGGGGAAGACCTCAAAATGTTTATCGCACGGGCGAATACACTTTGGACGGTACGTGTAGTACCAAATTGAATAGGCGGGATGAAGAACCTGAATTGAAGGATTCTTTGAGAATTTCAAGATTTGAGAGCCTACCTGTTTGAATGTACGAGTTAAGAAATGTGTCATCTGCGAGAAAGCACAGTCTCCTACTAAACTGGACTTGGTATACAAATAAGACAGGTCAATGCGAGGAAAGTCCTGAATCGGGTTGATGACATGGGTTGCTTCCAATTGTCTTTTCTCCAAAAGTGCGAGCTTGGTCTGGTTTCCAAAAGAAGATGACAAAGAAGAAACAGAAGCTTTCAATTTGTTGATAGTGTTACTCTCTGTGAAAGCCATTTTCGTCTGAATATCATTGAAACTATAATTGTTTTTGTTGTTGTTTCTACCAGGAATAGCTGTCCCATATGAAGAGCATTTCTGTCTGATAATGTAGTCTCTTCCAGTTGTTGGTGAAATTGGAATAGGGAGAGAGTGGGTTTCGGTGCAATTTTAATGTACTCCTGAAAATTGAAGTACTTGTGAAAGAA
Organism: Caenorhabditis nigoni; assembly: GCA_027920645.1. Classification (NCBI taxonomy): domain Eukaryota; kingdom Metazoa; phylum Nematoda; class Chromadorea; order Rhabditida; family Rhabditidae; genus Caenorhabditis; species Caenorhabditis nigoni. Next base: position 9,184,654 of record CP115869.1, read on the forward strand.
GAAATGCAGAAACTACACCTCGATTTGCATTTCAGTCAGTGAGTTTTCAGAAAATCCTTGTGTGATAACTGAGCCGATTTTGAGCACATTTCCTTCTCGAACTGCGTCTTTTAGCTTATCTAAAATTGAGAAATATATCTCTAGCAAAAACTAAATAGTTACCCATAGTTGACTTTGTATGAAGTGGATTTGAGAGATGACGAGAAATACTGAATTGCGTATTATCACTCGCCGAATAAGACGAACATCCTTCACCAGCACTTTGTCTCTTGTATGTTCTTTTAGTCTCAGTTGGTTTCCAATCGGCATAGTTGTTCCTGTATTCTTCAATCTCTTCTCCATGCTCTCCATCTGTTGCATTTCCGTAATCCATTTCAGAATCGTGCTCATCTTCATCCTCTTGGCTGTACAGTGTCAAGTGTGGGTACTTTTTTTCCAATTCAGCTGGGGATTTGTACACCGTTTTACCGTCTTCTGGTTCCAAATCGTATTCTTCTTCGATTACTGTACGTGAAATTGGTTTACGGAGAGAACGGTACTTGGGAAAATCGACCGAATGTCCTGTTGCCTTTCCACCACGTTTTCCTTTGATCTTCCCACCTCCTCTTTGAATACGACGACTTGTCATCTGAAAGTCGATATAAACGTGGAGAATCAGATTCGAAAAATATGAAAAAGAACAATGAACATTAAGCTTATACATAATAGCACTTGAAACAAATTTTTATCAACATCGTGAAACATATGAATGGTTAGAATATTCAATAATAGTAACAAATCCTTTAATTAATTTAGCATCTATAATTTCTAAACAAGTTCCCACAATTTTTCTAAAATAGTCATTTGTTTCGTTGGAAACAAGATCTAAGTTGTGAGAATACTGTTTCAACAGAAGGGCTAAATGTTGGAAGGGGTCAACAGTAATGAATTTCTGTAAGATAACAAAAGTTTCTTCGGAGCGGGTAATAAAAATTCGTTCGATTGAACCAAATCTGAAACATCCGCTTTGATCTTCGTAATAGATGTAGCAATTATGGATTAGTTTGTTTCTGCACATTCTTCGAATAGAGAATTTTCTTTTTCCATTGTCGTACATTGTTCTGAAATCAACAAATTTGTTTCTTTTTTCCAAAGTGAGAAAATACCTGAATATAAGATTGCTTCTAAATCTTCCACTTTTCAAAACTTCCGATTCGGCTCTTGTCAAATCTTCATTGTCTTCTCCCATTGTCACATTACAATTTTTCTCGTCATTAAATCCGATTGACCCTTTTATTGTCAATGGAGGATCCATTCTTGTTTGATACAAAGGGCTGGTGCAGTGTTGCACTGCCCGTTTCATTGCCATAAATCGATTGGAAATGTTAACAAGTGTTCGTGTTGTGAAGGAATTTGAACTTCTTCCTAGAGTTTGATTTAAACGTTCAAAAGGGCTGGCACTGGATAAAGACGGGCTTCCGTGATACTGTATCGATGGAGTCAGGTGATCGATGAAGTACTGAAGATGAATTTTAGAATTATTAAAATCATCTACGACATACATGGAATTTCATAGTAAATAACGAGGGAAATCTCTTTCCAACAATTTGTCTCAATGTCGGATGGATCCTGTCAATCTGTTCACACTTCTGCTCCGTTAGATGGCAATCTGTCACACTTCGTGTCACTAACCAATGCAACAGTAGCATCACAGTCCACTCGGTAGGAGTCTTTTGAAGAACAATGAGAGTTGGAACAGCTATATCGAAAAGCTGCAAGTTGCATTTTCATAAAGTTTCTTTTTGGTTACTATTACTTGTTGTACTTCAGATCCAGTTCTTGTACTAAGTTGAATTGGATCTATCAATGAAGCAGAACTTCTTCCTCTTGGAGTGTTGGCTGCTGATAGTGCGGCCTGAAAAAAAAACATTATCAAGACACATTCTAAGACAATATAATATTTCACTTACAGCCCATTCAACCCTGATTTTTTTCCGAATTGGAAACCCTGTTTTGGATCCGTTTCCCAACAAATCTTTCATGAGATCTCGTGATGTTCCCTCAGCAATGATGTGTAAATTGTCGAACCCATCAGCCCATGGAGGCGGGAGACATGTGTTCAGCAATTCTAAAGCAACACCGGTGAAAGCCTCGTTGCTTTTACTATGAAACTCACTTTCTGGTAAAAAAGAATCATCATATTCATCACTTTCGTCTTTAGAATACCAGCAAATTTTCCGACCATTTTTCGTTCTAATTTGTTTTCCTTCAATGTTACATAAGGAACATGAATCGTAAGACTGCCAGACTGGAAGGCCTCTGATTTTTTTGGACGCCTAAAAATTGAATTATTTCTATGTGCCTTCATTCAAAAATAACTTACATCCATATCGAGAATAGACTGAAGAAGCTCTATTCTAACTTCAAATTCGTTGTCTCCTAGTTTCAGTTTCAGCGGATTCTTCGTAATTTCTTCTAACTCTAATTTCATTCGCTCGAAGAACGATTCGAAGTCCGCAGGTTTGAGCTTGGTGTTAGTTTGCATGATTCCCGAAAGGATAATAAATTGGGACTGATATTCTCGAAATGATCCAGTACCCTTCGCAACATCGTGAGCAGCGAGAAAAATTGGCCAAATCTCACCTCTGAAAACAGTGAACCTTAGAGAACATTTTCAAAGGGATCAAAGAAATACCTAGCACATCCTCTTTTTCGAAAACCATCTGTGTTTAGAGAGCAGAAAAGAGTGATGAGATTCGGGTATTCATTTTCACTTTTCCGAAGCCTGTCTTTATACTTTTCGGTGTCGCATAGACGTCCACAAATCATTGGCTTCTTTTGCAGTCTCGTCTAAAACATAAAAATAAACAGTAACAGTTTTTCTATATGAACTATTACCAGAATACTATCATCAAATGCTCCACTCTCCAGCAATTCTTCGAACTGTTTTCGAATTGAATATGTGACAACTGTTTTCAGTGATGACATGTTCGCTTGAGAGATTGAGTACCGACGGCAAAAGTTGTTAGTGCATTTTTTTGATGGTGTCAAAATGGAAGAACAGCTTGAGCAAAAGGAATAGGTTCTAGTGTCGTAGTTGCTCCATTTTTCCATCGTTGATCTAATGTGGGATATCTTAAATTTTAATTCAAATAGTTGAAATGGATTTTCCTTCTTCTTTGTATCTTGATGTCTGGGTGCGAACGTAATAATCGAGCACAATTAAAAATGTCTTTCCCAAAATTTCTTGATACATTATTTTGAATGAAAACGGCAGCAATATAAGCAACTGCATCGTCGAGACCTGAAAAACAAAATGAAGTAAAACTCATATTCGGGTGTAGTAGAAATACATACTAATAGAATCCAACAGTTCTTCTTCTTCTTGTATATGCATTTGATTTTCACTTGATTCGTTTTCTATAGAGAATAGAGATAGAGAAGCATTCCAGTATCGTTTTCTGTCTAACCTTCTAAACGATCCTCGCTTTCCCAAACGTGCAATTTTCCAAGATCTCCGTATTCTACTTGTTCTTCCTCGTCCAGAGTAATTGAATTTGTTGGTTTAGACACATCGTCACTGTTAATTCTTGTCGAAAACACTGATTCCCAACCAGCTTCTGAAACCATATTCAATCTACCATTATTCCGCTTGCATTCAAACTCACGAATTTTCTTTTTTGAACGGCATCTCTGAGTCATACCGGAATATTAGAAAACGAATTCTTGTGAAGATGTCTTCCTCCTTGTTTCCTGAATTTTTAAAATTATAATATTAACGGATGCGAGGTTAATAGAATTAGAAAACAGTAAAAAACAAAAAGAATAGGGCCAGCTGAAATAAAAAATTGAAAAGATCCGCCGACACGCTTTGCGACACGCGACGCTCTTAAGATCCGACCAACTTCCGACCAACTTCCGACCATAAGAGACGCACGCGCTGCAGCCTAAAGACGACTTTCTATCAACTTCTGACCAAAATCTGACCATGATCCGACCAAAACCCGAACCCCCCTCAACTTCCGACCAGAAGTTGCCAGTGACATCCAAATGATGTTCATATTCTGACCTGAAACCGATAAGCTTCCGACCAAAAGCCGACGGCTCATTAACTTCCGACCGGAAGCTGACCAAGATCCGACCAGAAGCTGAACCCCCCTCAACTTCTGACCAAAAGTTGCAGACCCGCACCCGAGCAGTAGTAAAAAATAAAAATTTCCGAAATTGATTTATGCGAATACAAATGTGCTGGGAGCTCGCAAAATGGTCGCGAATGATAGCTGTGGACTATTAATGTACGAAAACAAAAAAAAATTCTGAAAAATTCCAGCTCCAAGTGCACTTACGGGGATAATTTCTTAGCGCGGCCAATGCGTTGAGTGCGTGCGTTGAGTCGAATAGAGCGCGAACACCTGCGCCTCTCGCGTGCGCAGCTGTGGTAGTGTTCTGTATGCATTGAAAGGGAAAGGTGAAAGAGGGCGTCATGGCTGTGTGGATAACGCGTTCGCATGGCAATCTATGGTCGCAGGTTCGAGGAACGTGTGTGGATTTAACACTGTTTTTGTAAAGCTATGATTTTGAAAAACGCCGATCTTTTTTTTTTTTGGACGATGGTCGCGAAAATTTTTTTTATATATGGTGGCGAAAAATTTTTTGACAAAATTTCCGAAAGTTCCCTCATGTATGCCGACAATATCCCTGTGATCGAACACGGAGGAGTTAGTACTCTGGGAACCAAAGAGAAGTCGATGGAGGGTTCTGAAAAAATGCATTTTAAATTGGTCACAAAACAGTCGAATATGATTGGATAAGGATTTTTTATTATTTCAATGGATACATTTTTCAATTTTTCTTGGATGGAACTGTTGGAGAGCTTTTAGAAATCTCTAGAAATCTAGACAGACAGACATTCGGATATACATTTGTCGTGCCCTATCAGATTTAACTTAATTCTGGACGACGTGCACACCTGCGCCTCTCGCGTGCGTAACTGTGGCAGTGTTGTGTATGCATTGAAAGGGAGAGGTGAAAGAGGGCGTGGTGGCGTTATGGATAAGGTGTTTGCTTGGCAATCTGAGGGTCCCGAGTTTGAGGAACAGGTGCGGTATTTTTTTTCCTTTTTTTATTATTATTTTTTTGGACGATGGTCGCCAAAAAATAGTTTGATGGTGGTCGCCAAAAAAAATTTAGCAAAATTTTCGAAAATTTCTTCATGTATGGGTCAAAGATCTTGATACCGCTGAAAATTTTAGAATCCGCTCGACAGTTTCAGCCGAGATTTTTCGGACCAAAATTACAATCACCAAAATCACAGTCAAGTTAAAATTTCAGAATTTCAGAAATTCAAAATCTCCGATGCCGCGTAAATTTTCACACGCTTCCGTGCTTTTCGATGAGTTTTTTTTCCTGTCTAGCGTGAATCATTCATGTTTCTACACAACAATTGCTAATTCCTGCGTTTTTGGGATAAATTCTTCCCACGAATGAAAGGGGCTCCGACCAAAAATTTTTATTGCCCTAAAATGTTACAAAAATATGTATTTTCCTAGTATTATTGCGAAAAATTCAAAAAATCCTAATTCCCCGAAAAACGGCATTGGAAAAACAGTCGGATTTGAGGTCCCGCGCAGTGAGAAACCTAGGCCACGGCATCATAGCTCCTCTCTTACATGGAAGTTTTTCCCAGAATCTCTCGTTTTTCATGTCTGTCAGGTAAAAAACGTCAAAAAACCACTTTGCACACCATGAATATTTTATTCTCTTCAGTTACACTCTGTCGTTCCCTCTCCACCCCATCAAAATAGGTGTTTATCTTGGGAGAATATCTATCTATTTCCGTTCAGATTAGTGAAAAGATTACAGTCGTAATACCACACGTGTGATTGTAAATTCACAATCACACTATAAATCTGTGGAACGGTGAAGACAGGTGTGAAGACTCCGCCCCCAATTCTGCCTATATAAACCCTCAGGTAGCAACCATTAGTATTCATTCCCTTTTCTCCCCCACAATAGATTCCCAGACGTCCTTCTGTATGGACGTCGGGAATCTATCGCTATTGATTTTCTTGAAAATTTTGGTCTCCATATTCCCTACATATTCTAATCTACTTTATATTCCACGTAATAATTTTCGTCACATGATCAAGATTTTAAGGTGAGTCAAACTACGCTTGAATAACGTGTTTTTTACAAAAGAAACCTAATAACTTTTTCTCAAAAATCGAAATTTTTGTAACGATCAGAATCGGAAAATGAAGAGAATTCAATCCAAATCTTTCGACTTCCACAAACTCTTTCAAGCTCCGGCTTTCTGAGTTTCGTTAAAAATTCCATGAATCATAAGCAAATAAAAAGGTTTCACCTTGTAGGGTCGATTTCCAGTTTTCTCAAAAAGTTGCTCGAAACAATTCTCAAAAAGATTCATTTCAAAAATTTGTATTGATTTTTGTTTCATTTCAGGATTGCCTACTCATTTGTCTCAAAGAAAGCTTTATTAATGGTGGAGTGACTTCGTTGAAAGACGTCATCAACTGATGTAGAATTGAGAAAATCGATGAAGATAAGATGGACCACAAACCATTATGGTTCTACCTTTTTCCACTCGAGATTGCGAAAAAATGATGAGAAAATCAAAACTTTTGATGATCTTCCAGTCAGTGTTGATGTATTCGTTGTTTTTTAATTTGAAAGATTTGCATTCCTAAGGTTTTCAAAAATCGACTATTATCCTGTGATCTAAACCATTTTCTTGTCTTAAATTCAACTAATTACTAACCCGGTTTTTTTTTCTCCATCCCCCATTTACTACAAATTTATGCTCTGTTATATCTCTAGATTCGTATACATTTCACGTGTTAGTGGTTTTCCTCCCTTCGTTGAAATAAATAAATTAAATTAAAAAAATAAATTAAACCAGTCGGTTTGAGCCCCCTGCCGGGGGCTCAACCTCTTGGTTTCCGTTCACTGTATCTTACACTTGAATTAATCATTTCTGAATTTCCCACTTTTCGAATGACTGCGAAGTGGTGCAATTCTTAATATTCAGATTTTTCTAATAGAAGTCCACGTTTATTTCTTCTCTGACAGAATCCCAGCCTGGCTAAGCCGGATTTTTTTGGTTATTGCAGACGTATTTTTTTCCGAAATTTCTGATAATTTCCATTAAGTCCTGTCGGTTCTTAGAGAAAACACGATAACTGAATTCAAGTATCCGATTCTCTGAATTTCCGAGTTTCCGAATTTCTTCATGACAGAATGCCTGTTTTTTTGATAACAGAGTAAACTTTTCTCAATTTTTCAAGTCTCGAATTTCGAACCAAAATTCACCAATTTCAGAATATCTGCATTTTCCGAGTTTTTCAAATTTTTGGGTTTTCTTAATTTCGGAAACTTTATACAACATTTTATCTAAGCCTTTGTTTCTAGATTACACTGAAAACAAAGGGAATACCTGTATTCTTATAGAGAAAACTAAAATTTGCAAAACTTCACAAAATTTTTGGAATTTTCTGGAATTTTCTGGAATTTTCTGGAAATTTCAAGGATGTTCTGAAACTTTTTAGAATCTTTTGGAATTTCCTTGAAGTTTCTGGAATATCCAGTCCTATTTTTAGGTTTTCTAGAGCTTTCTAGAACGTTTTCGAACCTTCTAGAATGATTTGGAATTTCCTAGAGTTTTCTTGATATTTTCTTTAATGTTCTGGAATTTTCGGAAAGTTTACGAAATTTTCAAGACTGTTCTGGAATGTTCTGTAATTTTTCAGAATGTTTAAAAGTTTTTTTGGAATGTTTTAGAAACTATTGGATATTTCTGGTATTTTCCGGAATGTTCTAGAATGTTCTGGAATTTTCCAGAATGAATTGGACTTTTCTGGAGTTTTTTCAACTTTTTTTGATTGTTTTTGAATGTTGTTGAATTTTCTTTAATTCTCCGGATTATTCTAGAATATTCTGGAACTTCTGGAATTTTCTAGATTCCCCTCTTTCCGAAATTTTGAGTACTCGAGTTTCTGATATTTACGGATTCCGAAAATTCGTGAATTCAAAATTCTGAATGAAACGCTTGTTGAAAAGTTGAAAAACAAAAACCATGTTTTTAGTTTCTGAATCTTCAAATTTCGATTTTCTGAATTTCCGATACTTCAAAGTTCACAATTTCAGGTTTTTTGTATTTCTCACTTTCTCATATTTTCGAAAGTTCAAAAATTTTGAAACTCAGGAAAATCTTTTAATTTCAACTTTTTGGAATTCCGAAAACGGATTCAGAAAAATTTTAATTTGGAAATTAAGCAATCAGAAAACTCAAATGTTATAAAATTTCAGAATTCAGTCTTTTCAATAAACTAAAACATAAAAACTGTTTGTTTGGAAAATAATTATTTTGACTTTTGGAAAAAAAAACAATTTTCCAAAGAAAATGTTTCTGAATATGGCATCAGAAAATTACAGAAGTATTCGAAAACAATGATTGCAAAACAAATAAAACTAAAACACAGATTTACAGTATGCCACATGACTAAAATTGAAGTGATTCTCGAAAAAAACAAAATTTTCAAAAAATTTTAATTTTTGAGATTTGAGCTCAATTTTTTGTAGGACGCACATAAATAGGTCCAAAATACGTTTTGCAAAATAACTTGAAGTTTTAGTGAGATTGAGCATAATTTTGAAAATTTCGATTCTCAACCCTATAGGTTCCCTATAAGCTAGAAGGCCCAGGACACCATGGGCATGAAGCGCTCGGTAGTCCATGACTACATACCACACACCACTATAGGAGTCCCATGTCCCTTTGAGTTATTCAAGTAAATGTCCGAGACAGACGGACACACACACACACACACAGAAAAGTTTCCTTAGTAAGAAGTAGATTCCCAATCTGGTCAAAATCTGAAATTGGACGATCTTCTAACCCTGAACGTTGAATAGATAAAATTTCACTACGGGATTTGAACCGCTTCTTCAAGCTGCGGATGAAGGGATCTTTTCGAAACCTGAAACAATTTTCAATTACGAAGCGCACGAGGACCTCTCCAAAATGAAATATAATGTTGAAAGGGTTGAAAGCAGCACAAGCAGTTTATAAGATGGCGAAATTCAAAATTCTCGCCCAATGAAGGAAGCAGAATCAGAAGAAGAGCCAGAAGGTCATGAGATGGAAGAATCGGAAGAAGAAGACGTAGAAGAAGATGAAGAAGAAGAAGAGATCAAGGAGAAACTCATGATATTGTCAGAATTCGAAACTCGCATCATGTTTTTCACTCCACAAAGTAACAAAACATATTTTATCTAAGCTAAGATAAGCTATTTCTATTAGACATGAATAAACTTTTATACTGTTTGTTTTTTCACAATTGCTAATTAATTGATGATTCTACTCGAATTTGTTACAAAATATAAACTTTCGGATATCGTGGGATATTTTAAATCGCGGATTCCTGCTTTCTGATTCGACTCGTCTTTTACAGTGCGTCCAATAAAGTTAGGAAGCCCCTGTCTTTGACTTCAACTCGAGAATGAAGAGAGATATCGAAAAACTGTAAACACCATTTGATTCAAAAATGTGAAATTCTACTGGACAAAAGTCATTGGTTCAGTCCATGTCGTGAAAATAAGTCAAAACTTTATTCAGCCAAAGATAAGGAGAGCCATTATACATAAGATACTGAAATAAGGAGAGCCATTATACATAAGATACTGAAAAAATATTGTCTTCTGTTATTAATCATGGAAATTAGACTAAAACAATATTACCGTATTTCCTTTAATAGAAGCCCATGGGATTCTATTTTTCAACCTCTTTCTGAGGGTGGACTAAAATTTGGAAAAAAAAAACGCTTAAATTAGAAGGTTTTCGGTGTTTAACTAAACTGGAATAGTTATAAGACGACTAGAATTAACAGAAAGTACCTAAAAAAAGAACAAAAAGAGTAAGGATACCCTAACCAAAAAGAAAAATGCACAGCCAGGGTGGGCTTCTATTAGAGGTGGGCTTCAATTAGATGAAAACAAGGTTATGATATTTCCATCGTCTTTATTCATCTAAACTACACGCCTCCAAATTTAACGCGCGTGGAGAAAGGATAGGTGCCGACGCCTCGGTGTCCCAGCACGGACGCTTCTGAGAAACGTTTCGAAACATTTTCAACTAGATGAAAAGTGTTGGCGCTGAAAAAAGAGAGGTGTTATTTGATTGAGGAATTTTGAGGACTGCCTCACAGCAAAATAGCATTCTTTTTTTAACCAAGGAACAAGTCTCAAAGATGTTTGCTTTTTCCAGTTCTTACAGGAACTCCAACAGCTCCTCTCGTTGTTAATTTTCTGTTTGGTCAGGCCTCCCTCGAATCACGCTCCAACATCACATTGAGACGTTTTGCTGACGAAACATAAAAAAGAGAAGTCTCGAAAAATACGTCCAGCAATCTTCATATGGACTTTACGTTCCACTGAAAACCAAATTAAACTTTCATACCTTTATTTGGTCGAATGTGTCATCAGTTTCACAGTATAAGAACAATTGGGAAACAATTTTTCAGGGCATGGTAAATAGCGGAGAATCATTAGTGTGATTCAAGAGAGTGGGAATGGCGAGATTATTGATGAAAATAGAACGATGCTGATAAAAAGAGAATGTTTTAAAAAGACGTCTCTGGCATGGGGAGCTTGTTGAAATCGACGAACGTAGTGAATCTTTTTGGCAAGTTACAACCATCTATTTTGCACTTGCAATGAATCGAAGTTTGAGATGGACGTCCGGCAGTATGGATCTGGACAGCCAGAAAATGAACAAATGAGATATTTTTCCCTGAAGCAAATTTCTGTGACTTACCTCTTGAAGACAAACGTTGAGCAAGGCAAGTCTGGGGTGTGTGATGTGGAAGAAGCTGAGGACGTTGGTGTAGCAGGCGGAGTCTATGTCGACGCCATTGACGTACCCTTTGTTGAAGTCCTTTGGGTCGCATATGTTAGAACGGAACTTGTTGATTGGCTCACTCAAATGATGTTCCCCAGAGAAGTGGTTTCCAGCAATATTTTCCTCGATTGGCTCCCAAAACCAGATTTTCTTGGTCAGCTGCTCATGAGCATTTCGAACAGTGTTCTTGGCCGATGGGCGGACACTGAAGCCCGAGGTGGCGATTGCCAAAATACAGAGAACAACAGCAGTTTTGGTAAACATGGTGGGAGATCAAAGGAGGAGAAGTGGATAAGAATTCTCAAAAGCGTGGACCTGGCTGACAAATGTGAAGAAAGTGCTCAGAACGCTCCTCTTAAGTAGGCAAAAAATGGGCGGAGTCTCTTACTGGCTGAAGATGAAGGGGGAAGGGGCGGACCGACATGGGAAAAACTCTACTATGCAGGAGTTGAATGCGAAGAGGTGGTCGAGAAAAATGAGAATTCTATGGTTTTTGATTTCAATCCCGTTGGTAGCGCAAATTCGTTTCTAAATTAAAAAAAAATTTCTAAATTTTTGAATCTCGATAATTCCTCATTTCTGAATTTTCGAACAAAACTTCCAAACTTTCTTTTTTCTTAAAAACTTTCTACCCGGGTCTGTGTCATATTGTCATGTTTGCGAACTGGAAAAACCTGTATATTTCATATGACGCTGAAAATAGTTATGGTGTATTATAACAAAATTTATTTAGACAATTTAGGAACAATTTTTTTAATATGCAAACTCGCAATTGTTTTTCGGCAGTGCTCCAAAAACATCAGACTATCCAGAATCCAGGTGTCATCCTCTTCCAGTTCACATTCTTCTGCCAATCCGATGGAGAAGTTGTCCTTTTGATGTTCCTTGAAATGATGGGCCATGTCCAGCTGCTTCTTATCGGTCTTCGGTTGCTCCTCCGTCTCCTTCATCTTCTTGGACCAAAGGGAATCTGCTCATCTTCTTGGACCAAAGGGAATCTGCGAACAGCGGCAAGTTCTCGATTTTCTTGATCTTTTTTTCAAAATCTTGACACATCTCGATTCTGTTCTTTTGCACTCCTTGATCCACGACAGGTTTACCCAATAATATCCACAAGCTAGTAGAGTCTGAAAATGCTTATAACTTTTAGTGAGACTGGAAGGTAACTTCAACTTTGAAACAATTTGGCAGGAAAAAAGGCCAAAACCAGAAAATGCTTGCTAGTTCCTGAAACCGAAAAAACAATGTGGAAGTCGTACGAAAACTCGGTTGATCATTTAGAAAATGCGCATCTGCGATTTCGATATATTTTCAGATAACTATTTTAAGTTTAGAACTACGAGAATGAAAAATTGAACTCACTGTGTGTGCTGTAGCTGTGAAAATGGCATCGAACCTTGAGTAGACATTCATGGAATACGTAGTAGAAGAAGAATAATTTGAGAAAAATAGAATAGGAATATTTTTCCGACGTCCATGCAGAAGGTCGTCAGGAAAAATATGGGAAAAAGGGAGAATACATGACAAGGGGAAATGAATGTCAATGATAGGTACCCGGTGGTATTTATAGGGACACTCGAGGGGGCGGAGTCAATGCCAGGTGGGCTGTCTTCACCTGTATATACTTTTGTAGATGTAATGTAGACTTTTATGTTAATACGACAGGGTAATATCGAGATTTATGGCAGTATTTTCGAATTCTATCCAGATGTATGCCCATTTTGTAATTCAGAGAAATAGGGCAATTGAGAGAAATTGAGGTGTGCGATATGCTCAAAATAGATTTTGGGAATATGCGGAGACATTCGGTAATCTTTTTTTTGGCTAGAGTTTTATAATAATAAAATTCACCTTTCAATTTTCAAATTTTTTTTTGAGAGCGAAATTTCTAGACTTGATTTCATTTTTTCCACTGTGGTTGAAAGGAAAATTCCGAATTCGGAAATTCTGAATTTTTGAACTTTAGAGATTCAATGCTTTCAAAATTTGAACATTCAAAAATTCAAAATTCTGAATTTACGAAATTTCGAAATCTGAATTTCAGGAGTTTTGAAATTCCAAAATTATGAAATTCTGAAATTATGAAGATTTTTATGAGTTCTGAAATTACTAACATTCCAAAAGCTAAAATTCTGTAACTCTGAAATTCTGGAAATTCCAACATGACTCTAGACTTGTATTCCTAAAAACTAATTGTTTCAACGTATTCTCATTTCAGATGTTCAACGATATTAGAAAGCCCTCCAGCGCTCGGCCAAATTGTGTTTGACGACGTCGATGGCAAACGTTCATGAGTTTGTAGCTAGGATACTTTGTGTGAAGAAAAGGGTGTCAAGATGTGGGGAGGTCAAAAGCAGAAAATCGCGATCGCCAGAGCTTTCATTCGCAAGCGTCGAGCCTTGCTCTTTGACGAAGCAGCCATGGCATTTTATGTGAAATAGGAGGCGTTTGTTCAGCAAGCTCTCAACCGGTGTGCTCAGGATATGACTGTGTTGGTCATTGCTCACCGACTTTCAACTGTCCGGAACTCCGACAATATCTCTGTGATCGAACACGGAGGAGTTAGTACTCTGGGAACCAAAGAGGAATTGATGGAGGATTCTGAAAAAATGCATTTCAAATTGGTCACAAAACAGTCGAATATGATTGGATAAGGATTTTGTATTATTTCAATGGATACATTTTTCAATTTTTCTTGGATGAAACTGTTGAAGAGCTTTTAGAAATCTCTTGAAATCTAGACAGACAGACATTCGGACATACAATTGTCGTGCCCTATCAGATTTAATTTAATTCTGGACGACGTGCAGCGATAGAATTCAGACAGATTAATAGTTCTCCAACATCAAATAGCGTTTCTAGTTTTCGAGATACATTGTTCGATTTGCCAGTGTTCAAAAAAGCTTTGGTGAATTTTTCTTGAAGCTTCAAAAAGAAAAAAAATACTGAATTGAATATAATAAGAAGAAAACATCAAAACATTGAGTTTATGAAAGAGGTGGAGGAGGTTTTGAATATGTGAACTAGAAAAGGATAGAAGTGATTTGATTTTGGTGCATATTGTTCTGAGGCATTCAAAAAAGAGAGTTCAACCTTTTGGTTTCCAGTGTCCTCTCTTCGGTCCCACGTCTACCACTCTCCAGTGTGCACAACAATGACTACCCTCTTAATTATTGTGTTCTGAACTGTTTTTGATTTTTACTGATTATCTAAAAGGTGAGATTATAGTTAGAGAAAATCATCGTACTCATAAGGTCATTTTGAAAGTTGTGTATCATATTTCTATCCGTCGCATTGTTCTTATTCTCAGAATCCCAGTTGAGTGTATGCACACGATAACATTTTATTATTTGCAGTTTCTCTCTTTTGTTCCCCCTTCACCTCTTCAAAATGGGTACTCATCATGGGACAATATCTATGTATTTCCGTTCAGATTAGTCAAAAGAATACAGTCATAAAACCATAAGTGTGATTGTAAACTCACAATCACACTATAAATCTGTGGAACGGTGAAGACAGGTGTGAAGACTCCGCCCCCAAATCTACCTATATAAACCCTCAGGTAGCAACAATTAGTATTCATTCCCCTTTCTCCCCCACAATAGATTCCCAGACGTCTTTCTGTATGGATGTCGGGAGTCTATCCCTTTTGATTTTCTTGAAAATTCTGGTCTCCCCATTCCCTACACATTCTAATCTACTTTATATTCCATGTATTATTTTTCGTCACATAATCAAGATTTTAAGGTGAGTCAAATTACGTTTGAAAAACGTGTTTTTACAAAAGAAACCCAATAACCTTTTCTCAAAAATCTAAAATTTTTGAAAATTATTGATTTTTTGAAACTCTATTATATCTATTCCGAAATATTCTTTTATACTTGAACTTCTACGTATTCCTTTATATCACATGATCAAGAGTTTTCGGTAAGTCAGCAAACTACGTTCCGGTAATTTGCTATTCCCAACATCATTTTTTTCCAAAATGAGCATTTTTGATACGAACTGAAAAGGAAAATGTAGAAAATTAAATTAAAATATCTCCGCTTTTGCAAATTCTTTTTAACTCTGGTTTTCTAATTTTTTTGAAAAATGTTATTAATTAAAACTTTCGTTAAAAGAATTCGTTCCCGCTTAAAATTCGACGCAAAATTGTACATCTCTAATTTTGGTAAAATCCACACCAGATGCTGCATTTTGAGTTGGTAATATTTATAAAATTTTTCAAGATTCGTGCATTTTTGAAGTTTCTAGTGTTTCAATGAGAATGGTGTTGGAAACAAGTTTTGCCGATTTACAGTGTTCCTTTCTCTCAAAAGTTTGTATTAATTTTTATTTCATTGCAGGATTGAATACTTATTTATCTCGAAGAACGCCCATTCAATGATGACGTCACCTCGTGCACAGACAGTCAACTGAAATATAAATGAGGAAATCGATGCAGATAAGATGGACCACAAAGGATTATGGTTCCACGTCTTTCCACTTGAAATTACCAAAACATGAGGGACCAAAAAATAAAAAAATCAAAACGAAGAAAAATGACGAAGAAGAAATCAAAACTACGAAAGATCTATCTGATCGTGTTGACTTATTTACGGAAGGTCGATCATTTGGAAGTGAATATTTCAAATGGCCAAATCAAGGAAAGAGTTTTGAACAGTGGATTCAGCATCTCCTATTGATTTTCCACCAGGAGAGTCCGATTGAAATGAAAGTGTTTCTTGGAAAGACAAGATTAGTGGTTCCATCTTTCTGGAATACGTTCTAAAAACATCCGGCCGTTGATGTTGAACAGATACTTTATAATTTCGGGATTTGAATCGTTTCTTCAAGTTGTGGATAAACGGAGATTGTCAGAAAGTTTGCATATCATGTTCTTCATTACAGAAAGTGACAAAACATCACTTATTGATGAACTACTTTTATTGAATTTGAATAAAAATTTAAACTAATTGTTATTCTTTTGACTGTAACTCGAGAATGGAGGAAAATATCAAAAACTGTGAACACCGTTCGATTTGAAATTAAATAATTCTACAGGACAAAATGTATCGATTCAGTCCACATTTCGTGCAGTTTTCACCGCATAGTTCGTCTACTCGGTTATTGCAGACATATTCTTTCTTTTTCAAAAAAATTTCTGGTAATTTCATTTTTTTGTAACTTCCTGAGAAGGAGGTTGAAAAAATAGAAGTCTATGGGCTTCAATTAGAGGAAATACGGTTGCTGTTAATCATGAAAGTTAGACAAAAACAAGCATATGGTATTTCCATCGCCTTTATTCACATATACTAGACGCTTTCAAATTTAACGCTCGTAGAGAAAGGAAAGATGCCAAAACCTCTATGTCAAGGGACGGGAGCTTCAAAAGCGCATATATTGAAATTTAACAAGAGGACGTTTTTTTTAGTCGGAAACCTTTTTTTTCTAAGAGTTATACCAGTCGGTTTGATCTCCTGGCTTCTGTTCACTGTATCTCACACTTGAATTTCTGATGTCTAGCTTTTCTACTTTCCGAGTGCCCGAAACTTTAAAGTATTTCAATTTTTTAATTTAAGACGTTTCTAATATCGGAACTTTTGGATACCGTAATTTCTCAAATAGAAGCCCACATCTATTTGATGCCCACCTCTGATAAAACAGGCGTATTTTTTCCAATTTCCTTATAATTTCAGTTAGGTCTTGTCGGTTTTTTGAAAAAAAATGTCCGATTTTCTAGATTTCCGAGTTTCTGCATGACAGAATGCATTTCTTGAAAATATAATTTTTTTGATTTTCTAAAGTCTCGAATTTTTTACCAAAATCTTTAATTTTCAAATTTCTGCATTTCCGAGTTTTTTAAATACTCGATTTTCGGAATTCCTGAAATTTAGAATTACCAACATATATGATTATTTCTAAGCCTTTTGTTTTAGATCACAATTAAAGTATAGAGAAAATGTAGCTATATCTTTAGAAAAAGCTAAAATTCGAGAAGGTTCGAGACACTTCTGGAATTTTTTGGAATATTCTAGAACTTGCAAGAATGTTTAGGAACTTTCTAAAAAATTCTAGAATTTTCTGAAATTTTCTGGAAGTATCTAGAATGTTCAGAACTGTTCTGGAATTTTCTGCGAATTTCGGAAATTTTCTAGAATGTTCTGGAATTTTCTGCGTAACTTGAGAATCTTGTATTCATGAGAAAACTACTTTGACCCATTTTCAGTAGTCCAGAGAATCGAAATTTCAGTGTTATACGAAAAAAAAAACGAAAATTACAAAATTTTTCAGTTTTGAAGATTTGTGGTCAATTTTACCCACCGAGGGGCAAGGCCGCCCAATTGCTGGGCAACTTGCCCACTTTCAACAGGTTTTTGCGGGTTCGACCTAGCATTGCTCCTGAGCTCTTTATTCCATTTGTATTATTGCAATTGAATACTCTGAACAGATAGCTTATACTCGTTTATTGATCAAAAAATGAAACAAAAACAGTCATAATCATATCAAAAAGATGATATGTATCGGATTCTGAACATGATAAAGTGTACATTATGAAATGTGGAAATCTGTGCTGAAGAGGAGAGAATGAGAGGGAGTAAGAGAAGCAGCTACAGTGCGCGTCATAATGATAGCACCTGAGGTTTTCAGAAGAACTAAAAACATCCACGGTTTTTAGTTTTTCTGAAAACTTCAAAAAATGGGGTGGTGCTATCATTACGACGCACACTGTATATATCAGAGGTTTCAATAGTAAACGATTGAAAATGACATGAGAATTGAGAAGAACAAGAAGACAATGCGTTTTTCGAACTGCTACGGTGAGTTTTTTTTTTCACAGAAAGTGTCATTGGTAGAAGATAAGTAAAACAGCTCACGTTGCAATAATAACAAAGTCCGTTCGGATGGATTGGAGAAAGAGGAGAGTAGCTTGCAATCCTCATTTTGCTAATCATACGAAACTATTCGCCTTAACATCATGATTCCAAATATCAAATTTTCACGAAATTTAGAGCAAAACTGACAACCATGTCATGAGAAAAGCAGCTTTTTTGGTCAGTATTGCTTCAAATTATGTAAAAATTAGATATTTGGAATCAGGAAGTCAAGACGGTTCAGAAAAGTATTATCATGATAGGGTTTTGAAAAATATTGAAAAATATTGAATTTTTAGGTTTAAAGGCGCATGCCATGGGAAAAAAGCGTAATCCGGTCAGTTTTGCTTGAAATTATGTAAAATTAGATATTTAGAATTAGGAAGTCAAGACGGTTCAGAAAAGTATAATCAAGATTGGGTTTTGAAAAATTTTGAATTTTTCGGTTAAAGGGCCAATATCATGGAAAAAATACCGTAGTCCGGTTAGTTGTGCTCCAAATTTTGTGAAAATTTGATATTTGGAATCATTATGTGAAGACGGTTCAAAAAAGTATAATCATGATTGGGTTTTGAAAAATATTGACTCGTCTTCCGATGAACACAGCTGAGATAAGCTTTATTGACGTCAACTCTTTTCTAGCCGATTTGGTGTGGCAGTACTTCGACGTTCGGAATGCGCAGCTGACAAGTTGTAGGTATTCACACGAGCTATTAAATGAGCCCAAAGTGGGTAATTGGAAGCTTTTAGTTTCAATGCGCCTTTTATCTTAGTTGAGAACATTTGTTTGAAAAAGAATTGAGAACTTCAGGTCATTTTCAGAAGTATTGTCTTCACATAATCGAAAGAAAGATACATAATAACAGTCAAATAATGGAATGTGGAACTTGATTAAGTGGACATTTCATTAGCTAACCACTTTTTATAGCTTTACTCTGTGTTTAGATATGGAAGCTTGATGTATTGTTCCGTCATTTGGTACCGGTGACGGAAACACACGTTGTGTGAGGAAGAGAAGTGGCTTTATTAAAAACCTTTAACTATACAGAGGAGACGTGTAAGTGATGGAAAAACTCAAACTGATTTAGTAGAGAACTGCTGAAATCCAGCTGAAAGGATGTTTGACTGGTGTTGCCAAAGATCTCGTAGCAGGTCTTCAATTGACAAACAGTAATTACAGAGTAGCATTAAAAACGTTGGATCGCAATTTCAGAGAAATAGCTAGACCACTAGCTGATCTGGAAAACTGATTCAGAACAACGACTATCCACCAGAAACATTATAAGGAGATGAAAAAGGATGTCGGAAAAATCACAGCTGTGATTTACGACATGCAAAACCGTGGATTGAACGTAGATATGCCATATATCTATAACCCACTGATCGAAAAATTTCTACCAGCTATTGCTCAGGAATTGACTGTCAAATCACTGAGCTCCCGTTTCAAAGGAGATTTCAGAAAAGTTCAATCTTGAATTGACAAAATTTTGAGTGCCAAAACCGTGGTTCAAAATAGAAAGCTTGTAGACAAAGGAAAAGATTTTGATGTGGGAAATTAGGTGAACCAGGTTGAGGAGAAAACAGGGAAACAAGGCGCTGGGTTTCGTAATGATAACCAAAAAGGAATAGAAACTGGCAAAAGAAAGGATATTAACTGCTTCTTTCATGCCGATAACGAAAACACCAAACACGCTTTTTGGAAGTGCCACAAGACCCCGCAAGAAAGATTTCGTATCGTCAGAGCAAAAAAGTTATACTGGTTGTGTTTTCTCAGATAATTAGCACTAGGTAATTGACTGTACTTTTTGTACTGACTTGTATTGTATTGACTGTACTTTTATTGTATTGGCTGTATTGACCGTACTTTTCAAGAATCAAACAAATTTTAAAAACGGAGAACGTCGACGTGTCCATGAGCAGCACCCAGGCGAAGCAGTGATTCCAAGCGCTCTTTGATGACAATTTCTGGGATTTTTGACTGAAAAAATGGATTTTTTTTGGAATTGTTAGAGTAATCCATATACCTGTTCTTCTTCTGCCTTTCTTATCATCTCTTTAATTTTTTCAGACGTTTTTTCGACCAAATCCAGTCCAACTTGACCCAAAAAAATGAAATTCAGCTCTCGAAGGACCACGGAAAAAAGTTTTCCATCAGGGCACGTTGTTGATTTAGCTTCCTCGAGTTTCGACAGCATGAATTCAATTTGCTCCTCGAAATCCTGGATTTTCATCTTCTGAAAACAAGTCTGTGTTTATTTAAAAAAGGTAAATTTATATTTCCAATCGATTGGTACAAAAATCAAAACTGTAGCTGATATATGAACCGAGTTGTGATCATTTTCAAGAAAACATGCCAAATTTTAAAAGCAAAATTCTTTCAAAAAACGTTGCAAGCCTCCAAAACTACAAAAAATGCATTTTTCAAGGTCCACACAAAAATCTAAAAAGCTTAGCCATCCAGAGGAATCGAACTTTGGTGTTGAGATTAGTAAAAATTTTCAATTTCAAGTCAATTTCAATTCAATTTCAAGTCGATTGGTATAGAAATCATTTTTGTAGCTGAAATATGAACAAAGTTACAAGCCAAAAACCACTTGAGCTACGCAGTCTCACATTCGTGACATTGTAACTTTGTCTCTTGATTCCCCATATTTCCTGCACCCAGATTCGCAGTTTCCGCACTTAATGGCAACTTCTTTTTTGCAAGGATCTCAGCTAGCAATTCTCTTACTTACTGGGTTTGAGATGTCTGAAATGCAAAAAAAATACAAGAAACAGAATGGTTGTTTGAAGTTCTCGGCGAACGAGACATTTTTCAAAGGAACTTACTTGGGGAACAATTCCAGTTTGATATCTTTCAGAATCCACTGGTAAAACGGCCTGCTGAACATCTCCCAGTTCTTTTCCAGTTTGGTCCATTCTTATTTGATTTCTTCTTGGGATCTTTCTCGTAGAACTTTGTCCTACACGAGTATCGTCCCCTCTGGTGATTCTGTCAATAGTGTCATCTATGCTGTTCGGAGATGTCCCATCTCTTTGTGTGGAATTGACAGATGGAGTCGGTGCCCAGAAATTCGGCAAGCAAGCTCGGTCTAGTCGAATCTTTGTGGGCCTGAAATGAGATAAATCTTTCTATGTATTAGAAGTATTGAAGACAAAGTTATTTCCTTACATTTTTTCCTCGCATTATTTACTTGTTCGAGGAAGTCTTTCGAAAAACCCGGTAGATCATTTAGCAATTACACAATTGCGATTTTCGAGATTTTTCAGAAAATCATTTCAAATTATGAAATTCAAGAATAAAAATTGAACTCACTGTGTGTGTTGTAGCTATGAAGGTGCCAATTCATACGAAAGTAAAGCATTGGGCTTCAGGTTCCAAAACTTGTGTAGAAATCCGTAGAATACATAGTAGAAGAAGAATAATTTGAGAAAAATAGAATAGGAATGTTTTTCCGACGTCCATGCAGAAGGTCGTCAGGAAAAACATGGGGGAATAGGGAGATTACATGAGGGGGAAATGAATATCAATGATGGGTACCCGGTGGTATTTATAGGGACACTCAAGGGGGCGGAGTCAATTCCAGGTGGGCTGTATTCACCTTTACATATTTTTAGGGTTGTAACGTAGACTTTCCTGGTAATACTTCTGGGTAATATTGAGATTTATGGCAGTATTTTCTAATTCTTCCCAGAAGGATGCCCAATTTGTGATTCAGAGAAAAGGGTAGTTGAGAGAAATTGAGAAATTGACGATATGCTCAACGTAGATTTTTGGAATATGCGGAGACATTCAGAAACCTTATTTCAACTAGAGTTATATAATAATAAAATTCACCTTCCAACTTCCAATTTTTTGAACATGTTGGGCGAGACTTCGAGATTTGACTTTATTCCCACCGTTGGGCCAAGGCCGCCCAATTTCTGGGCAATTTGCAAACTTTCAACAGGTTATTACGGGTTTGACCTAGCATTGCACCTGAGCTCTTCATTCCATTCGTATTATTTCAATTGAAGACTCCAAAAAGATAGCTTACGATCGTTTTCTGATCAAAAACTTTTTTGATCAAAAAAGAAACAAGAACAGTCAGAATGATGTCAGAAAGATGATGTGTATCGAATTCTGAACATTTCGATAAAAAGTGGAGATCTGTGCTGAAGTGGAGAGAATTGGAGGGAGTAAGGGAGGCAACTATGGACCAGAGTTTTCAAGAGTATACGATAGGAAATGATATGAGAATTGAGAAGAAAAAGACGACAATGAGTTTTTGCAAACTACTACGGTTTGCGTTTTTCTGAGGAAAAATTTTTTTATTCGGCGTCTCTGCTGCGCCAAGAAAATGCAAAAAAAATCATTTAGCTGAATAATAAAAGACCGTGAATAGAACAAACACAGCTCCGTCTCCACTGCCAGCGTTCTATTTTACTTTTTGAGTGATTATCTGCGTTTCTTATCACTCGCTTCCCGGTGTCCTCTCTTCCACGAAGCGTCAATCATTCATTTTTCTACACAACAATGGCCTCTACCTGTATTTTGTGGCCTCACTTTTTTTTTTGATTTTTACTGATTATTTCTGAAATTTAAGCGATGGAGTTTTCAAAAAAGGTGAGAATATAGTTAGAAAAAAACCATCATTTTCAAGGACTAATTTAAAGTTCTGAATTTCCGAGTTTCCAAATATTTTACATTCCGAAGTTATGAAATTCTAAAATTCCGATTTATGAAATTCCGAATTTCAGAACTCCAGAATTTCAACTTTTCCGAAATTTTGAGATTTCGAAATTTGAACATTCAAAAATTCAAAAAACTGAATTTCTGAAATTTCGAATTTTCGAAAAGTTGAAGCCTCCAATCAAACTTTCGACTAATATTTCTCTAATAGTGATCGAATTCATTTTTTTCAACAAATTTTAATTTCAGACGTCATTGGAAAAGCTCGTCCTGCTGTCCGTCGTCTCACTCACATTCCTCAACACCAACCAGGAACAGAAAGCGCTCCAGTGCTCGGCCATATTGTATTTGACGACGCCGAATTTGCCTCGACCGTCTTTGAATGTCTTCAATGGAACCAGTTCGTTTCTGGAGTCGGGAAAAACTGTTGCTCTAGTTGGACCGAGCAAAAATGGAAAGTCTACACATGTAATTCTGCATCAACAGCATCACCAACTTTGGGAAGAATCTTGCTGGATGGCACACCAGATGGCCAATGTTCATGAGTTCGTGACTGAGATGGAAATTGGATATGATGCTCCGTGTGGAGAAAAAGGTGTCAAGATGGCTGGAGGTCAAAGGCAGAGGATCGCCATTTCATGAAGGAATCAGTGCTCGAGGGACCACAAGGAGTTGATGGAGGGTTTTGAGCGAATGTATTTTAAATTGGTCACAAGGCAGTCAAATCTGATTGAATAAGGATTTTATGTGTTGGCATTGTTTTTTGAATGAAATTTTTATTGAGATTTTAGACAGGTTACCAGTTTTTCGATAGTTTTCAGACATAATTTAGAAATTTTGACATCTATACAGACAGAAATTCGGAAAGGAATCCGTATGACCCTATCAGCTTTTACTCAAGTTGGGATGACCACTTACCGATACAGCTTGAACAGAAAATCAAAATCTCTTGATTCACAGTAACTTCAAAATTTCCGATTTTCGAAAATGGAGATGTCCAAAATCTCAGAAATTTATAACCTCGAGAATTTCATAATTCTAGAAAATCAGAATTTTGTAATTTCAAATCTTCACAATCCGAGAAATTTAGCAATTTTTGAGTTAGAGAATTTCAAAACTTCGGAATTTTCGAACTTCAGAATCTCAGAATTTTTCGAAATCTCAGATTCGGCGTAAAGTTTCATATGATTTCCTGATTCTCGATGAGTTCCTAATCTCTCGCATTCCAGTGTCCTCCCTTCTGCCAACGTCAACCAAAGTTATATATTCCCATCCATCACATGATTTTTATTCCCAGAATCACAGTTGAGTGTATGCACAACATACAATTTTTATTATCTTCAGTTACACTCTATTGTTCCCTCTTCACCCCATCAAAATAGGTGTTCATCATGGGAGAATATCTATCTATTTCCGTTCAGATTAGTCGAAAGAATACAGTCGTAATACCATAAGTGTGATTGTAAATTCACAATCACACTACAAATCTGTAGAACGGAGCAGACAGGGGTGAAGACTCCGCCCCCGACTCTGCCTATATAAACCCTCAGGTACCAACCTTTAGTATTTATTCCCCTCTCTCCCCACAATAGATTCCCAGACGACCTTCTGTATGGACGTCGGGAATCTATTCCTATTGATTTTTTTGAGACTATTCCTATTCTGAAACATTCTATCTCTACTGCAAGCCAACGTACTATTTTTTCACATTATTGAGAATTCAAGGTGAGTCAAACTAAGTTTGGAAAATGTGTTTTTTTTAGAAAAGAAACCCAACAACTTTGTTTCAAAAAAGACACTTTTTGAAACGATCTGTCGGAAAATGAGAAAACAAATTGAATCCAAATATCTTGGTTTCTACAAATTTTTATGAACTCTAGTTCTCTAAAATTTGTTAACAGTTTCATAAATTCGAAAAATTAGGTTTCACTATACTTGTAATCTGGGCCTTTCCCGCGCTTTTAGAGTTAACATTTTCGGAACATCTGAATTTGATAGATAAATAGAACGAAAAAAACGTATTACAAGTATATGTGACGCGTAGAAAATAGATTTTTTAAAAGCGTTTCTAGTTTTTGAGATATGCGCCTTTAAATTATCCCCGTAGAAAATGTTAAGAACCGTCATTTTGTGAACGAAAACAAAAGCGCATATCTCAACAACCGAAAGCAATGTTGAAAATTTGTCAATTACAAAAACACAGCATTTGAAATTTTGCACAATTTCATAGTTGACAACTTTTTGAGAGCGTTCTTAGTTTTTGAGATATGCGCCTTTAAGTTTGACGCGCGTAGAAAATGGGAAAAGCCGCCATTTTGTGTACGAACACGAACACAAAAATTTCAAACGCGCACATCTCAAAAAGTAGAAACAATGTTGAAAATTCGTTTTCTGTGCAAAACTGACTGGGATCGCGTAGCTCAGCAAAATTCCAGTTTTTTCAGCTCCTCGCAAATCTGACGCCAAATTTATTGGTGTTTCAACCACGGACCTTCGGTTTTCTGCAATTCCCTAAGCTGGCTACACCGTTGCTCATTCAGAATTCTCCAGTTGAAGACATGATGGCTCCAGATGACCATCAGAAAACAGAATCCTCAGCTGAAGACGGCAAAGAACCTCCTAGATCTCCAGAAGATACAGAAGAAAAAATCAAGAAGTCATTGAATGCTTTTATGCGTTTTGCCAAGGAGCATCGGCAAAAATTGTGGGCGGAGCCTGGAACATCGTCTGCAGAAATCAACAAAATTCTGGGTCAAAATGGCAAGAATCGTCCCCTGAAAAGCGGGAAAAATATGTTGAAATTGCTTGAAAACAGAGAGAAGAGCATAAAGTAAAGTATCCAGGATGGTCACCTACTCAAAATTATCGAAGAGCAAAAACGAAGAAAAGGACAAGAAAAATAATAAATGGTGAGATTTTGGAAAATAAATTTGTAAGTATTGATATATTGATTTTTTTTTAAATTTCAGAGGTACGGAAGCCAGGAAAAAAGTGTCGTGCTCACTTTGGAATGGAAAATCAAGAACTTTGGTGTCTTACAGGAATCTATTGATAACGATTCAGCCAACGAAGAAATGTTAATTTTTTAAACATTTCTTTCCGTTTTTTTCGAAAAATTAGAATAAAGGAATTTTAAAGCTTTCACAATATAGTGTTTTCTAAACCCAGTCCTTAAATACATTTAGAGTTGAAAATTTTCTTCCTAAATGGTGAGAATATTAGGAATAATAATTTTAGAAGAATTCATTGTTTTCAGAACAATTATTTTTTGAAAAATTATTTTTAAGGTGAAGATGTTTTTTATCAGAGAATATTAGAAATTTTCAGTCATCAAATTCAACTATGAACTGTGGCCTTCTCAAAATGATAAAGAAAAAAAGACAATTGAAAAAAAATCAATTTTCAAACAGCAATTTTCTCAAGATTCTCAGGAATTTTTACTGTTTCAGAAATTTGTTTTAAAAACATCGAAATTTCTATTTCAATTGATTCGTGCATTTAATTGAGAAACATCTGAAATCTTTCTAATATATCTGTCAACTTTTGAAAAACTTGGATATTCTATAGAGAAAACTCGACTTTTCAATCAAGTGATTTTAAAGTTTTTAAAGTCATTTGCTGTGAGAGATAACAAAAAGTGATCAACTGATAAAATTTTGCTGATATTATGATAAACATTTTATCTTCTGACCGTTTTTTAGCATCTGTTACAGTAACCGAGATATATTGGCTCAAAGTGTTCACCGTGTTTTTGTCCATCTTTTTTTGTTTCAGACACATATGACTGACCAGAACCTTATACATTCTATGAACAGAAACCAAGTACAGTGTCCAGGTGAGATTTTCTAGAATTCTGAATTTTTTTGAAGTGAAAAAGCCTTTTCCAGTGCAAAATCTGCCAAGAAATTTTCAACATTGTTTTCTGTTTTTGAGATATGCGCATTTTAAACTTTTTGTGTTCGTATTTGTACAAAAAATGACGGTTTTTTTCATTTTCTACGCGCGTCAAATTTAAAAGCACATATCTCAAAAACTAAAAACGCTCTCAAAAAGTTGTAAACTACAAAATTGTGTAAAATTTCAAATGCTACGTTTTTGTAGTTGTCAACTTTTAAAAATTGTTTTTAGTTTTTGAGATATGCGCATTTTAGACTTTTGTGTTTGTAATCGCCCGCAAAATGACGGTTTTTTTAAAGCCAACTTTATTCGTGGAACATAATACGAACAATAAAAAACAAAAACAAGGACATAACAAAACTTTTAAAAATATGTAGAAAACAGGAACTATCTTTTTAGTAAAGAAAGAACATAGCTAAGCACCTACTAGTAGAGAAGGGGGAGTTTTAAACTAAAGAGAGCTCCGCACATGGGTAGGGCAATGAGGCTATTCACGTGAAGACTTCAAAAAAATTCATGAGTAGCCTTATAAGTTACCTAAACTTACGATGACAATAAAAATAAGGAAAAGAGGAAGAAGCTCCCAGTTTTGAGCATTTTAAGTTAATTTTAAAAAATTTTCCAATTAAAAAGTCTAAAAATCGTCAATAAAGAGCAATTTTACAAAAATGCATTAATCCGTCGTCATATCCCCCACTTCCTCTTTCCTCGTGTTTTCATCATCCTCTTTCGGCTTCATTTTTTCCGCGTTCCTTCTTTGTGCCGCTTCATAAAGAGCGATTATGTAGTGTTGTCGTTCCATTGGATGCCCACGGTAGTATTCAAACACTGCAAAAAGAAATTGATGCTCTTATTATAGAGGGTGCCTTTAAAATTAGGGGGGGGAGGTATCACTTCACTCCATTTTGGAGCCCTTCTAAACGGAACCTCTTTATAAAAGGGAAGATGCCCTTCGATTAGAGGTAACCTACTCGAAATGGCATCCGCCGCCGAGTATCCATTAACATCTATCATGGAGCGACAAATCAGATATCCAGTTCGATTGATCCCATGAGTGCAGTGTACGCCGACCAATTTCTCTTCTGAAAAAGTGCTCTTATATTAGGTTGTCTCTTGTACCCTTGGGCTTTCTCTTCCAATTTAATTTTCAATGGCTTAGAAACTTCGAAATTACGGTTTTCTAGGCCATGACTTAAAATGGGGGTGTTGACTCATTTTTAATGTTTTATAGCTCCCAGATGGCTCAAAAACCCGCAAAACTCGGCCAACCTACCATTTTCGGGATCCTCGACGAATTCGCTAACCGATTTTATGAAACCTTCCACCAAATCCTCGCGCTCGTTGACGTCGTGACCAGGGCAGTTGAGTTTTCTGGAATTTTGGGTTTTGCTGAAAAAACCAGGGTTTTGACCAAAAACTTTCATTTTCAATGAATTTTCTAGATTATTTTGTTCAAAATCCAACTTTTAGACGATAGAATGGCGGCCCAAGCTTAAAAACCGGGGTTTTAGTGGTAAAATAGGATATTGATGCTAGAAAAAGCCAAAAACCTTCTTTTCAACAGTTTTTACGGGGTTTTTCACCCAAAAACCTCTTTTGTCGCGCTAACATTGTCAAAATCATCGAAAAACTCACAAATACTTAACTCCCTGATCAGCCCACTCGGTTTTCTTATAATACCGATCCGTGTTGGTCAAATCGACGACAAAACAAATCTTCTTATTCGCCCGCTTCGCCATATTCACTAAAAAAGAATCCGGAATCTGAAATCCGGAATCCGGAATCTGTAATCTGGAATCCGGAATCTGAAATCCGGAATCCGGAATCTGTAATCTGGAATCTGGAATCTGGAATCTGGAATCTGGAATCTGGAATCTGGAATCTGGAATCTGGAATCTGGAATCTGGAATCTGGAATCTGGAATCTGGAATCTGGAATCTGGAATCTGGAATCTGGAATCTGGAATCTGGAATCTGGAATCTGGAATCTGGAATCTGGAATCTGGAATCTGGAATCTGGAATCTGGAATCTGGAATCTGGAATCTGGAATCTGGAATCTGGAATCTGGAATCTGGAATCTGGAATCTGGAATCTGGAATCTGGAATCTGGAATCTGGAATCTGGAATCTGGAATCTGGAATCTGGAATCTGAAATCTGGAATCTGGAATCTGGAATCTGGAATCTGGAATCTGGAATCTGGAATCTGGAATCTGGAATCTGGAATCTGGAATCTGGAATCTGGAATCTGGAATCTGGAATCTGGAATCTGGAATCTGGAATCTGGAATCTGGAATCTGGAATCTGGAATCTGGAATCTGGAATCTGGAATCTGGAATCTGGAATCTGAATCTGAATCTGGAATCTGAATCTGGAATCTGGAATCTGGAATCTGGAATCTGGAATCTGGAATCTGGAATCTGGAATCTGGAATCTGGAATCTGGAATCTGGAATCTGGAATCTGGAATCTGGAATCTGGAATCTGGAATCTGGAATCTGGAATCTGGAATCTGGAATCTGGAATCTGGAATCTGGAATCTGGAATCTGGAATCTGGAATCTGAATCTGGAATCTGGAATCTGGAATCTGGAATCTGGAATCTGGAATCTGGAATCTGGAATCTGGAATCTGGAATCTGGAATCTGGAATCTGAATCTGGAATCTGGAATCTGGAATCTGGAATCTGGAATCTGGAATCTGGAATCTGGAATCTGGAATCTGGAATCTGGAATCTGGAATCTGGAATCTGAATCTGGAATCTGGAATCTGGAATCTGGAATCTGGAATCTGAATCTGGAATCTGGAATCTGGAATCTGGAATCTGGAATCTGGAATCTGGAATCTGGAATCTGGAATCTGGAATCTGAATCTGGAATCTGGAATCTGGAATCTGGAATCTGAATCTGAATCTGGAATCTGGAATCTGGAATCTGGAATCTGGAATCTGGAATCTGGAATCTGGAATCTGGAATCTGGAATCTGGAATCTGGAATCTGGAATCTGGAATCTGGAATCTGGAATCTGGAATCTGGAATCTGGAATCTGGAATCTGGAATCTGGAATCTGGAATCTGGAATCTGGAATCTGAATCTGGAATCTGGAATCTGGAATCTGGAATCTGGAATCTGGAATCTGGAATCTGGAATCTGGAATCTGAATCTGGAATCTGGAATCTGGAATCTGGAATCTGGAATCTGGAATCTGGAATCTGAATCTGGAATCTGAATCTGGAATCTGGAATCTGGAATCTGGAATCTGGAATCTGGAATCTGGAATCTGGAATCTGGAATCTGGAATCTGGAATCTGGAATCTGGAATCTGGAATCTGGAATCTGGAATCTGGAATCTGGAATCTGGAATCTGGAATCTGAATCTGGAATCTGGAATCTGGAATCTGGAATCTGAATCTGGAATCTGGAATCTGGAATCTGGAATCTGGAATCTGGAATCTGGAATCTGGAATCTGGAATCTGGAATCTGGAATCTGGAATCTGGAATCTGGAATCTGGTCCCAGGAACCCAGGGATTACAAGAATTCCGGAAACCAAAGAAAAAACATGTGAAAATCTGAATATCCAATAAAAAAATTTAAAAAACCAAACATTCGAAAACTTAAAAATTCGTAACTTTAATTTCAAATAATAGAAAAAAAAACTAAAAAAAAATATACCAAGCTAACTGAAGCAGAAATGAAAGAATATCCGAACATACTGTGAAAAATGAAATGGGGAAGGAATGCTCATCCTTAATTCTTCCTCATTTTCTCTCTTTGTTTTCTCTTGTTTCTGTTCTTTTTCATTAGCAAAAAATCTTATCATTAGCAAGAAATCAACAAGAAAAAAGATAAGGAACTGTTTGCTTTCTCTGCGTCTCTCCTGGTTATGTAAAAATATAACGAAAAGAAGAAAAACAGGATAGTTGTAAATTTCAAAATTCGAAAAAACCACACTTCAATTTTTTGGAATTTTTTCACAGTCTTGGAACGTCGACGTGTCCATGAGCAGCACACAGGCGAAGCAGTGATTCCAAGCGCTCTTTGATGACAATTTCTGGGATTTTTGACTGAAAAAATGGATTTTTTTTTTGGAATTTTTAGAGTAATCCATATACCTGTTCTTCTTCTGCCTTTCTTATCATCTCTTTAATTTTTTCAGACGTTTTTTCGACCAAATCCAGTCCAACTTGACCCAAAAAAATGAAATTCAGCTCTCGAAGGACCACGGAAAAAAGTTTTCCATCAGGGTACGTTGTTGATTTAGCTTCCTCGAGTTTCGACAGCATGAATTCAATTTGCTCCTCGAAATCCTGGATTGTCATCTTCTGAAAACAAGTCTGTGTTTATTTAAAAAAGGTAAATTTGAATTTCCAATCGATTGGTACAAAAATCAAAACTGTAGCTGATATATGAACCGAGTTGTGATCATTTTCAAGAAAACATGCCAAATTTTAAAAGCAAAATTCTTTCAAAAAACGTTGCAAGCCTCCAAAACTATAATACAAAAATGCATTTTTCAAGGTCCACACAAAAATCAAAAAAGCTTCGCCATCCAGAGGAATCGAACTTTGGTGTTGAGATTAGTAAAAAATTCAAGTCGATTGGTATAGAAATCATTTTTGTAGCTGAAATATGAACAAAGTTACAAGCCAAAAACCACTTGAGCTACGCGGTCTCACATTCGTGACATTGTAACTTTGACTCTTGATTCCCCATATTTCCTGCACCCAGATTCGCAGTTTCCGCACTTTATGGCAACTTCTTTTTTGCAAGGATCTCAGCTAGCAATTCTCTTACTTACTGGGTTTGAGATGTCTGAAATGCAAAAAAAATACAAGAAACAGAATGGTTGTTTGAAGTTCTCGGCGAACGAGACATTTTTCAAAGGAACTTACTTGGGGAACAATTCCAGTTTGATATCTTCTGCAATCCACTGGTAAAACGGCTCACTGAACATCTCGCATTTCTTTTCCAGTTTGGTCCATCCTTATTTGATTTCTTCTTGGGATCTTTCTCGTAGAACTTTGTCCTACACGAGTATCGTCCCCTCTGGTGATTCTGTCAATAGTGTCATCTATGCTGTT
Organism: Caenorhabditis nigoni; assembly: GCA_027920645.1. Lineage (NCBI taxonomy): Eukaryota > Metazoa > Nematoda > Chromadorea > Rhabditida > Rhabditidae > Caenorhabditis > Caenorhabditis nigoni. The sequence continues at coordinate 9,216,049 of CP115869.1, forward strand.
CGGAGATGTCCCATCTCTTTGTGTGGAATTGACAGATGGAGTCGGTGCCTGGGAATTCGGCAAGGAAGCTCGGTCTAGTCGAATCTTTGTGGGCCTGAAATGAGATAAGTCTTTCTAAGTATTAGAAGTATTAAAGACAAAGTCATTTCCTTACATTTTTTCCTCGCATTATTTACTTGTTTGAGGAAGTCTTTCGAAAAACCCGGTAGATCATTTAGCAATTACACAATTGCGATTTTCGAGATTTTTCAGAAAATCATTTCAAATTATGAAATTCAAGAATAAAAATTGAACTCACTGTGTGTGTTGTAGCTATGAAGGTGTGTGTTGTAGCTATGAACAAAACTTGTGTAGAAATCCGTAGAATACATAGTAGAAGAAGAATAATTTGAGAAAAATAGAATAGGAATGTTTTTCCGACGTCCATGCAGAAGGTCGTCAGGAAAAACATGGGGGAATAGGGAGATTACATGAGGGGGAAATGAATATCAATGATGGGTACCCGGTGGTATTTATAGGGACACACAAGGGGGCGGAGTCAATTCCAGGTGGGCTGTATTCACCTTTACATATTTTTAGGGTTGTAACGTAGACTTTCCTGGTAATACTTCTGGGTAATATCGAGATTTATGGCAGTATTTTCTAATTCTTCCCAGAAGGATGCCCAATTTGTAATTCAGAGAAAAGGGTAGTTGAGAGAAATTGAGAAATTGACGATATGCTCAACGTAGATTTTTGGAATATGCGGAGACATTCAGAAACCTTTTTTCAACTAGAGTTATACCAGTCGGTTTGAGCCCCCTTCCGGGGGCTCAACCTCCTGGCTCTCGTTAACAGAATGTCTGAATTGAGTTTTTTGCATTTCTAACGTCTCGAATTTCAAACCGAGATTCACCAACTTTCGAATTTCTTAATTGGATTGATTAAACTTTCGAAATTCCAAAATGCTGAATGTTTCAATTTCTAAATGTCTGAATGTTTGGAACTTTCGATATCCGATATTTCAGTTTTGTTGGATTTTCTAATTTTCGATTTTCAAGGTTTCTAAATTTTTGAAGTTTACATCACTATTACTAAGCCTTTGGTTCTGCATCACATCGAAAATATATGGAAGGGATCACAACACCTGTATTCTCCTACACAGATAATGCGTCACTCTCTATCAGAGCCAAAAAAATTGGGAATTCAAAAAAGAAGATCTTCGAGAGCTCAGAAAGTTAAAAATACGGGAATCCAGGGATTCAGAAATCGGAATTCTAGAAAGGACATTTGAAGCTTTTGAAAGCATGCAAAGAAAAGGAATTTTTTAGTTTCCGAGGAATCGAAAATTCCCGAAATTTTGAGCGTTTCAGTTTCTGAATTTAAATAATTTTGAGAATTCGAGAATTCGTAAACTCTGAATGGGAATTCGGAAGTCGAGAACATTTTGAAAATCCGAGTTCAGAAATTCGGTTCTGAAACTTCAACTCGGTAATTCCTATATTTCAAAATTTTAGTTTTTCTCAGATTTACGGAATCCTGGACATTTCACAACGCGATGTTTTTGAACCACGACGTTTCAGGACTGTTTTTTTTTCCGAACGCGGCGGTTCACAACTTTCCAGAATTCCGGCATAGTGGTTTTTGCACACAAAATGAGTATTGATCTATTAAACGTGTTGTTTTTTTTTTGCTTTCATATTCTTTCTCATCTACCGTGCTTCAAACAATCACACTCGCGAACTCTCAAAAATTGAAATTTTTGAAAAACTATGTCATTACGAAACGTTTACGAAAGAGTAACTCGTATTCACCGGCAAATTTTTTTTGCTTACTTTTAGACACCGTTTTCGGATTTTTCAAAAAGTTTCTGAATGTGAAACTATCGTTATTTGGAATACAGTAGATGAGAACGAATAAAAGAGCAAAAAAAACCAACGAATTTCAATTGAGCAATAATCATTTCGTGTGCAAAAACCCCAAAGCAAAAATACTTAAAAGTTCTGAACTGTCGGATTCTGAAGTGTAGGGTTCGAAAATGTCAAGTTCTGAAACGTCGTGATTTGGAAACGTCGGGTTCTAAAACGTCCAGGAGCCATTTTTCAAATGTTCAAAGTTCATATACTCCCAAAATTTCCCGTTTTTGAATTTCCGAATCTCGATTTTCTATATCTCCTACACTTCGAATTTCAAAATTTCTACAGATCCATGGATTCCCGTATTTTTAATTTCGAAATTTTTTTGAATTTAGAATACGGACTCCGAATTTTTTCTATTGGAAAAAACTTGATTTTTGAAAAAAAAAAAGATTTTCCAAGGAAAATTTTTATGAACGTGGAATCAAAAAGTTTCAGAAGTGTCTGTACATATGCCTGTAAATCAAAATACACTAAAACACGCATTTCCAGTAGGCCACATGATTGAAATTGAAGGGAAAAACGGGAAAAAAATGTTTATTCAAAAAATTTTAACTTTGGAGTTTTGCGCTCAATTTTTTGTAGACAGCACCTAGATAGTCTTAAAATTCGTTTTGCAAAATTTCATGAAGGTTTAGTGAGTTTGAGCATAATTTTGAAAATTTCGATTCTCAACCCTGTAGGTTCCCTATAAGCTAGAAGGCCGAGGACACTATAGACATGAAGCGCTCGGTAGTCCATGACTACATACCACACACTACTATAGGAGTCCCATGTCCCATTGAGTTATTCAAGTAAACGTCCGAGACAGACGGACACACACACACACACAGAAAAGTTTCCTTAGTAAGAAGTAGATCTTGGGAGAATATCTATCTATTTCCGTTCAGATTAGTGAAAAGATTACAGTCGTAATACCACACGTGTGATTGTAAATTCACAATCACACTATAAATCTGTGGAACGGTGAAGACAGGTGTGAAGACTCCGCCCCCAATTCTGCCTATATAAACCCTCAGGTAGCAACCATTAGTATTCATTCCCTTTTCTCCCCCACAATAGATTCCCAGACGTCCTTCTGTATGGACGTCGGGAATCTATCGCTATTGATTTTCTTGAAAATTTTGGTCTCCATATTCCCTACATATTCTAATCTACTTTATATTCCACGTAATAATTTTCGTCACATGATCAAGATTTTAAGGTGAGTCAAACTACGCTTGAATAACGTGTTTTTTACAAAAGAAACCTAATAACTTTTTCTCAAAAATCGAAATTTTTGTAACGATCAGAATCGGAAAATGATGAGAATTCAATCCAAATCTTTCGACTTCCACAAACTCTTTCAAGCTCCGGCTTTCTGAGTTTCGTTAAAAATTCCATGAATCATAAGCAAATAAAAAGGTTTCACCTTGTAGGGCCGATTTCCAGTTTTCTCAAAAAGTTGCTCGAAACAATTCTCAAAAAGATTCATTTCAAAAATTTGTATTGATTTTTGTTTCATTTCAGGATTGCCTACTCATTTGTCTCAAAGAAAGCTTTATTAATGGTGGAGTGACTTCGTTGAAAGACGTCATCAACTGATGTAGAATTGAGAAAATCGATGAAGATAAGATGGACCACAAACCATTATGGTTCTACCTTTTTCCACTCGAGATTGCGAAAAAATGATGAGAAAATCAAAACTTTTGATGATCTTCCAGTCAGTGTTGATGTATTCGTTGTTTTTTAATTTGAAAGATTTGCATTCCCAATCTGGTCAAAATCTGAAATTGGACGATCTTCTAACCCTGAACGTTGAATAGATAAAATTTCACTACGGGATTTGAACCGCTTCTTCAAGCTGCGGATGAAGGGATCTTTTCGAAACCTGAAACAATTTTCAATTATGAAGCGCACAAGGACCTTTCCAAAATGAAATATAATGTTGAAAGGGTTGAAAGCAGCACAAGCAGTTTATAAGATGGCTAAATTCAAAATTCTCGCCCAATGAAGGAAGCAGAATCAGAAGAAGAGCCAGAAGGTCATGAGATGGAAGAATCGGAAGAAGAAGACGTAGAAGAAGATGAAGAAGAAGAAGAGATCAAGGAGAAACTCATGATATTGTCAGAATTCGAAACTCGCATCATGTTTTTCACTCCACAAAGTAACAAAACATATTTTATCTAAGCTAAGATAAGTTATTTCTATTAGACATGAATAAACTTTTATACTGTTTGTTTTTTCACAATTGCTAATTAATTGATGATTCTACTCGAATTTGTTACAAAATAAAAACTTTCGGATATCGTGGGATATTTTAAATCGCGGATTCCTGCTTTCTGATTCGACTCGTCTTTTACAGTGCGTCCAATAAAGTTAGGAAGCCCCTGTCTTTGACTTCAACTCGAGAATGAAGAGAGATATCGAAAAACTGTAAACACCATTTGATTCAAAAATGTGAAATTCTACTGGACAAAAGTCATTGGTTCAGTCCATGTCGTGAAAATAAGTCAAAACTTTATTCAGCCAAAGATAAGGAGAGCCATTATACATAAGATACTGAAAAAATATTGTCTTCTGTTATTAATCATGGAAATTAGACTAAAACAATATTACCGTATTTCCTTTAATAGAAGCCCATGGGATTCTATTTTTCAACCTCTTTCTGAGGGTGGACTAAAATTTGAAAAAAAAACGCTTAAATTAGAAGGTTTTCGGTGTTTAACTAAACTGGAATAGTTATAAGACGACTAGAATTAACAGAAAGTACCTAAAAAAGAACAAAAAGAGTAAGGATACCCTAACCAAAAAGAAAAATGCACAGCCAGGGTGGGCTTCTATTAGAGGTGGGCTTCAATTAGATGAAAACAAGGTTATGATATTTCCATCGTCTTTATTCATCTAAACTAACACGCCTCCAAATTTAACGCGCGTGGGGAAAGGATAGGTGCCGACGCCTCGGTGTCCCAGCACGGACGCTTCTGAGAAACGTTTCGAAACATTTTCAACTAGATGAAAAGTGTTGGCGCTGAAAAAAGAGAGGTGTTATTTGATTGAGGATTTTTGAGGACTGCCTCACAGCAAAATAGCATTCTTTTTTTAACCAAAGGGAACAAGTCTCAAAGATGTTTGCTTTTTCCAGTTCTTACAGGAACTCCAACAGCTCCTCTCGTTGTTAATTTTCTGTTTGGTCAGGCCTCCCTCGAATCACGCTCCAACATCACATTGAGACGTTTTGCTGACGAAACATAAAAAAGAGAAGTCTCGAAAAATACGTCCAGCAATCTTCATATGGACTTTACGTTCCACTGAAAACCAAATTAAACTTTCATACCTTTATTTGGTCGAATGTGTCATCAGTTTCACAGTATAAGAACAATTGGGAAACAATTTTTCAGGGCATGGTAAATAGCGGAGAATCATTAGTGTGATTCAAGAGAGTGGGAATGGCGAGATTATTGATGAAAATAGAACGATGCTGATAAAAAGAGAATGTTTTAAAAAGACGTCTCTGGCATGGGGAGCTTGTTGAAATCGACGAACGTAGTGAATCTTTTTGGCAAGTTACAACCATCTATTTTGCACTTGCAATGAATCGAAGTTTGAGATGGACGTCCGGCAGTATGGATCTGGACAGCCAGAAAATGAAAAAATGAGATATTTTTCCCTGAAGCAAATTTCTGTGACTTACCTCTTGAAGACAAACGTTGAGCAAGGCAAGTCAGGGGTGTGTGATGTGGAAGAAGCTGAGGACGTTGGTGTAGCAGGCGGAGTCTATGTCGACGCCATTGACGTACCCTTTGTTGAAGTCCTTTGGGTCGCATATGTTAGAACGGAACTTGTTGATTGGCTCACTCAAATGATGTTCCCCAGAGAAGTGGTTTCCAGCAATATTTTCCTCGATTGGCTCCCAAAACCAGATTTTCTTGGTCAGCTGCTCATGAGCATTTCGAACAGTGTTCTTGGCCGATGGGCGGACACTGAAGCCCGAGGTGGCGATTGCCAAAATACAGAGAACAACAGCAGTTTTGGTAAACATGGTGGGAGATCAAAGGAGGAGAAGTGGATAAGAATTCTCAAAAGCGTGGACCTGGCTGACAAATGTGAAGAAAGTGCTCAGAACGCTCCTCTTAAGTAGGCAAAAAATGGGCGGAGTCTCTTACTGGCTGAAGATGAAGGGGGAAGGAGCGGACCGACATGGGAAAAACTCTACTATGCAGGAGTTGAATGCGAAGAGGTGGTCGAGAAAAATGAGAATTCTATGGTTTTTGATTTCAATCCCGTTGGTAGCGCAAATTCGTTTCTAAATTAAAAAAAAATTTCTAAATTTTTGAATCTCGATAATTCCTCATTTCTGAATTTTCGAACAAAACTTCCAAACTTTCTTTTTTCTTAAAAACTTTCTACCCGGGTCTGTGTCATATTGTCATGTTTGCGAACTGGAAAAACCTGTATATTTCATATGACGCTGAAAATAGTTATGGTGTATTATAACAAAATTTATTTAGACAATTTAGGAACAATTTTTTTAATATGCAAACTCGCAATTGTTTTTCGGCAGTGCTCCAAAAACATCAGACTATCCAGAATCCAGGTGTCATCCTCTTCCAGTTCACATTCTTCTGCCAATCCGATGGAGAAGTTGTCCTTTTGATGCTCCTTGAAATGATGGGCCATGTCCAGCTGCTTCTTATCGGTCTTCGGTTGCTCCTCCGTCTCCTTCATCTTCTTGGACCAAAGGGAATCTGCGAACAGCGGCAAGTTCTCGATTTTCTTGATCTTTTTTTCAAAATCTTGACACATCTCGATTCTGTTCTTTTGCACTCCTTGATCCACGACAGGTTTACCCAATAATATCCACAAGCTAGTAGAGTCTGAAAATGCTTATAACTTTTAGTGAGACTGGAAGGTAACTTCAACTTTGAAACAATTTGGCAGGAAAAAAGGCCAAAACCAGAAAATGCTTGCTAGTTCCTGAAACCGAAAAAACAATGTGGAAGTCGTACGAAAACTCGGTTGATCATTTAGAAAATGCGCATCTGCGATTTCGATATATTTTCAGATAACTATTTTAAGTTTAGAACTACGAGAATGAAAAATTGAACTCACTGTGTGTGCTGTAGCTGTGAAAATGGCATCGAACCTTGAGTAGACATTAGTGGAATACATAGTTCAATAGGAATAATTTCAAAAAAATAAAAAGGAACATTTTTCCGACGTCCATGCAGAAGGTCGTCAGGAAAAATATGGGAAAAAGGGAGAATACATGACAAGGGGAAATGAATGTCAATGATAGGTACCCGCTGGTATTTATAGGGACACTCGAGGGGGCGGAGTCAATTCCAGGTGGGCTCTCTTCACCTGTATATACTTTTATAGATGTAATGTAGACTTTTATGGTAATACGACAAGGTAATATTGAGATTTATGGCAGTTATTTCGAATTTTTTTAAAAAGTATGCCCATTTTGTAATTCAGAGAAATAGGGCAATTGAGAGAAATTGAGGTGTTCGATTTGCTGAACATAGATTTTGGGAATATGCGGAGACAGTCGGTAATCATTTTTTAGAGTTTTATAATGATAAAATTCACCTTTCAATTTTTTTGAGATCGAAATTTCTAGAATTGATTTCTTTTTTTCCACTGTGGTTGAAAGGAAAATTCCGAATTCGGAAATTCTGAATTTCTGAACTTCAGAGCTTCAATGCTTTCAAAATTTGAACATTCAAAAAATTTCAAAATTCTGAATTTATGAAATTTCGAAATCTGAATTTCTGGAGTTTTGAAATTCAGAAATTATGAAGATTTTCATGAGTTCTGAAATTACTAACATTCCAAAAGCTAAAATTCTGTAACTCTGAAATTCTGGAAATTCCAACATGACTCTAGACTTGTATTCATCTAAAAACTAATTGTTTCAACGTATTTTCATTTCAGATGTTCAACGACATTAGAAAGCCCTCCAGCGCTCCGCCAAATTGTGTTTGAAGCTAACGTTCATGAGTTTGTAGCTAGGATGGAGATGGATAGCGTACTCTGTGTGAAGAAAAGAGTGTCAAGATGTGGGGAGGTCAAAAGCAAAAAATCGCGATCGCCAGAGCTTTCGTTCGCAAGCGTCGAGCCCTGATCCTTGACGAAGCAACCATGGCATTATATGTGAAATGGGAGGCGTTGGTTCAGCAAGCTCTCAACCGGTGTGCTCAGGATATGACTGAGTCGGTCATTGCTCATCGACTTTCAACTGTCCGGAACTTCGACAATATCCCTGTGATCGAACACGGAGGAGCTAGTACTCTGGGAACCAAAGAGGAGTTGATGGAGGATTCTGAAAAATGCATTTCAAATTGGTCACAAAACAGTCGAATATGATTGGATAAGGATTTTGTATTATTTCAATGGATACATTTTTCAATTTTTCTTGGATGAAACTATTGAAGAGCTTTTAGAAATCTCTTGAAATCTAGACAGACAGACATTCGGATATACATCTGTCGTACCCTATCAGATTTAATTTAATTCTGGATAACGTGCAGCGATAGAATTCAGACAGATTAATAGTTCTCCAACATCAAATAGCGTTTGTTTTCGAGATACATTGTTCGATTTGCCAGTGTTCAAAAAAGCTTTGGTGAATTTTTCTCGAAGCTTCAAAAATAACAAAAAGAACTCACACGGGAAGTACCCGAAGTGTCTGCTCGCTTTTTCTTAGATATTGGTGGTAAAAAACGTCCCTTCCCCGGACTAGCACAAAACGGATAATATAAGGTGCCCATAGGCAGGTTGAGCAGAATGGCAAAACTTTTTCTAATTTTTTCAAAAAAGTGGGTCAAGCCCATTCAAAAAATCATAACTTTGTACAGATCAACGATAAAATGATAAACTAAACTGCATCTTGTAGAACGGGTTTGAGGCTACAAAAAACTCCATTACACATTTGTTCTATCTCTGCAAGGAAATTTACTAGAATGGAAAATGTGCGAATGGTCTGATTGAGTGAAATCAAAAAATGCCGATTTTTGAAAAAACGTATTTGGGAGACCCTGTCTATTCAATTCCTTCCATGTCATAATGCACAACTACTATCTCATATATATAGCTCACCTTTCATTTGAGAGAGATTTTTGAAGAAATAAACTTTTTTCAGCTTCACTCATGTATCCCTATACATGGTATTTTTGAACTCATTTTTTCGGAAACAACAGAGAAGCTCTGAAAATAAAAGTTTAAGTTGCTTCAGTTTTCTTTTGACGGAAAATGATCGAATCGTGATCTAAAAGTCAAAAACTTCGAAAAAAAAATTTCACATGTTAAAAGTGAGCATGTATAGGGGTACATGAGTGAAGCTGAAAAAAGTTTATTTTTTCAAAAATCTCTCTCAAATGAAAGGTGAGCTATATATTTGAGATAGTAGTTGTGCATTATGACATGGAAGGAATTGAATAGACAGGGTCTCCCAAATACGTTTTTTCGAAAATCGGCATATTTTGATTTCACTCAATCAGACCATTCGCACATTTTCCATTCTAGTAAATTTCCTTGCAGAGATAGAACAAATGTGTAATGGAGTTTTTTGTAGCCTCAAACCCGTTCTACAAGATGCAGTTTAGTTTATCATTTTATCATTAATCTGTACAAAGTTATGATTTTTTGGATGGGCTTGACCCACTTTTTTGAAAAAATCGGAAAAAGTTTTGCCATTCTGCTCAACCTGCCTATGGGCACCTTATATCATCCGTTTTGTGCTAGTCCGGGGAAGGGACGTTTTTTGCCACCAATATCAAAGAAAAAGCGAGCAGACACTTCGGGTACTTCCCGTGTCAATTGAATATAATAAGAAAAAACATCGAAAAATTGAGTTTATGGTTCGAGAGCAAACGGAAAAGAGAAACAGTCTGAGTTGGGTTTGAAAATAAATGAAAGAGTTGGAGGAGGTTTTGAATATGTGAACTAGAAAAGGATAGAAGTGATTTGATTTTGGTGCATATTGTTCTGAGGCATTCAAAAAAGAGAGTTCAACCTTTTGGTTTCCAGTGTCCTCTCTTCGGTCCCACGTCTACCACTCTCCAGTGTGCACAACAATGACTACCCTCTTAATTATTGTGTTCTGAACTGTTTTTGATTTTTACTGATTATCTAAAAGGTGAGATTATAGTTAGAGAAAATCATCGTACTCATAAGGTCATTTTGAAAGTTGTGTATCATATTTCTATCCGTCGCATTGTTCTTATTCTCAGAATCCCAGTTGAGTGTATGCACACGGTAACATTTTATTTTTTGCAGTTACTCTCTTTTGTTCCCCCTTCACCTCTTCAAAATGGGTACTCATCATGGGACAATATCTATGTATTTCCGTTCAGATTAGTCAAAAGAATACAGTCATAAAACCATAAGTGTGATTGTAAACTCACAATCACACTATAAATCTGTGGAACGGTGAAGACAGGTGTGAAGACTCCGCCCCCAAATCTACCTATATAAACCCTCAGGTACCAGCCATTAGTATTCATTCCCCTTTCTCCCCCACAATAGATTCCCAGACGTCCTTCTGTATGGATGTCGGGAGTCTATCCCTTTTGATTTTCTTGAAAATTCTGGTCTCCCTATTCCCTACACATTCTAATCTACTTTATATTCCACGTATTATTTTTCGTCACATGATCAAGATTTTAAGGTGAGTCAAATTACGTTTGAAAAACGTGTTTTTTACAAAAGAAACCCAATAACCTTTTCTCAAAAATCTAAAATTTTTGAAAATTATTGATTTTTCTGAAACTCTATTATATCTATTTCGAAATATTCTTTTATACTTGAACTTCTACGTATTCTTTTATATCACATGATCAAGAGTTTTCGGTAAGTCAGCAAACTACGTTCCGGTAATTTGCTATTCCCAACATCATTTTTTTTCCAAAATAGCATTTTTGATACGACTTGAAAAGGAAAATATAGAAAATTAAATTACAATATCTCCGCTTTTGCAAATTCTTTTAAACTCTGGTTTTCTAATTTTTTTGAAAAATGTTTTTAATTAAAACTTTCGTTAAAAGAATTCGTTCCCGCTTAAAATTCGACGCAAAATTGTACATCTCTAATTTTGGTAAAATCCACACCAGATGCTGCATTTTGAGTTGGTAATATTTATGAAATTTTTCAAGATTCGTGCATTTTTGAAGTTTCTAGTGTTTCAACGAGAATGGTGTTGGAAACAAGTTTTGCCGATTTTCAGTGTTCCTTTCTCTCAAAAGTTTGTATTAATTTTTATTTCATTGCAGGATTGAATACTTATTTATCTCGAAGAACGCCCATTCAATGATGACGTCACCTCGTGCACAGACAGTCATCTGAAATAAAAATGAGGAAATCGATGCAGATAAGATGGACCACAAAGGATTATGGTTCCACTTCTTTCCACTTGAAATTACCGAAAAATGAGGGACCAGAAAATAAAGAAATCAAAACGAAGAAAAATGACGAAGAAGAAATCAAAACTATGAAAGATCTACCTGATCGTGTTGACATATTTACGGAAGGTCGATCATTTGGAAGTGAATATTTCAAATGGCCAAATCAAGGAAAGAGTTTTGAACAGTGGATTCAGCATCTCCTATTGACTTTCCACCAAAAGAGTCCGATTGAAATGAAAGTGTTTCTTGGAAAGACAAGATTAGTGGTTCCATTTTTCTGGAATACGTTCTGAAAAATCCGGCCGTTGGTGTTGAACGGATACTTTATGATTTCGAGATTTGAATCGTTTCTTCAAGTTGTGGATAAGCGGATCTTTTTTAAACCTGAAGCGCTTCTCAGTTACGGAGAAAACAAGGACTTCACCAGATTGGAAAATTGGAAGCAGAAGAAAAAGTTTTTTATGGGGAAATTCGAACATGATGATGAATACGAAGCAGAAGTTCGAGAAAAACCAGAAGATTATAAGATGGAAGAATCAGAAGAAGAAGACGAAAAAGAAGATGAAGAAGAAGAAGATCAAGGAAAAACTCATGAGATTGTCAGAAAATTTGCATATCATGTTCTTCCTTACAGAAAGTGACAAAACTTCACTTATTGATAAACTACTTTTATCGGATTTGAATAAAAATGTAAACTAATTGTTATTCTTTTGACTATAACTCGAGAATGGAGGAAAATATCAAAAACTGTGAACACCGTTCGATTTAAAATTAAATAATTCTACACGACAAAATGTATCGATTCAGTCCACATTTCGTGCAGTTTTCACCGCATAGTTCGTCTACTCGGTTATTGCAGACATATTCTTTCTTTTTTCAAAAAAACTTCTGGTAATTTTAGTTTTTTGTAACTTCCTGAGAAGGAGGTTAAAAAATAGAAGCCTATGGGCTTCAATTAGAGGAAATACGGTACTTTGCTGTTAATCATGAAAGTTGGACAAAAACAAGCATATGGTATTTCCATCGCCTTTATTCATATATACTAGACGCCTTCAAATTTAACGCTCGTAGAGAAAGGAAAGATGCCGAAACCTCTGTGTCCAGGGACGGGAGCTTCGAAAGCGCATATATTGAAATTTAACAAGGGGATGTTTTTTTAGTCGGAAACCTTTTTTTGCCAAGAGTTATATCAGTCGGTTTGACCTCCTGGCTTCTGTTCGCTGTATCTTACACTTGAATTTCTAATGTCTACCTTTTCTACCTTCCGAGTGCCCGAAACTTTAAAGTATTTCAATTTATAAATTTAGGACGTTACTAATATCGGAACTTTTGGATACCGTAATTTCTCAAATAGAACATCTATTTGATGCCCACCTCTAACAAAACAGGCGTATTGTTTTCAATTTCCTTATAATTTCTGTTAAGTCTTGTCGGTTTTTTGAGAAAAAAAATGTCCGATTTTCTGCATTTCCGAGTTTCTGCATGACAGAATACATTTCTCGAAAACATAATTTTTTGATTTTCTAAAGTCTCGAATTTTTAACCAAAAATCTTTAATTTTCGAATTTCTGCATTTCCGAGTTTTTTGAATACTCGATTTTCGGAATTCCTGAAATTTAGAATTACTCACATATATGATTATTTCTAAACCTTTTGTTTTAGATCACAATGAAAGTATAGAAAAAATATAGCTATATTTTTAGAAAAAGCTAAAATTCGAGACGGTTCGAGACACTTCTGGAATTTTTTCATTTATAAATTCTGAAATTCGGTGTTTTTTCAATTTGAAGTTTTCATTCTACAATCCTAAACTCTAAATTTCCGAATTTATGAAATTCTGAGATTTCAGAATCTCAAAATTCGATATTCAGGAACTCTGTAGATCAGAAATTGAAAAATTTCAAAATAAAGAAAAAGCTCATGGACTTCTATTAAAGGGTGGGCTTCTATTTTTCGAAGCACCTCGCGGGGTGGACTTCAAATAGAGATGGGCTTCAATTAGAGGGTGGGCCTCTTTTTTTCAACGATTCATTTTCAAAAAAAAATTGTTCAAAAAATCAGAAATTTGACAATTCGGAAGGTTAGAATTCTAAAATTCGGTGTGTCTTTTAAATCAAACTTTTCATTCTGCGATTCGAAATTCTATATTTCCGAATTTATGAAATTCTGAGATTCCAGAATCTCGAAATTCAATATTCTAACTCTACATCACCTCCACGGAGAATTATCTAGATCAACATACCGTATTTCCTGTAACAGAAACCCACCTCTATTTGAAGCCCACCTCTAATAGAAGCCCACACCGCGAGGTGCTTCGAAAAATAGAAGCCCACCCTCTAATAGGAGCCCATGGGCTTTTTCTTTATTTTTAAATTTCTCAATTTCTGATCTACAGAGTTCCTGAATATCGAATTTTGAGATTCTGAAATCTCTGAGTTTCATAAATTCGGAAATTTAGAGTTTAGGATTGTAGAATGAAAACTTCAATTTGAAAAAACACCGAATGTCAGAATTTATAACTTCCGAATTGTCAAATTTCTGATTTTTTGAACAAAATTTTTCTTGAAAATTAATCATTGAAAAATAGGGGCCCACCCTCTAATTGAAGCCCATCTTGAGAGAGAGGTGGAAAAATAGAAGCCCATGGGCAAGCCGAAAATAGAAACCCATGGGCTTCTATTAGAGGAAATACGGTATACGTTATTTGAATATCGTCCATTCTAATAAGGACACTCACATGCCTGCATTGAAAAAACTTTGTTAACAAAAGGTGTTTCAGGATCTATACATTCATGTCGCTGATGCAATGTTGAACTTCGGATCATGGAGGAGTCAAAGTACGGCTGAAATGGAAAAGTACCATAAGGAGTTCCATGATCACTCTCTTTCCGAATCTATATTTTCCAGGTACTTTCCAATGTTTTTCATAATAATTGACAGCACAACGGTAACACTCTATCTGAGACATCTGGAGATTCTAGGGTTGGAGATTATAAAGCGTAACTGAATGAGGAATGCAAGGTGACTTTTCATTGAAATAATATTAGAATGTTTTTTATGAAAAGAACAGAAAAAACTAATGTTTATTAATTTCGAAGGATATTCACAACCTGGCTCTCTGCGAACGGAAACATCGGGTAAACCATTGGTAACAAAAAGACAGGCCGCTTAGCGTCCAAAAACACAACACAAACGAAGAAGGATAAAACCAAATGTTACAATGTTCCAGCGGTAGTGAGAAACACTGTCGAAAGACATTTGTAGCCCAATGTCCTTGTGTGCAGTCTCCAACAGCATTTCGGTAGCTTCCTCATTAGTTTGTTTGACTTTCTTTCTGACATCTTCAACGTCTTGATGATTCAATCCTGATAATCGGTTGTAGACGGACACTGGTTTCAGTATCATATGGTTTGATCGGCCCTTGATTTGCTTGCCTCCGATTGTTATGCTGTTTGTCGATGGTAGGTAAACCAAAATTTGACCTGACGGCGGCATCATTTCGATATAATTCCCAGTTTTGTTCGTGATGAAGTAGGTCTGGAGTAATGAATATCTTAAATAGTCAATCAGAAATTGTGTGTTATTGTCTCGTTTTCGAGCGAGACAGCCTGTCTAAAGGTTTCAAACAACTGAAACTATTCGCCTTAACATCATGATTCCAAATATAAAATTTTCACGAAATTTGGAGCAAAACTGACAGACATGCCATGAGAAAAGCAGCTTTTTTGGTCAGTTTTTGTCCAAATTTTGTAAAAGTTTGATTTTTGGAATCAGGAAGTCAAGACGGTTCAAAAAAGTATAATCATGATTGGGTTTTGAAAAATATTGACTCGTCTTCCGATGAACACAGCTGAGATGAGCTTTATTGACGTCAACTCCTTTCTAGCCGATTTGGTGACGCAGTACTTCGACGTTTGGAATGCGCAGCTGACAAGTTGTAGGTATTCACAAGAGCTATTGAATGAGCCCAAAATGGGTAATTGGAAGCTTTTAGTTTCAATGCGCCTTTTATCTTAGTTGAGAACATTTGTTTGAAAAATAATTAAGAATTTTAGGTCATTTTCAGAAGTATTGTCTTCACATAATCGAAAGAAAGATACAGAATAATATTCAAATAATGGAATGTAGAACTTGATTAAGTGAACATTTCATTAGTTAACAACTTTTTTATAGCTTTACTCTGTGTTTAGATATGGAAGCTTGATGCATTGTTCCGTCATTTGGTACCGGTGACGGAAACTCACGTTGTGTGAGAAAGAGAAGTGGCTCTATTAAAAACCTTTAATAACTATACAGAGGAGACGTGTAAGTGATGGAAAAACTCAAACTGATTCAGAAGAGATGAGAACTAAGCACATTGACCTTTCAATAATAGAACAGTTCACTTCTCGTTTGAGCTGAGAAAGAGTGTAACCGGAAAGTGTGGTTACACGAGAGAATTATGCAATATGAACCATTGCTTTTTCGAACATTGCATGTCATTTTTCAGTTTACTACCTATTTTTTCTCATTTTTGCATGGGTTCAATCGATTTCACGCCACTTTTTATTGGAATTTGACCAACTTTGGTTTTTCACTACAAAAACTCAGTGTTAGTCAATTTACAGCTATTTTTAAGGGTTCAGAGCTTTTTTTGGCTCATGTTACCACATTTTTGAGCATTTTAAGTTAATTTTTAATTTTTTTTCCAATTAAAAACTCTAAAAATCGTCAATAAAGAGTAATTTTACAAAAATGCATTAATCCGTCGTCCTATCCCCCCACTTCCCCTTTCCTCGCCTCTTCCTCTTCCTCATCCTTTTTCGGTTTCATTTTTTCCGCGTTCCTTATTTGTGCCGCTTCATAAAGAGCGATTTTGTAGTGTTGTTGTTACATTGGATGTCCACGGAAGTATTCGAATACTGCAAGAAGAAATTGGTGCTGTTATAATAGAGGATGCCTTTAAAAATAAGGTGAAATCACTTTACTCCTTTTCGGAGCCCTATTAAACAGACTGCCTTTATAAAAAAGAATTTCCGTACAATTACAAGACACAACATGAACAACACCATCTCAGTCTTCAACGATGGACACTCTTCATGAAATATTAGGCAGAAGCATATAAGAATGACCCATGATTCAGATAGCCCACGAAGTTCATTTAACGAAGTTATATGATTTTCTTCATGTCGATTATTAAACATGCCGTCATTAAGCCACAGAATTTCGGAAAAATCGTAACTCTGTTCAAAGTTATTAGTTTACTACAGTAAAAAACAGAAAATGTAGGTAATTATCTTTACTTCTCAAAAATCAAATGTCGCGCATTCCCAGTGATAAGTAATCTCTGCGATCACGACTTTGCTGTGTTATCATTAATTATATTGTGTTATTTCATCATTCTGCTTAACTATTAGGTTGGCACACATGACTCCGAACACGGCTTTGTTTGCTTATAACTCGATGAAATCAAAACTGTTTTTGTACTGTTTATGTTTATTTGAAAGAGCCTTTTATGGCGAGTTGTTTGATATATTGTATTCCGGGTTTTAATCAGAAGTTATCATAAAAAATCCTTCCTGCAATACTCTACCAAAATTTGCTGATGCGCGCTTGTTTGTGGTACGGCTTCAAACAGTGCAAAAACGATTCCTCACATTGTCGAAGGTTTTTGATGAGGAAGCACTATTTCTGACGCAGGTCTTCGGATGGTTTAACCGATTCAAAAACCGTGATGAAAGCCTTGAGGACAACGAGAGTGGATTTTCTCTTCAAATTGTCGATCGCGATATTCTAAAGCATATCATTCAGTCGGAACAGCGTTAAACGACTCGCGAACTTGCTCAGCAGTTTGGATGCTCTCATGGCACAGTTTTTCATCAATTTCACTTAATGGGCAAAAATAACCGATGTGGAAAATGGACGCCACACGAACTCACCAATACCAACAAAGCAACAAGGTGGGGAGGGTAGGGATTCTTCTCCGCCGTGCCAAGAAATCTGGGTTTTTCGACTCAACTGTAACTGGAGATGAAAAATGGTTTCTTTATGACTACACCACAAGAAAATGAGAGTGGTTGGGTGGTTCTGAACATCCAAAACTAACCCCAAAACCGGATTTTCATGGAAAAAGGTGGTGCATTGTGTTTGGTGGTACAGTAAAGGTCCTGTATGTTTTGAGCTTCTGAATTTTTGTCAGAAAGACACTGCAGATCTCCCTTGACATTTGCTTAACCATGTTGGTAAAGCACTTCGTCGGAAAGGAATAGATACGATATCCTCAAAGTTGCTTCATGACAACCCCCGACCGCATGTTGTAAAGATCACATCGCAGAAAATCGAAGAGTTGGGCTGGGAAGTTATTTTTCACGCGCCATATAGCCCTGATACAGCTTCATCAGATTATCATTTGATACCCTCGATGCACCACTCTTTGGCGGAGAAATACTCCAAAAACAACGATGAGGTCAAAAAATGGGTGGACGAGTATTTCGCATCGTAGACGGCGAAGTTCTTCTATAGAGGAATCCATTCTATGCATGAACGTTGGCATGAAGTTGTGAATAATAATGATGAATACATTTTGGATTGAGGTTATGCGGTTTCAAATTTACAGGGAATTATTTTAGTAAGAAAAAGTTCGGAGTCATGCGTGCCAACCTAATAATATAAAGGACCACTTAATAAAGCCACTTCTCTTCCTTACACAACGTGTGTTTCCGTCACCGGTACCAAATGACGGAACAATACATCAAGCTTCCATATCTAAACACAGAGTAAAGCTATAAGAAATGTAAACTAATGAAATATTCACTTTATCAAATTCTACATTCCATTATTCGACTGTTATTCTGTATCTTTCTTACGATTATGTGAAGACAATACTTCTGAAAATGACCTGAAGTTCTCAATTCTTTTTCAAGCAAATGTTCTCAACTAAGATAAAGGGCGCATTGAAACTAAAAGCTTCCAATTACCCATTTTGGGCCCATTTAATAGCTCTTGTGAATACCTACAACTTGTCAGCTGCGCATTCCGAACGTCGAAGTACTGCGTCACCAAATTGGCTGGAAAGGAGTTGACGTCAATAAAGCTTATCTCAGCTGTGTTCATCGGAAGACGAGTCAATATTTTTCAAAACCCAATCATGATTATACTTTTTTGAACCGTCTTGACATAATGATTCCAGATATCAAATTTTTACAAAATTTGAAGCAAAACTGACCGGATTACGCTTTTTTCCCATGGCATGCGCCTTGAAATCTAAAAATTCGACATTTTTCAATATTTTTCAAAACCCTATCATGTCTATACTTTTCTGAACCGTCTTGATTTCCTGAATCCAAAAGCTTATTTTTACAAAATTTGGACCAAAACTAACCAAATAAGCTGCTTTTCTCATGCATGTCAGTCAGTTTTGTTCCAAATTTTGTGAGAATTTGATATTTGGAATTATGATGTTAAGGCGAATAGTTTCAGTTGTTTGCAAACCTTTAGACAGGCTGTCTCGCTCGAGAACGAGACAATAACACACAATTTCTGATTGACTATTTAAGATATTCATTACTTCCTACTTCATCACGAACAAAACTGGGCGTTCAATGTAGAAGAATGAACATGATACAACGAAAAAAGAAGTCAGTAGAGGTTAGGGGGACAGATGATACAAGGGTGCAAAAAATGATGACAGTCTATAAGTTGGGATTACGGTAGTTAAATGAATCAGAAAATTAAGAAAATATAAGAAGGGTAAAGGTTACGATAGAGGTGGTGTGTAGAAGACGATATCCAACAAAGTCGTGTGAACTGAATAGCGCGAGATCTGAAAACTTTTGCACATTACAAATATATAAACACTATGACCACCTCAGGACCCAGAAGTTGATGGTCCTTCTTCGTCATCCTCCTTCTTCTCCTCCTCGTCTTCGTCTTTTTCCAGGACCTTCAATTCTGAAAATTTTCACATACTTTTTATCGAAAGATCGTTTCACTCCTTCTCACTTTTCTTCTTCTGCTCCTCATTTTGGGTAGCTTCTTCTTCAGCTTTCTTAATCTCAGCCTGACGGCGATTTGCTGCCCTCTGTTTTCTTCCCGCTTCCAATTGTTTTTCCGCCTCCTCGGCTAATTTCTCATATTTCCAACATTCGGCTGTCCAAAACTCATCTTCCTTACGAAGTTTCTCAAGGAGTTTTTTCATTTCTTAATTTTTTTTAACTTTCAAAAAAAAACACTTAAATTCTTACCGCGCTGGTGCTCCATTCCCGATGGGGAGCTCGTGGAGGGGTAAAGGGCGTTGTTGGAGCAGGAGCGTGGGCGGAGGCAGAGCTTGGGTGGAGACGAGCTAGAGCTTGGACGGAGACTGGCAGATCCTGAAGTTGCTCTTCAAGAGAAGGTGCCCTTGAAGCTCCTGTTGAAGTCGACGGATAGGAAAGCGGAGCTTCCAAAGCCGAAAATGCGGATCCCGAAGTCGAAGAATCGATTCCAGAAGACAGAGAGAGCTGAGCGGATCTGGTTGGAGGAGTCTGAACTGTCAACTATTGGAGAATTTCGAAAGTTATGAATCTTCAAAAGGGAGAGAGAGAGAAAGAGAAAGAGAAAGAGAGAGAGAGAGAGAGAGAGAGAGAGAGAGAGAGAGAGAGAGAGAAAAAACTCAGGGAGAAGTCATTGTTGTGCACACTGGGGATGTTTAAAAGCTACATTGGTTTATTGAACGATAAGAAATGATACAATAGAGGGCTTTTTATACTGGTTACATGTGGAAGAATTTAATCAAAGAAAGTGATTGCGGGGGATGTGATGCACATTCCCCGATGAATCACCATCAGAAGAGTGCGATCCCGGCTTTAGAGAAAAGAAGACACAACGAAATTTTAAATTATTTATCCATTGGTCCAATCGGCACTGACAAGCTGATTGACTACGTCTTCGGCGTCCACTGGCCTCTTGTAGTACTGTTCTGCGTCACGTCGTCAATGTCTTTTCTCGTATCGTCTTGGCGAGCGTTAGCGGGTGTGACATCTACGGGTTCCATGATTCTACTGGATACGTCTTGTAATGTCGTTAACGTCGCGTCTTTGTGATCTAACAACTCGGTGGTCTAGTACGAAAGATCAAAATCTCAGCAAGAAGCTAAGTGCTTCTTCGTTGTTGCTTATCATAAAATAAGACTTACGGTTTGAGCAATGCATATTGTTCGGAGAAGAGCTGCGAGCTTGGGTGCAACTGATATCTGACGTACTGCTGTCTTATAGCTTTCTTGTCCTCGTTCAGATGCGTCAAATGTGATCGTCCTCACCAAGTTCCTACCACTTCGTTCGAATGACTTGGTCCACCTAATCCTGCGTCCACCAGCTTCCCATGTCTCAAGTATTCCAAATGTCTTTGTTGACTTTATCAAGAGCTGCCAATCCTCTGGTACTGCATGCCGCTTGCGATACAGTAGTGAATATTCCAAGAGCGAATAGAAGGAGAATAGAGGTACCAATGTAGAAACCTGCCACGCGGGACTTTGAGCGACCGGGGTTTTCAACCCACGATGCACCATGTTTAAAAGCTACATTGGTTTATTGAACGATAATAAACCAGCCAGTTTGCGCCCCTTCGGGGCTGAACCTCCTGGCCTCCGATTACAGTACCCGTAATTTTATAAAAACGTTTCTTCGCTTTTATTCAGAGCCTCAGAATTTGAAATTGTGAAATTCGGTGTATGAGGAATTCGAAATTTTAAGATACTGTATTTCCTCTAATAGAAGACCATCGACTTCAATTTTTCAACATCTTATTGAAAATCTTGGAACTCAAAATTTTGAAAACTCAGGAAGTTAGAAATACGGAAATCCAGGAATCTATAGACTGAAATTTCGGAAAATGTTATATTTGAAAGTTCAGAAATATGCAAATTGGGAATTGGGTTCTTCTTCGATTTCGAATCTCGGATGAGAATTTAAAAATTTCCGAGTTTCTAAATTTCCGAACTGCTGAAATCATTTATTTTCGAACTGAGAATCTCAAAAATGCATATTCTCTAGTAAGTATAAGACCTGCAGATTTCCGGATTTCGTTTTTTTTTTTCATTCCCGATTCCAAGAAAATTTTTTATTCCGGATTTTAAGCATATTTGTATATTTGCAAGAAATCAGTCTCTTCTGAAATTCCGCGATCAAAGATGGAAAAGTATAGCACGATATGTGTTTTTAGAATTTTCTCTCCCCATTAGAAAATCTCCTAGCAGGTCTTCAATTGACAAAAAGTAATTACAAAATAGCATTAAAATGTTGGATCGCAATTTCAGAGAAATAGCTAGACCACTAGCTGATCTAGAAAAAAGATTCAGAACAATGATTTTCCACCAGAAACATTATAAGGAGATGAAAAAGGATGTCGGAAAAATCACAGTTGTGATTTACGACATGCTAAACCGTGGAGTGAACAGGACCCAGGACCCAGGACCCAGGACCCAGGACCCAGGACCCAGGACCCAGGACCCAGGACCCAGGACCCAGGACCCAGGACCCAGGACCCAGGACCCAGGACCCAGGACCCAGGACCCAGGACCCAGGACCCAGGACCCAGGACCCAGGACCCAGGACCCAGGACCCAGGACCCAGGACCCAGGACCCAGGACCCAGGACCCAGGACCCAGGACCCAGGACCCAGGACCCAGGACCCAGGACCCAGGACCCAGGACCCAGGACCCAGGACCCAGGACCCAGGACCCAGGACCCAGGACCCAGGACCCAGGACCCAGGACCCAGGACCCAGGACCCAGGACCCAGGACCCAGGACCCAGGACCCAGGACCCAGGACCCAGGACCCAGGACCCAGGACCCAGGACCCAGGACCCAGGACCCAGGACCCAGGACCCAGGACCCAGGACCCAGGACCCAGGACACAGGACCCAGGACCCACGACCCAGGACCCAGGACCCAGGACCCAGGACCCAGGACCCAGGACCCAGGACCCAGGACCCAGGACCCAGGACCCAGGACCCAGGACCCAGGACCCAGGACCCAGGACCCAGGACCCAGGACCCAGGACCCAGGACCCAGGACCCAGGACCCAGGACCCAGGACCCAGGACCCAGGACCCAGGACCCAGGACCCAGGACCCAGGACCCAGGACCCAGGACCCAGGACCCAGGACCCAGGACCCAGGACCCAGGACCCAGGACCCAGGACCCATTTTTTTCCGGAATCTAGAATCTGGAATCTAGAATCGGGAATCCGGAACTCGGAATCCGGAATCTGGAATCCGGAATCCGGAAACTGGAATCCGGAAACTGGAATCCGGAATCTGAAATTCGGAATCCGGAATCTGTAATCTGGAATCTGGAATCTGGAATCGCGAATCCGGAATCTGGAATCTGGAATCTGGAATTCGGAATCTGGTATCTGGAATCTGGAATATGGGATCTGGAGTTCGGAATCTGGTATCTGGAATCTGGAATATGGGATCTGGAATATGGGATCTGGAATTCGGAATCTGGTATCTGGAGTCTGGAATCTGGTCCCAGGAACCCAGGGATTACAAGAATTCCGGAAACCAAAGAAAAAACATGTGAAAATCTGAATATCCAATAAAAAAATTTAAAAAACCAAACATTCGAAAACTTAAAAATTCGAAACTTTAAATTCAAAAAATAGAAAAAAACTAGAAAAAAATATACCAAGCTAACTGAAGCAGAAATGAAAGAATATCCGAACATACTGTGAAAAATGAAATGGGGAAGGAATGCTCATCCTTAATTCTTCCTCATTTTCTCTCTTTGTTTTCTCTTGTTTCTGTTCTTTTTCATTAGCAAAAAATCTTATCATTAGCAAGAAATCAACAAGAAAAAAGATAAGGAACTGTTTGCTTTCTCTGCGTCTCTCCTGGTTTTTTGTGTTTTAAGATTTCGAAATCTTTGGGTCAATGGAAGTTGTAATAAAAATTCTGATTGAAAAATAAGAAAAATGTTTTTATTTAAATAAAAAAATATTTCGAACGAAAAATCAATGAAGAAACCCCTTGGGGGTGTGGGAGAGGTAGCATTTGAACTATAAATCAAAAAAAAGTTGGCAGGGGAGGAGAGTCGAACTATTGGAAATGTGAAATTATGTAAAAATATAACGAAAAGAAGAAAAACAGGATAAGTTGTAAATTTCAAAATTCGAAAAAACCACACTTCAATTTTTTGGAATTTTTTCACAGTCTTGGAACGTCGACGTGTCCATGAGCAGCACACAGGCGAAGCAGTGATTCCAAGCGCTCTTTGATGACAATTTCTGGGATTTTTGACTGAAGAAATGGATTTTTTTTTTGGAATTTTTAGAGTAATCCATATACCTGTTCTTCTTCTGCCTTTCTTATCATCTCTTCAATTTTTTCAGACGTTTTTTCGACCAAATCCAGTCCAACTTGACCCAAAAAAATGAAATTCAGCTCTCGAAGGACCACGGAAAAAAGTTTTCCATCAGGGCACGTTGTTGATTTAGCTTCCTCGAGTTTCGACAGCATGAATTCAATTCGCTCCTCGAAATCCTGGATTTTCATCTTCTGAAAACAAGTCTGTGTTTATTTAAAAAAGGTAAATTTGAATTTCCAATCGATTGGTACAAAAATCAAAACTGTAGCTGATATATGAACCGAGTTGTGATCATTTTCAAGAAAACATGCCAAATTTTAAAAGCTAAATTCTTTCAAAAAACGTTGCAAGCCTCCAAAACTACAAAAAATGCATTTTTCAAGGTCCACACAAAAATCAAAAAAGCTTTGCCATCCAGAGGAATCGAATTTTGGTGTTGAGATTAGTAAAAATTTTCAATTTCAAGTCAATTTCAATTCAATTTCAAGTCAATTGGTATAGAAATCATTTCTGTAGCTGAAATATGAACAAAGTTACAAGCCAAAAACCACTTGAGCTACGCGGTCTCACATTCGTGACATTGTAACTTTGTCTCTTGATTCCCCATATTTGCTGCACCCAGATTCGCAGTTTCCGCACTTTATGGCAACTTCTTTTTTGCAAGGATCTCAGCTAGCAATTCTCTTACTTACTGGGTTTGAGATGTCTGAAATGCAAAAAAAAATACAAGAAACAGAATGGTTGTTTGAAGTTCTCGGCGAACGAGACATTTTTCAAAGGAACTTACTTGGGGAACAATTCCAGTTTGATATCTTTCAGAATCCACTGGTAAAACGGCCTGCTGAACATCTCCCAGTTCTTTTCCAGTTTGGTCCATCCTGATTGATTTCTTCTTGGGATCTTTCTCGTAGAACTTTGTCCTACACGAGTATCGTCACCTCTGGTGATTCTGTCAATAGTATCATCTATGCTGTTCGGAGATGTCCCGTCTCTTTGTGTGGGATTGACAAATGGAGTCGGTGCCTAAATTTAGTTAGTTTGATAATTATTTTGTGACATTTCAGAGATGAGATCCTGAAACAATCTCCTTATTTTCTGATATATTTCTCATATTCTAGACAAAAAGACTATTATTTTCAAGTATCAGAAGTATTGAAAACAAAGTCATTTTCTTACATGTTTTCCTTCCATTATTTACTTGTTAGTATGGAGTATTCGCTCAAAGATATCCACAGAGAAGCTGTGGATTGGAGACTTTGTGCTGGAGCCATTGGAAACGTATGGTAGTCTATTTCTTTAGTTCTTGAAATCGAAGAAACAATGAGGAAGTTGTACGAAAGCTAGGTAGATCATTTAGAAAATGCAAATTTGCGATTTTCGATATTTTTTTTCATAAAACTATTTCAAGCCAACAACTACGAAAATGAAAAATTGAACTCACGGTATGTGCTGTAGCTCTGAGAATGGCATCCTTCCATTAATATAAAAATTGAGCATCAGGCTTCAACATTTAGGTTCCAAACCTTGTGTAGACATTAGTGGAATAGATTGTTGAATAGGAATAATTTCAGCAAAATAAAAACATTTTTCCGACGTCCATGCAGAAGGTCGTCAGGAAAAATATAGGGGAAGGGAGATTACATGAGGGGGAAATGAATATCAATGATGGGTACCCGGTTGTATTTATAGGGACACACAAGGGGCGGAGTCAATTCCAGGTGGGCTGTCTTCACTTATACATATTTTTACGGGTGTGTAACGTAGACTTTCCTGGTTATACTGCTGGGTAATATCGGAATTTATGGCAGTATTTCCGAATTCTTTCCAAAAGTATGCCCATTTTGTAATTCAGGAAAAGGGTAGTTGAGAGAAATTGACGATATGCTCAACGTAGATTTTGGGAATATGCGGAGACATTCTGAAACCTTTTTTCAACTAGAGTTATATAATAATAAAATTCGCTTTCCAACTTTCAATTTTTTTTTAATATGTTGGGCGAGTTTTCGAGATTTGACTTTATTCTCACCGTGGGGGCAAGGCCACCCAATTTCTTGGCAATTTGCCCACTTTCAACAGGGTTTTACGGTTTCGACCTAGCATTGCACCTGAGCTCTTTATTCCATTTGTATTATTTCAATAGAAGACTCTAAAAAGATAGCTTACGATCGTTTTTTGATAAAAAAATAAAACAAAAACAGTCATAATGATATCAAAAAGATGATATGTATCGGATTCTGAACATGATGAAGTGTACACGATGAAACGTGGAGATCTGTGCTGAAGAGGAGAGAATGGGAGGGGGTAAGGGAAGCAACTATAGACCAGAGGTTTCAAGGGTATACGATAGGAAATGATATGAGAATTGAGAAGAACAAGACGACAATGAGTTTTTGCGAACTGCTACGGTTTGCGCTTTTCTGAGGAAAAAAAGCTTTCTATTCTGCGTCTCTGCAGCGTCAAAGAAATGCAAAAATCATATAGCTGAATAATAAAAGACCGTGAATAAAACAAACATAGCTCCGTCTCCAATCCCAGCGTTCTATTTTACTTTTTGAGTGATTATCTGCGTCTCTTATCACTCGTTTCCCAGTGCCCTCTCTTCTACGAAGCGAGAACCATTCATTTTTCTACACAACAATGGCCACTACCTGATTTTTGTGGCCTTAATTCTATTTTACTGAGCATTTCTGAAACTTATGCGATGGATTTTTTTGAAAAGGTGAGATTATTATTAGAGAAATAGCATCATTTTCAAAATTTGATTTGAAATTCTGAAAGTTTCATATTCCGAAATTATGAAATTCTTCAGTTCTGAATTCTGATGTTCTGAATTTCAGAACTCAAAAATTTCAAAGTTTCAGAAAAAATTCAAATTTCTGAATTTCTGAAATTTCGAAGTTTTTAAATATTTGATATTTTCAAATTCTGGAATTTTCAAATTCCGAAATTCTGAGCCTCTGAAATTCTTAAGATTTTATGGATTCTGAAATTACGCAAATTTCAAAAATCTGAAACTCTATAATTTTGAAATTCTAGAGATTCCGATCTGACTCTAGACTAATGTTTCTCTATAAGTAAAAAAGTTCATTTTTCCAACAAATTTTTATTTCAGACGTTATTGGAAAAGCTCGTCCTGCTGTCCGTCGTCCCACTCACATTCCTCAACACCAATCAGAAACAGAAACCCCTCCAGTGCTCGGCCGCATTGTATTCGACGACGCCGAATTTGCCTCGACCGTCTTTAAACGTTCACAATGGAATCATTTTTTCTCTGAAACTAGGAAAACCGTAGCTCTCATTGGCCCCAGCGGAAAGGGAAATTCTACTTGTGCATCCGTTTCAACAGTGCTACCGACCGTCTTCGGGAAGAATCTTGCTGGATGGCACACCAGATGGCCAATGTTCATGAGTTCGTAGCTAGGATGAAAGATGGATAGGATACTCAGTGTGGAGAAAAAGGTGTCAAGATGTTTGGAGGTCAAAAGCAGAGGATCGCTATTGCATGGAGGAGGACTCAGTGCTCAAGGGACCAACGAGGAGTTGATGGAGTATTCTGAATAAATGTATTTTAAATTAGTCACAAGACAATCAAATCTGATTGGATAAGGATTTTATCTGTTTGCATTGTTTTTTGAATGAAATTGTTATTCAGATTTCATAAACTTTCCAGTTTTTTTTTTCAGAAAGATATTATAGACATTTTGACATTTATACAGACAGAAATTCCGACAGATATCCGTACGACCCTATCAAATTTCATTACACTCGAGATGACCACTCATACCGATACAATTTAGACAGAACATCAGAATTTCTCAATTTGCAGTAACTTCAAAATTTCAGAATTTTGAAAATGGAGAATTTCGAAATCTCAGAAAGTTCATTGTCAGAGAAATTTCGTAATTTTGGCTTATCAGAGTTTCATAATTTCAAATCTTCATAATCCTAGAAATTTTGCGATTCTTGAGTTTCAAAATTTCAAAACTTCAGAATTTCCGAACTTCAGAATATGAGAATTTTTGAAATCTTAGATTCGGCGTAAATTTTCATACGATTTCCTGCTTCTCGATGAGCTCCTAATCTCTTGCTTTCCAGTGTCCTCTTTTCTGTCCAACGTCAACCAAAGTTATATATTCCCATCCGTCACATTATTATTTTTCCCAGAATCACAGTTGAGTGTATGCACACCATACAATTTTTATTATCTGCAGTTACACTATATTGTTCCCCCTTCACTTCTGCAAATTCTGGTTAGATTAGTTAAAAGAATACAGTCGTAAAACCATGTGTGTGATTGTAAATTCCCAATCACACTATAAATCTGTGAACGGTGAAGAAAGGGGTGAAGGCTCCGCCCTCAACTCTACCTATATAAACCCTCAGGTAGCACCCATTAGTATTCATTCCCATCTCTCCCACAGCAGATTCCCAGACGTCCTTCTGTATGGACGTCGGGAATCTATTCCTATTGATTTTTCTGAACATCCTATTATCCCTATTCCTACACATTCTAATCTACTTCAAGTTCCACGTATTATTATTTGTCACGTGATCGAGTTTTTGAGGTGAGTCAGCAAACTACGTTTCGAATATTTTTAATTTTAAAAACTCTTATTTTTTAAATTTGTTAGTGATTTCATAACTTCGAAAAATTAGGTTTCATCATACTTGTAATCTGGGCCTTTCCCGCGCTTTTAGAGTTAACATTTTCTGAATTTGATAGAAAAATAGAACGAAAAAAACGCATTACAAGTATGTGTGACGCGTAGAAAATAGACTTTTAAAGAGCGTTTCTAGTTTTTGAGATATGCGCCTTTAAATTATGCCCGTAGAAAATTGTAAGAACCGTCATTTTGTGTACGAACACAAAAGCGCATATCTCAACAACTAAAAACAATGTTGAACATTTGTCAATTACAAAAAATATCATTTGAAATCTTGCACAATTTTGTAGTGGACAACTTTTTGAGAGCGTTCTTAGTTCTTTAGACATAGATATGCGCCTTTAAGGTCGACGCGCGTAGAAAATTTTTAAAACCGTCATTTTGTGTACGAATACGAACACAAAAATTTTAAACGCGCACATCTCAAAAAGTAGAAACAATGTTGAAAATTCGTTTTCTGTGTAAAACTGACTGGGATCGCGTAGCTCAGCAAATTCCAGTGTTTTTCAGATCCTCGCAAATCTGATGCCAAACTCGATGGGGTTCCCACCACTGACCCATTCCCCATTCTGGCCACACCGTTGCTCATTCAGAATCATCCAATTGTAGACGTGGTGGCTCCAGATGATCATCAGGAAACAAAATCCTCAGCTGAAAATGTCAAAGAACCTTCCAGATCTCCAGAAAAAACAGAAAATCTGCCAGGAGAAAGAATCAAGAAGTAATTTAATGCTTTTATGTGTTTTGCCAAGGAGCATCGGCAAAAATTGTGGGCGGAGCCTGGAACATCGTCTTCAGAAATCAACAAAATTCTGGGTCAAAAATGGAAAGACTCGTCCTCTGAAAAGCAGGAAAAATATGTTGAAATTGCTTGAAAAGTGAGAGAAGAAGATAAAATAAAGTATCCAGGATGGTCACCTGCTCAAAATTATCGACGAGCAAAAACGAAGAAGAGGACAAGAAAAATAATAAATGGTGAGATTTTGGAAAATAAATTTTTAAGTATCGATATATTGACTTTTTTCAAATTTCAGAGGTACGGAAGCCAAGAAAAATGTGTCGTGCTCACTTTGGAATGGAAAATCAAGAACTTTGATGTCTATCAGGAATCTATTGATAACGATTCAGCCAACGAAGAAATGTTAAATTATTTAAATTTTTCCGTTTTTTTTTCAAAATATTAGAACAAAGAAATTTTAAAGCTTTCACAATAAAGTGTTTTCTAAACCCGGTCCTTAAATACATTTAGAGTTGAAATATTTGAACATTTCCTTATTAAAACGGTGAGAGTATTAGGAATAATAATTTTAGAAGAATTCATTGTTTTCAGAACAACTGTTTTTTGAAATAGGTAAAGATATTTTTTATCAGAGAATATTAGAAATTTTTCATCATCAACTTCAACTATGAATTGTAGTCTTCTCAAAATGATGAAAACAAGAAGAAATACGAACACAAAAGTCTAAAATGCGCATATCTCAAGAACTAAAAATTATGTTGAAAACTTGACAATTACAAAAACATAGCATTTGAAATTTTACACAATTTTGTAGTTTACAACTTTTTAAATGCGTTCTTGGTTTTTGAAATATGCGCTTTAAATTCGACGCGCCCAGTAAATGGAAAAACCTTTATTTTGTGGGCTAATACGAACACAAAAATCTAAAATGCGCATATCTCCAAAACTAAAAATAATGTTGAAAACTTGACAATTACAAAAACATAGCATTTGAAATTTTACACAATTTTGTAGTTTACAACTTTTTGAATGCGTTCTTAGTTTTTGAGATATGCGCCTTCAAATTCGACGCCCCCAGTAAATGAAAAAAACCTTTATTTTGTGGGCGAATACGAACACAAAAGTCTAAAATGCGCATATCTCAAGAACTAAAAATTATGTTGAAAACTTGACAATTACAAAAGCACAGCATTTGAAATTTTACACAATTTTGTAGTTTACAACTTTTTAAATGCGTTCTTGGTTTTTGAAATATGCGCTTTAAATTCGACGCGCCCAGTAAATGGAAAAACCTTTATTTTGTGGGCTAATACGAACACAAAAATCTAAAATGCGCATATCTCCAAAACTAAAAATAATGTTGAAAACTTGACAATTACAAAAACATAGCATTTGAAATTTTACACAATTTTGTAGTTTACAACTTTTTGAATGCGTTCTTGGTTTTTGAGATATGCGCCTTTAAATTCGACGCGCCCAGTAAATGGAAAAACCTTTATTTTGTGGGCTAATACGAACACAAAAATCTAAAATGCGCATATCTCCAAAACTAAAAATAATGTTGAAAACTTGACAATTACAAAAACATAGCATTTGAAATTTTACACAATTTTGTAGTTTACAACTTTTTGAATGCGTTCTTAGTTTTTGAGATATGCGCCTTCAAATTCGACGCCCCCAGTAAATGAAAAAAACCTTTATTTTGTGGGCGAATACGAACACAAAAGTCTAAAATGCGCATATCTCAAGAACTAAAAATTATGTTGAAAACTTGACAATTACAAAAGCACAGCATTTGAAATTTTACACAATTTTGTAGTTTACAACTTTTTGAATGCGTTCTTAGTTTTTGAGATATGCGCCTTCAAATTCGACGCCCCCAGTAAATGAAAAAAACCTTTATTTTGTGGGCGAATACGAACACAAAAATCTAAAATGCGCATATCTCAAGAACTAAAAATTATGTTGAAAACTTGACAATTACAAAAGCACAGCATTTGAAATTTTACACAATTTTGTAGTTTACAACTTTTTGAATGTGTTCTTAGTTTTTGAGATATGCGCCTTTAAATTCGACGCCCCCAGTAAATGGAAAAAACCTTTATTTTGTGGGCTAATACGAACACAAAAATCTAAAATGCGCATATCTCCAAAACTAAAAATAATGTTGAAAACTTGAAAATTACAGAAACATAGCATTTGAAATTTTACACAATTTTGTAGTTTACAACTTTTTGAATGCGTTCTTGGTTTTTGAGATATGCGCCTTTAAATTCGACGCGCCTTGAAAATGGAAAAAAAACCTTTATTTTGTGGGCTAATACGAACACAAAAATCTAAAATGCGCATATCTCAAGAACTAAAAATAATGTTGAAAACTTGACAATTACAAAAACATAGCATTTGAAATTTTACACAATTTTGTAGTTTACAACTTTTTGAATGCGTTCTTAGTTTTTAAAATATGCGCCTTTAAATTCGACGCGCCCAGTAAATGGAAAACCCTTTATTTTGTGGGCTAATACGAACACAAAAATCTAAAATGCGCATATCTCAAGAACTAAAAATAATGTTGAAAACTTGACAATTACAAAAACATAGCATTTGAAATTTTACACAATTTTGTAGTTTACAACTTTTTGAATGCGTTCTTAGTTTTTAAAATATGCGCCTTTAAATTCGACGCGCCCAGTAAATGGAAAAAACCTTTATTTTGTGGGCTAATACGAACACAAAAATCTAAAATGCGCATATCTCCAAAACTAAAAATAATGTTGAAAACTTGACAATTACAAAAACATAGCACTTGAAATTTTACATAATTTTGTAGTTTACAACTTTTTGAATGCGTTCTTAGTTTTTGAAATATGCGCCTTTAAATTCGACGCGCCTAGTAAATGGAAAAAACCTTTTATTTGTGGGCGAATACGAACACAAAAATCTAAAATGCGCATATCTCCAAAACTAAAAATAATGTTGAAAACTTGACAATTACAAAAACATAGCATTTGAATTTTTACACAATTTTGTAGTTTACAACTTTTTGAATGCGTTCTTAGTTTTTGAAATATGCGCCTTTAAATTCGACGCGCCCAGTAAATGGAAAAAACCTTTATTTTGTGGGCTAATACGAACACAAAAATCTAAAATGCGCATATCTCCAAAACTAAAAATAATGTTGAAAACTTGACAATTACAAAAACATAGCATTTGAAATTTTACACAATTTTGTAGTTTACAACTTTTTGAATGCGTTCTTAGTTTTTAAAATATGCGCCTTTAAATTCGACGCGCCCAGTAAATGGAAAATACCTTTATTTTGTGGGCTAATACGAACACAAAAATCTAAAATGCGCATATCTCCAAAACTAAAAATAATGTTGAAAACTTGACAATTACAAAAACATAGCATTTGAAATTTTACATAATTTTGTAGTTTACAACTTTTTGAATGCGTTCTTAGTTTTTGAAATATGCGCCTTTAAATTCGACGCGCCTAGTAAATGGAAAAAACCTTTTATTTGTGGGCGAATACGAACACAAAAATCTGAAATGCGCATATCTCTAAAACTAAAAATAATGTTGAAAACTTGACAATTACAAAAACATAGCATTTGAAATTTTACATAATTTTGTAGTTTACAACTTTTTGAATGCGTTCTTAGTTTTTGAAATATGCGCCTTTAAATTCGACGCGCCCAGTAAATGGAAAAACCTTTATTTTGTGGGCGAATATGAACACAAAAATCTAAAATGCGCATATCTCCAAAACTAAAAATAATGTTGAAAACTTGACAATTACAAAAACATAGCATTTGAAATTTTACACAATTTTGTAGTTTACAACTTTTTGAATGCGTTCTTAGTTTTTGAAATATGCGCCTTTAAATTCGACGCGCCTAGTAAATGGAAAAAACCTTTATTTTGTGGGCTAATACGAACACAAAATCTAAAATGCGCATATCTCCAAAACTAAAAATAGAGTTGAAAACTTGACAATTACAAAAACATAGAATAATAATGTTGCTGCCTGAACTTATGATTAGAATTATAGGAAACATTTGATGAAACAGATATCAAAGAGAACATTTGAACTCTCGCCGGAATCCCAAAAAGCAATATTTGTTGATAACCAACTTTATTCGTGGAACATAATACGAACAATAAAAAAAAAATAACAAGGACATAACAAAACTTTAAAAAAATGTAGGCAACAGGAAATATCTTTTTAATAAAGAAATAACATAGCTTAGCACCTACTAGTAGAGAAGGGGGGATCGTAACCTAAAGAGAGCTCCTATTTTTTTTACAAAAATGCATTAATCCGTCGTCATATCCCCTACTTCCTCTTTCCTCGTGTTTTCATCATCCTCTTTCGGCTTCATTTTTTCCGCGTTTCTTCTTTGTGCCGTTTCATAAAGAGCGATTTTGTGGTGTTGTCGTTCCATTGGATGTCCACCGTAGTATTCAAACACTGCAAGAAGAAATTGATGCTCTTATTATAGGGGATGCCTTTAAAATTAAGGGAAGGGGGAGGTATCGCTTCACTCCATTTTGGAGCCATTTTAAACGGAACATCTTTATAAGAGGGAAGATGTCCTTCAATTAGAGGTAACCTACTCGAAATGGCATCCGCCGCCGAGTCATCTATCATATAGCGACAAATCAGATATCCAGTTCGATTTATTCCATGAGTGCAGTGTACGCCGACCAATTTCTCTTCTGAAAGAGTGCTATTATATTAGGTTGTCTCTTGTACCCTTGGGCTTTCTCTTCCAATTCAATTTTCAATGGCTTAGAAACTTTGAAATTAGGGTTTTCAAGGCCATGACTTAAAATGGGGGTGTTGACTCATTTTTTTTTATGTTTTATAGCTCCCAGATGGCTCAGAAACCCGCAAAACTTGGCCAACCTACCATTTTCGGGATCCTCGACGAATTCTCTAACCGATTTTATGAAACCTTCCACCAAATCCTCGCGCTCGTTGACGTCGTGACCAGGGCAGTTGAGTTTTCTGGAATTTTGGGTTTTGCTGAAAAAACCAGGGTTTTGACCAAAAACTTTCATTTTCAATGAATTTTCTAGATTATTTTGTTCAAAATCCAACTTTTAGACGATAGAATGGCGGCCCAAGCTTAAAAACCGGGGTTTTAGTGGTAAAATAGGATATTGATGCTAGAAAAAGCCAAAAACCTTCTTTTTCAACAGTTTTTCAAAATTTTTTCGCCCGAAAACTTCTTTTTTCGCCCTAAAATCATCGAAATCATCGAAAAACTCACAAATACTTAACTCCGTGATCAGCCCACATAATACCGATACATGTTGTTCAAATCGACGACAAAACCGATCTTCTTATTCGCCCGCTTCGCCATATTCATTAACGATTTCACACTGAATTTTTTTGAAGGGAACGAAGCGGGATCCCTCAATGGCGCTGCCGACGTTGTTGTAGGTTTGCCATCTGTATTAATCGAAGTTTTTGAATTTTTTGAATAGTTTTTCAGCTGTCACATTGCTGCACATTGCCGAAAAATAGAGGTTAAAATATGTAATTTTCACGGAAATTCGCTTTTACAGAAAACCCAAGGTTTTTGGAGGTTTTCGGAGAATTTCGGTTTTTTTTCGTGAATTTTCTATCGCTGAAAATAAGCATTTTTGAAGATTTTCAACCAAAGAAAATAAATTTTTCACGTATTTTATGTTATTTTTCAAATTCAAGGATAAATTGGCATTCTCTAATTTTGAAAACTAAACAATGGCAGTTTAGAAGAGATAATAAAATCATCTAATAGAGAAATAGGTAAGTAATGATTTTTCAGCTCTTCTAACCCGTTTTTGAGCTTTAAAGGAGGGGAGACATCAAAATTTTCAAAATGTTTATTTTTTCGCAAAAGATGTAACTCTGAAGTATACATACAGTTTTGTACTTAAAAACCTGAAAAAATACTTCACCGACGAAAAAAGTGTCTTTTTCATCACCCTAAATTCGTCACCCACTCGCCTGCCGCGGCGTCACTTCATAATACACAAAAACGCTGTGGTCGCCTCTTACACGCGTAGTGTAAGTGTGTACGCTCTAGAATAGTAGTCGTGAGGTCCGAGGTTCGATCCCCGCTGGTTGTTTTACTTTTTTCTTCGCTCGTTTCTTTTTAATTTGACTGTTTGAACTCCGAATTTGCAAAGGACCGTCAGCGCGGGCCTAGCTCTGAGATAACAAATTCAGTTGAAAATGAAAATTAAAGCAGTTTTATATGTTAGCAAATAAATTATGCAAAAAAGTACAATAAATTTTTAGAGAGAAGCCTGACAATTGAAAAGTAATCATAAAATTAGAAAATTTTCCTGCGCAGTTGGCTGTCGAGGCGAAGGGGAGCAACCGAAGCGAAGACGTTTCTGAAAATTCCACTCATGAAACATACTGTCGCGGTTTGGGATTGAGGGGTGATGAGTCCACACTCCTAGCGAACCGTGACTGTTATGCAGCGCACAGTCCCTTCCTTTGGTAGAGTAGTAACAAAGACTTGGTTCACACGAGTTTATTAGTACTCAAGCTGGGCAACTGAGATCCCAGAGGAATACAGAATAGGTTAGTGAATAGGGGTCAAGAAGGGAGCGAGGGAAGGTGAGCGACCTCCCTGCAACAAGGCAGGTGGAACGACTGACTTGGATAATGATGACAAAGAGTCAGTGATTAGGGAGCGAGAGACGCAGAGACAAAGGGGAGAGAGAGCATAGAGAATTAAGAGAGTGTGTCTGCTCCTTGTTGGCGGCTGGTGTTCTCCCTTTGGCGCAGGTCCCGTAGAGCAGTCTCGTGGAGCGCGCTTCCTCGTGGGCGAGAGAGTGCGCGGTGATGAGAGACGCAGACTCCTATCGGCAGCTTGGCAGGTCTAGAGGCATTCTCTTGGTGTATTGATCCTGTTTGGGTGCACTGTAGCGTTCCAATACTGCAGATAGAGCTCCGGGTGAACCATTGGGATAAATACATCACACGGTCGTGCCCTCGGGGCGCGACACTGGGAGGGAAGGAAGAACCTCATTTGGAGTTGAACGAAATGAGAAATGTGGTTGATCCGCAGTTGACGTTGATTGTGAATCCTCCTGCGTGCATGGTTTGGAGACCCAATGCAAGTCTGCTTCTCTTGGGCTATCACACAAGCACCGCCTGAAGACTTAACACCCGGTCGTGCCCCGTGGGGCGCGACACTGGGAGGGAAGGAAGAACCCCGTTCCAAGGGAATGGGGTTGTACCTCCACTTAAGTCTGCCAAACAAACTCTTCAGAGCTTTACTCAGTACCGAAGGCATTGAGCATGACCTTTCTTGGAAGGTAGGGTCTGGACCTAGATTCCTCTGGACTGAAAGTTGTAGTTGTGCTGGCTCTGTAGCTGTACTTAGCTGTGTAGTTGTTCTTGGCGTCTTGTGGACATGTGGTGAGTTTGTCAGAGTCTTTGAGAGCTGCCTGACTAGTGGATAGTTGATGGGTGACTTCATTGGCCCTCCCGAAGACTATCGGATGATTGGACTTCCTGTTGTTGACCAATGACTTCTGTAGATTGTCCTGAATAGCTGGGCATCTGAACTTCTTCTAGAACATGGACTAGAATTCGTCCAGAGATGGTTGGATAACTCCGACGTTGACTCATCTGATGGCAGCTTGAAACCTTGCAACAAGGACTCCATGCTGCTTCTGACTTGAACTCGCAAGCTGATTGATATTCTTTGGACTTGTGCAGAACTTGATGATGCTGAGCAATGACAATCCTGGATCGTTGGTACGCTGGACAACTGCTACTGAGCTGGACTTTCGAGTTTTCTGAAGCTGAATCGTGCTTGGCTGTCCTAACACTGGATGCTATCACACAAGCTTCCGGGGTGTCAGTGGACGCGCAAAGCAGCTCCTCTTCGGATCACTTCTTTCGTGTGCTGAATTTTCTTTGATCCTGGATCCATTCTGCCATACTTCCCCTAAAACTCTTCTAGCACCTTGTTGTTTCGGACGGTTAGGTCCTTAAACTCCAAGTACCACTAGAATTATTCTGGGTTAGTAGCACTGCTTGCGAGAGAATCCGTGTTTCCTGGAATTCCCGAACATCAGGCAATCTTCCGGATCCTTGGACTTGTCTTGTTGATTCCTCGACGATGACTTGATCTTGCTTGACACGATTGATGACTTGACTGGTGACTTGACTTGACGATTAACAGAATAAATGAAACATTTAACTATTAATAAACTGAATTTTTGTCAGAGCTTTTCAATTACCACCTCACGGCAGATACTGAAACCTACTGGAACATAACTTCTCAGTTGGGCTTAAGATTCTAGGCCTGAAGAGCGATGACCACTTTCGTAGCATTACTGCAATCTTCCTAGATTCTGTACCTCTTTTGGTTCCCGTGGCTGAGCCAATCTACCAGGGTAGACTAGTACACAGCTGGACTTCAGCATCTTAGCTTTCGCCTTGATACCTTATCTCTTTTCGGTAGCTCTGAATCTTTTTCACCTTACAATAATCCTAAGAATGGAAAAATCTTGACTATCTTTGACTTTCAGCGTTTGAAGACTCCGATTGCTCATGAATCTTCTTGGCTATTGACAGGATAGGCTTGACGTCTTCTGATTCCTTTGACATCGTAGATTAATTCAGTGTGGTCGAGTCTTCGTGAGTGTTTTCTGCTTGGCAACTTGACTTGTCGAATCCTTGATTCACATTCGAACTTCTGAATGCGATCCGTGTTGGTTCTGGATTCTGAAAATCGTTCACAAAGCTTCATGACTTGTGGAGACGTTCTTCTTCTTGTCCTGAAGATGTTCTTTGACGCATTGAGTGTTGTCGCGTCTATTGCTCATCCTCGATTGGCTGGGTTCGACATTCCTTTGCGTGAAGGGAGTTTCTCATCGGTACATCCTACATCGAGTTACTCTGTCTTAGGTCCGCTGTGTGACGTTGAGTGATGTTACCACAACTTCTGGAGTCCGAGATACACAACTGTTGTGTCCATCCGTCAGAACTCTTTTGCAATAATTCGTCCGAACTTCTACTACCTTCATCAGAAAATTCCTAAGCCATACACGCTTCACACTGCGCTCAGGCCTAGTACTTTGCCTCATGGTAACAGTATGCTTGTATTTGAATGTCCTGACACTTCGAGTTGATGATTGGGCGTGGCACATGACGTGACTGGATTATCCTTGCCATTGACTTCCTCTCCTCCTCTTGGTGAAAGCATACTGACCGAATGCCGTTGAGTTTGGAATTCCAACTTTCGCTGAAATTCTTGTAGCCAATCCTTGTCGTGACTTTGTTGTCCATAGGTCCATCTGACTTGCTAGGCACATCTTCTAAAACTTCTGAAACTTGGCGAGTCATCTTGGCTTCTTTCTTGGGTCCTTCTACTTCTTCGGCGCTTCTTTTGACGTCTGGCGAGCTTTCCTCTTGTGGAAGATTCGAAGCATTGTTCCTGATCTTCTTCTTGTTCTTGGTCACATCCCGTTGACTCTCACTTTCCTTGAAGCTTGACTTGATTCACTGAATCGCTGGGATCCACTGAACCTCGGACTTAGAAGGGATGGCTAATGTTGCAGCTGAGTTAGTGCGTGTGTTGAATTCCAGGAAATCCTTCGTGGTGACGTGAAATTTCCAGGCTCGTTAGTGAGTTGGTCGGATTGGCGACCGTGTAGTTGTGGCCTGGGATACTGTACTTCGGCCGTTGATGCATCAGCATCCGTCGAAGTTGTTGACGTTGCTTCATTTTAGATGTTCTTCGAACAGCCTTCGACGCTCCTCTAACAATCCGTCTTCTTTTGAATTCCGTCGTAGCTTCCTCAATGTTCTTCGGTTACCCGAGATCATCTCTGCTTCGACTTCGTGATGCTTCTTGATTGAGACGTCGTGACTTCCGATCCGTAAACATGAGATCTGGTCCGGAAGTTTCATAGCCTTCTTCTGGTGACGTAGCTTGGCGTCCTGATTCCGTACGGCTTCAATCACTGTCCTTCCATCCCAACTTTGTGAATCCATTTCTGACTCATTCCTTTGCTGACGTGGAGCTTCTTGATTTGAAGTGCAAACCATCCTTCTTCTGACACGAATACTTTTGAATGTGTCTTTTGGATCTTCCGGAACTGCTGGGCTCATTATGACTTGCTTGGCTTGCATTGATGTCGTTCCGTTGATCCTTGTTCTTCAGCGAGCATTCTTCTGTTGACAATGGCTGACGGCTGTTTTCTTTCTCTGCACGTAACGTTTGAAGTATCCGATGACGTTGACTACGAGGTTACTGTTGTGCTGACTCCTGAGCCTATTGTTATCGTCAGTCCTTCGATGCGTCGTTGAAGCTGAATCCTTTCGTCACATATTTGTTGACTTTTGGATTCGTGGACTAGTTGTACTTTGCACACTTTGCTTGAGTCGAAAGTTCTTGCTAACACTCCTATGTCTTCTTTCTTTCATGAGCTTCACACTGCTCAATCGAGATAATAGACTCTAGTGATGGTTCGCTTGAACATTCTTCTATAGCTGGATTGAAATGGATTCGTGTTTCGTTAGATTGAATCGACGGTTCTCGATGGGCTCAAAGTTCTTTCCTGTGCTGGGCGGATCGTAGTTGGTTATGATACCTTCTGCTTGAGACCTTCAGAATATGGTGATGTCCTGGTTAATTGGATCCTTCGGCGACTGTCAACTCTTGAGCATCAGAAGACTCGTTCCGGTTGTTCGCTGTCAGGTTCGCCTCATGTTGTCCCGCTTGCACAATTGGACTTGGAATCAACTATTTTACTAGTTGACTGCGATCACCGGCTTGGAGACCTGGCTGGACACAAGCGTCTTGGTCGAATCTTTCATGTTCATCTTGTTGACCAACATCTTCTTTCGTGCATCTATGAACTCCGATGGTAATGGGCACTTCATCATGATCCTCCGGGCCGCCTTCATCGAGATGAGACAATGCTCTTCTTGGCGAAGTGTCCGGATTCTCATGGAAACGAAACTGTCCACTCATGATTGTCCGTCATAAGCTTCACACTGCCTAATCAGGATTTTCAAGACTGGATTGAGCTCGCTTGGCCCTGCAGCAGCTGTTAGAACCGAAAAAGAGTCCTTGGCTAGTTGAATCGAGTCTAAGCTTCAGTGACGTGCATTTGAGTAGCTTGGCCATTCTTCTGACAAAGTCTCCAGGCTTCCTGTTTAACCATCTCGACTTCTCCGAATTAGCGACTAACTGTTGACGTTACTTGGAAGTCCTCTGTCTTCTTAACTTTTAATCGTCCGTCCTGTCGACGTCTTCTGTCCCCATGTTGTCGTTCTTCGGAGTTGGCTTTGTAGGCACTGTGTTCTTCTGGATATCTCCTTCCTCTGTGCTATCGTTCATGATGAAATTTTTCTGGCGATGCCATTGATTTTGCTCATGAAGTTGTTCTTCGCAGCTCTACTTGTACTTTGTCCAGAAGCATTTCCATTTTTGAATCCTGCGCGTCGTATGACATGGGTTCCGCCTTTCGTTGGAACCGTAAAGCTTCCAGTGTTGACACGTTCCGTCACGAAGTTAGTGTAGATGCTGCTGGGCGACGAATGAGGAATGATGCTGGGCGATGAAGGACTAATGTTGGAGACAATATGTCTGCCGATGCAATGAACTTCAGATTTCCCTTTCCTTGAAACTCGTCACACAGAGTTTCGCAGGAGTCTGGTACTGTCCTACTGATTTGATCATCATTGCTAATGATCACGTTAAGATTTTCTGCCGTCAGTCACGAAGACTATCGGGCGCGAACTTCTCAACGATTTCTTTTGATCAACCTCTTTTAGTAGATCAGCGGGTTTGGTATTCAACTGTTGGAGAAGGCATATCATCTCGGCAGTGTTGATAGAGTAGATACCGATGTGACTCCATCATCGTTGTTTTGTTGTAGCGATGTTGTTCTACTGTGGCTCGTGATAACATCGA
Organism: Caenorhabditis nigoni; assembly: GCA_027920645.1. NCBI lineage: Eukaryota > Metazoa > Nematoda > Chromadorea > Rhabditida > Rhabditidae > Caenorhabditis > Caenorhabditis nigoni. Next base: position 9,257,000 of record CP115869.1, read on the forward strand.
TGAATTCTTGTCTCTTCTCCAGCAGCTTGGCTCCATTGGTGCACCGGTGTTCCACGTAGACATCGACCATTGTCTTGCTGATGACCTTTTGAACACTTCTGTAGATGTACTGTGCTCCATTGAAACCTGCCAAGAGTTGCTTGAGCTGATGGATTGCTCCGACAGTTGAGTTGCGTGTCGTTGTGCTGCCTCGTAAACTGCTCAGTCTGAAATTAGCTTGGCAATTAACGGTGAGAAGAGGAGCTATTATCCTCGACTCGGGTGACGCAACGACTTTGACATAACTTCGTATAGGGTGCATTCCTATACTAACTTACCTGATAACATGTTAACACTCTAGACCACCTTACTAACCAATGGTAACGGCGGCTTTGTGGTAGTACTAGATGGTCATGTTTCACTTGCTGGGCCCGCGGGTGATACCTCCTAGCTTGACGGCTAGTTCATCTTTTAGGGCTATTAGGTTCCGCTTAAACGTTACCTGGTTTCCATATTAATCGGAGCTGAAACATTGTAAAGATCACCGTGGTTTTGCTCGTTCGTTTATGGCGTCCCGAGCAGGGACAAACGACTTTACACAAGTCGGGTTATGAGGACGGTCGGCTGGTTGTGTGGACCCGGTCTGCCGACGCCGCGGACTCCTAGACGTCCGTGCCTGGTCGCTATGTGAAGGTGCTTCTGCTTCTGAACACTTACTCCACGGAAGCATATGACCGATTACTTCACATCCGCAAATTTGCTGATTTTTTGACTCTCTTTTCAGCGTAGTTGCAAAGCTTCTTCTGTACATAAGAAGCTAGGCATGAGAGAAACCCTAGATTTTTAGCTATGGTAAGGGACCAAGTACCTAACGAGAGGGATAACTAAGGTTTAATGCAAGCTAGCCTTGCCTACACCTCCTTAGAAACACAACTAGGTTAGGCTAGACACTACTTAAAAATACCTAAATTTTGGCTTAAATTTTGGTAAATTGGAAGGCTTAGTGACTAGGTGGCGTTACCTGATGTTACACATTGACCTATTACTAGGGGGTAGGATTGTTCGTTCCTTTTCAAGTACTCTTTCACAGTCGTTGTATGCCCGAAATGAGCAAACTAAAACCGCTAGGAGTAATGAAACGGACGAAGATGAAATGCAAGAGTAACACTCGCATTGGCTCAAGAGACGACAATTACAAAAGGTGCTAGACATTTAGAAATTGAAGATTTTCTCGACTCCTCACTCCTCCGACACTCCTCCTTCCTTCAACTGAATTGACTTCATCTGACGCAGCTCTTGTCCGGCTGTTGCTTCAACCAGGCTGGGCCAGGGCACTCAGACCAGAGAAGACGGCGATCCCATCTTCATCTGTTTCTGTTCCTTCATCCTTACTTCCTTTTCCTTCATCCTTTCCACTGCTGATGCTTCGATTAACATTACATCGCACGATACGACGTTGTTGACGTTCCGAGTTCGAAGATAGCTCGACTGCCCTTTCCACTGTCGGCATTCACATTTGCCTCTGGTGTACTGCTGGGCTCGTCAAGTAACTCTTACTCGTACAAAGCTTGGCGGAGAGAAACGGAAGTATGTCATTGATAGTGACCAATTTCTTGCCTTTGGAGAAATGAATTGAAGACGTAATGACAATTCCTTTGATTGACATAAAACAGAGGGAAGTTTGCGATTTCTTGTCGACATTGCTCATCGACTTGGCTCTCGTTTCCTTTCCTCACGATTTCCATTTGATGATTCGACTTGAATTGCTTGGCTTCGAACGGTTGGGGAGATGGAGGGAGTGAGTGAGTGAGTCGAAATGTCTGCAGAAAGGACGTTTTGTTAATGTCTAATGAGCAATACGAGCGAACGCCTGCTTTCATCACCGAATTCTCCTGGGGGAGACAATACGAGGGGAATTGGAAAGAGAAAGGAAATAATTTTAGGCTGACTCATTTCTTCGGCAATCGGCTTGGCTCAGTGGTTTTTCTTATGCTGAAATTGCTGAAAATTAGCCTAAACTCATTTAAATTCCCTAACTGCTTCCATCCTCGCAGACGTCTGGCCGAGTGGCCAGGCTACCGACGCGTTACCACGCCGCCTTTGTCAAGGGCCCGCATAGGTAGCAGTATGTACCGACTTTCACGGTTCCAAACCTTTTTATGGAGTCTTGGCACGATGCCTGAGCGGCTTCTCTAATAAACTCACGTTTTCAGGCTTGTTTCGCTAGAAGTACCGCTTTCCGGCCATTTTCAGCTATCACACAAGCTTCCAATGCCTTCCTTGCACCTTCTAGCTACTCCAACCTGATTCTTATTGGTTTCCTTCCATTCGACGTCACAAATTTCCGGAAATTACGAGTTTTTGTTGTCGAAAAACGTCTTTTGACAGCTTGGCTTCTCTTTTCCTTGCGTGCCGGCGTTGTTCGATTATTGAACGCATCTGTGTGCGGCGGGGCGTTGTTGCTGTCTCGTGACGTCATCCGATGTTGGCGAAGCTTCTGGGCACCCTTCTTCCACGCCTGTGGATACCGATTTCCGTGTATTCCACTCTCCTTGACACTCATCTTTGTATCCGAGCTACTGTTCCCACTAGAAGTCGCTGGGCTGCATCATCATTGTTCGGAAAGTGTCTCCTTGATGTTCCGAGTTCCAGACGAAGTTGTGATCCTTCCAATCCGGTCGATGCACCATGTCGCGGTTTGGGATTGAGGGGTGATGAGTCCACACTCCTAGCGAACCGTGACTGTTATGCAGCGCACAGTCCCTTCCTTTGGTAGAGTAGTAACAAAGACTTGGTTCACACGAGTTTATTAGTACTCAAGCTGGGCAACTGAGATCCCAGAGGAATACAGAATAGGTTAGTGAATAGGGGTCAAGAAGGGAGCGAGGGAAGGTGAGCGACCTCCCTGCAACAAGGCAGGTGGAACGACTGACTTGGATAATGATGACAAAGAGTCAGTGATTAGGGAGCGAGAGACGCAGAGACAAAGGGGAGAGAGAGCATAGAGAATTAAGAGAGTGTGTCTGCTCCTTGTTGGCGGCTGGTGTTCTCCCTTTGGCGCAGGTCCCGTAGAGCAGTCTCGTGGAGCGCGCTTCCTCGTGGGCGAGAGAGTGCGCGGTGATGAGAGACGCAGACTCCTATCGGCAGCTTGGCAGGTCTAGAGGCATTCTCTTGGTGTATTGATCCTGTTTGGGTGCACTGTAGCGTTCCAATACTGCAGATAGAGCTCCGGGTGAACCATTGGGATAAATACATCACACGGTCGTGCCCTCGGGGCGCGACACATACTGTATTGTTTTCAATTACGGAGTAATGATGAGACGAAATAATACAAATAAAAAGCAAGATGAAACGGTCTATCGGAGAAAAACTTTTGTTTTTGCTTGTCTGTAGAAAACACCGGACACTGGCAAAATAATCGATCGATTAAACTTGAGATGTACATAAAAAATTCTATTTTACCTGAATTATACAATAAATTAGAAAAAAACGGGTTTTTAATGTTTAAAATTGTAAAAAAGTGAAAAAAATTGAGTCGGAAAATAAAAAAATATAAAAGTTTGCGCGTGGGGTTGTGTGTTTTAGGTGCGAATACCGCGATGGCGAAATGCACGTCCCCCGAAATTTCCCCCGAAACTTTTGCTGTCTGCCCCCCTTTAAAACATCTTTTTCCCCAAATATTTACAAATCCATCGATTTTTCGCATTTTTCCTTTTTTTTGAATTCACCTGTCTGGAAACTGCCTGCCTGACATCCGATCGTGTTGACGGTGTCGATAATGATTATAGAAATTGTTGGACATTACGACATCTGCAAAAACCCAAAAGAGTTAGAGAAAAACAGTAAATGTGGCATTCTATATTGACAAGTATGGAGACTTAGTGAAATACTTCGTGAATATACTTTGTGAATTTAACTTTACTTCGTGAATAACCCCATAAGGGAACAATAACTCTCATTTGAAAAAAGAAATGAATACTGATCATTTTTCAAAACAATATGTTCAGTTAATACAAAACTTACAATTTAAACATCCTCGCATCCGAACATGAAAATATCGCAGACCAGAGTATTGAAATAGGAATAAAATACGTAGAATCCTAGGAAAATCAGAAAAATAGGCACATACACACTGCGCCATAAAATAGGAATGAGAAATGGCCTCGGATTCTTGCTTTCTTTATTTTTACTGTACACTGAGAGACTATTGAAAGATGAGAGACGGTAGAGTTTTTTGTAAAAAAGTGAAAAGCAAAAGATTGAGGAAAAAAAGGGAGATATTTTTCAATCAGCCGAATGGATTCAAAATGAAAGAAAAAAATTAATTTAAAAAAAAGTCATGTTACAAAAATGCTGGATTATATACAGTACCGTCCAAAAGGTGGTAAACGATAGGTTTTTAGGCATAACTATTCTTCGAGATCCAGTATTGAGTTAAAATTTTTACCAGATGTTTCTAAGAATGTTTGACGAAATGTGGCCAAATTTCATACAAAAATATGGGAAAATAACTTTTTTAGGACAAAAATTGAATTTTCGAAAAAAAGTCCAATGTAGGGTTTCCATGCGGGTAGCGATATACCCGCCCGTACCCGCAGCTACCCGTACCCGCCCGCACCCGTACCCACTAGCTACCCGGAACTTTTTTGCGGACAATGCGCGCAACTTGCCGACAATTCGATTTTTCGGTTTTTTTTTTCCGAAACAATCGTCCATTTTTACTGGCTGATGAATTTTTATACCTAAATTATTTTTATTTTCCCTTTAAAACTATTTTCTACATCAATAAGCGACAAAAATTGTCAAAAAATATCGTTTAAAAAAAGTTTTAACCGAATTGTCGGCAAGTTGCGCGCATTGTCCGCAAAAAAAGTTCCGGGTAGCAAGCGGGCGGGTAGCTGGCGGGTACGGGTACGGGCAGGTAGCAGCTACCCGTTCGCTACCCGCCCGTCATGGAAAGCCTAATCCAATGTTGACCTTAATTTTTCAAAAAATCATAACTTTCGAAAAACGCTTCTATTCAGCACATAACATCTTCAAACTAACAAAATGGGTCTAGTACTTTGTTTCAAAGCTATGAGACTCAATAACAGCCGGACTTCGGCGCTGCATAGAGTCGAGCAAAGTGTCGATTACTGAATGTGGGATCTTATTCCAGTTTTTGGTACTGCTCGTCCACATTTTCTGGTTTTTTTTTTCTGTAAATCTTTTCTCCATGTTTTCCCACAGATTCTCAAATGGATTAAAGTCTTGGGACGGACTTGACTGGTCCATAACGCGAATCCTAGGGCTCGAGAGCCTATCCAAGAATCCAACGTATCGAAAAAATTGGAATCATCTCTACCTGGACGAAATTGGAGGTGTGTTTTGGATCATTGTCCGATTGAAAAATGATCTAACGACCCATGGCTTTGTAATCTGACAGAAATTCGGGATTCTAGAATATCCTTGTAGACGTGGCAATCCATGATAGCTGTGATGCAGTGGATCGGACCAATGCCTATCGCGGAAAAGGCACCCCAGACCATAAAGTTTCCTCCACCATACTGCACTGTTGGTAGTTTGGTGTCTGGGATCATACCAGGAGCCATTTGGATACCGACTCCATTGAACTGGAGAAAGCTATATGGTCTGGGGTGCCTTTTCCGCGATAGGCATTGGTCCGATCCACTGCATCACAGCTATCATGGATTGCCACGTCTACAAGGATATTCTAGAATCCCGAATTTCTGTCAGATTACAAAGCCATGGGTCGTTAGATCATTTTTCAATCGGACAATGATCCAAAACACACCTCCAATTTCGTCCAGGTAGAGATGATTCCAATTTTTTCGATAGTTGGATTCTTGGATAGGCTCTCGAGCCCTAGGATTCGCGTTATGGACCGGTCCAGTCCGTCCCAAGACTTTAATCCAATTGAGAATCTGTGGGAGAACATGGAGAAAAGATTTACAGAAAAAAAACCAGAAAATGTGGACGAGCAGTACCAAAAACTGAAATAAGATCCCACATTCAGTAATCGACACTTTGCTCGACTCTATGCAGCGCCGAAGTCCGGCTGTTATTGAGTCTCATGGCTTTGAAACAAAGTACTAGACCCATTTTGTTAGTTTGAAGATGTTATGTGCTGAATAGAAGCGTTTTTCGAAAGTTATGATTTTTTGAAAAATTAAGGTCAACATTGGATTTTTTTTCGAAAATTCAATTCTTGTCCTAAAAAAGTTATTTTTCCATATTTTTGTATGAAATTTGGCCACATTTCGTCAAACATTCTTAGAAACATCTGGTAAAAATTTTAACTCAATACTGGATCTCAAAAAATAGTTATGCCTAAAAACCTATCGTTTACAACCTTTTGGACGGTACTGTAGCTATCCGTTAGAGCTCGATTTTTCAATTTCAGTAAGTTCGACACGCCTAGAAAATGAAAAAAAAAACCCGTCATTTTGTGTAAAAAAACGAACGCAAAAGTCTAAAATGCGCGAATCTCAAAAACTAAAAACAATGTTGAAAATTTGTCAATTACAAAAACATAGCATTTGAAATTTTACACAATTTTGTAGTTTACAACTTTTTGAAAGCGTTCTTAGTTTTTGAGATATGCGCTTTTAGATTTGACGCGCGTAGAAAATGAAAAAAACCGTCATTTTTCGTACAAATACGAACGCAAAAGTGCTCCACATAATGATATGTCACCCCTCAAAATTTCGAAAAACTGGAAAACCGGTCATGACCTAAATTTTGACTTTTCTAGAAAAATACTTAATGTTTCCGTCAGTTTTAGAGTATAATCTGAGAATTCCGGAAAAAAATTCCGGAAAAAAATATTTGTCAATTTTATCGAAAAATCGAAAAAAATTATCCACAAAATGATACGCCAGGTAGTAAGATTTTCGAGAAAATCAAGGAACCGGTTTTCAGAAAAAGTTGTATCCGGTCCAACAGTTGATGAGGCCATGATTGTCTATGACATAAAAATTTGAGAATCCGTAGACATTCAGACGGTTTTCCGGCAGTTTCTGCTCCACCAGAAGCCATACATCAAGGATGACCTGATTAAGCTCCGGTGTGATGCCATAACTTTTGTTTCCGTCGTCAATCTCCCTCATCATGGATTCCCAAATGTTTCTGGAGATGTAAAGGCCAGAAGAACACTCTGGACACCCGAGAACTGGGTTACCATGGTCCAATTTACCTTAACTTTGACTTCACTTCAGCTGTTCGCTTTCACATGCTCCAAAATGAAGAGAATTGAGGGTTTGTTGGTATTGGCAAAAATCGTCCATTAGGTATTTTCAAAAGCCGTGTTTATCCGGATCAGGAAAATACGGAAAGTACCCGTGGTAACTCGAAAACGTGACCTGAATCGCACCATCCGAGGGCTCCTGGACGTTTCAGAACCCGACAGTTCGGAACCCGACGTTTCAGAACCCGATGTTTCAGAACTTTCCTGCATTTTTGTGGTTTTTGCGCACCAGGTGAGCATTGCTCATTTGAATTTTGTGTTTTCCTGCTTTTTTATTTATTATCATCTACCGTACTCCAAATAATGATAGGTTCACACTGGGTAAATCTTTAAAAAATCGAAAAAAATTGAACTTTTCAAGAACGATGTCTAGAAGTACGCAATAATTTTTCCGGCGAATAGGATTCTCATTTTTCGAATGATTTTATTAATGACAAAAAGTTCAACTTTTTCGATTTTTTGAGAGATTCCCAGTGTGAACATATCATTATTTGCAATAAGTTAGATGAGAATGAATAAAAAGCAGAAAAATACAAAATTGAAATGAGCAATGCTCATTTGGTGCGCAAAAACAACTATACAAAAATGCAGGAAAGTTCTGAAACATCGGGTTCTGAAACGTCGGGTTCTGAACTGTTGGGTTTTGAAACGTCGTGGTTCCGAAACGTCGGGTTCTGAAACGTCCAGGAGCCCATCCAAGTGGAGAGGTGACCATGGTAACCCGATTCTCGGGTGTCCAGCAGTGATGAGCGAAATTCCGTCTTCCGTCTTCCGTATTCCGTTTTCAGTAGTTTTTTTCGTTCCGTCTTCCGGCTTCCGTCTTCCGTCCGGAAAATTTTTGTTCCGTCTTCCGTCTTCCGTAAAGCCCGGAAAAACACCAAATAACGGAAAACTAGAAAATTTGAGGGTTTGTTGAATTTTTATTCAACTTTTTCGAAATTCTTTCGACAAATCCGTCTAACTGCACAACCGATGCAAAAACTCGAATCTAAAGTCATGTCCAATTTAAAATTTCTAACTTTAATTACTCGATTTTCCATCTTCGTGGATTTTCTTGTTCCGTCTTCCGTCAAAAAAATTTTGTTCCGTTTCCGTCTACCGTGAAGCGAAATTTCAATTCCGCTCAACACTGGTGTCCAGAGTGTTCTTCTGGGGTGTACATATCCAGAAACATTTGGGAATCCATGATAAGAGAGATTTACGACGGAAACAAAAGTTATGGCATCATACCGGAGCTTAATTAGGTCATCATTGATGCCTGGCTGCTGGTGGAGCAGAAACTGCCGGAAAACCGTCTGAATGTCTACGGATTCTCAAATTTTTATGTCATAGACAATCATGGCCGCCTCATCAACTGTTGGACCGGATACAACTTTTTCTGAAAACCGGTTCCTTGATTTTCTCGAAAATCTTACTACCTGGCGTATAATTTTGTGGAAATTTTTTTTTCGATTTTTCGATAAAATTGGCATTTCTTTTTTTCCGGAATTTTTTCCAGAATTTTCAGATTATATTCTAAAACTGACGGAAACATCAAGTATTTTTCTAGAATAGTCAAAATTTAGGCCATGACCGGTTTTTGAGTTTTTCGAAATTTTGAAGAGTGGTGTATCATTATGTGGAGCACTGTAGTGTGGATTTTCATTCAACAAGAAGAAAACTTATCTTGAAAAATGGTGATTTGCTGGAAATTTTCAAAATCTTCGAAAAACGGGCCGGCCCGGCCCGCGGGCCTACCATCTTTTCCACAAGTATGCTCCGAAGACAGTATGCAGAACACAGAATATGCAAGTTTTGAGAGGCGCGGTAACCGGCTCAAGTGTCTGTCCCATAACTGCAGCGGACATATGTCCCTTCCAAAAAATGCATGTTATTTGAAAAACTTTTACGTTTAGTACTCTCATTTCAGAAACGGCCTGTTGGGACTCTTGAACACACCTCTGTCTATTAGCTGTAACAATAAGAAAAAGTAAAACGAATGTTTTAAAGTACTCTTCCTCCAGTAATCCTTTTAATTTTTGCGTGTTCCTCCTTGCCGTTATCTTTTTCATTTTTGATTGATTTTTAACACCGTAATTCTTTAGATTTTTGATGTTTTTTCAACCTACAGTAATACTTTCCAATTTCGATTTCTTTGAAACTACATTTTTGATGATTTTTCCTTACCCTAATACTTTTTGTTTTCGAATATTTTCCCTACAGTAATCCTTATCATTCAACACGATGTCTTTATAAAAGTTTCAGAAATGTACTAAATTCTAACACTGTTTTTGAAGTGAATATGTGCCTTTTTTCAGACTGTTATGGTACGGTAGCTGAAAAAATGTCTGTTATTGCAATATACTGCAAATTTCTCTTATTGTCATAAAATCAACTATGATAATAAGAAATTGGGGGTTTATCATGAAAACTATATTTCAGACGTTTTTTCATTCATCAGTCGGTTCACAACAAGGTTTCATTGAAATATATCCGTATTAATAGTCATAGCAAAAATTGAACCGAATTAACATTTCAAGCATCAATGAGTAAATCAATGATGATCACTTCTGTCCTGGGAGCTGCAATATTTGATGCTGAGCGGCTTCTGTTGCTGTCTTGCTTGGTCAATCCTTATTTGATTTCTTCTTGGGATCTTTCTCGTAGAACTTTGTCCTACACGAGTATCGTCCCCTCTGGTGGATCTGTCAATAGTGTCATCTACGCTGTTCGGAGATGTCCCATCTCTTTGTGTGGATGGAGTCGGTGCCTAGGATCTCGGCAAGCAAGCTCGGTCTAGTCGAATCTTTGTGGGCCTGAAATGAGATTAATCTTTCTAAGTATCAGAAGTATTGAAAACAAAGTCATTTCCTTACATTTTTTCCTCACATTATTTACTTGTTAGTGTGGTGGATTCGCCCAAAGATATCCACAAAAAAAGCTCTGGAGCCATTGGAGACGCATGGTAGCCTATTTCTTCAGTTCCTTAAACCGAAGAGACAATGAGAAAGTCTTACCAAAGATTATTTAGAAATTACAAAATTGCGATTTTCAAGATTTTTCAGAAAATTATTTCAAATTTGGAAATTCAAGAATGAAAATTGAACTCACTGTGTGTGTTGTAGTTATGAAGGGCCAATTCACACGAAAGTAAAGCATTGGGCTTCAGGTTCCAAAGCTTGTGTAGACATCCGTAGAATACATAGAAGAAGAACAATATTTTGAGAAAAATAGAATAGGAATATTTTTCCGACGTCCATACAGAAGGTCGTCAGGAAAAACATAGGGGAATAGGGAGATTACATGAGGGGAAATGAATATCAATGATGGGTACCCGGTGGTATTTATAGGGACACTCAAGGGGGCGGAGTCAATTCCAGGTGGGCTGTCTTCACCTATACATAGTTTTATGGATGTAACGTAGACTTTTCTGGTAATACTGCTGGGTAATATCGAGATTTATGGCAGTATTATCAAATTCTTTCCAGAAGGATGCCCAATTTGTAATTCAGAAAAAAGGGTAGTTGAGAGAAATTGACGATATGCTCAACGTAGATTTTGGGAATATGCGGAGACATTCAGAAACCTTTTTTCAACTAGAGTTATATAATAATAAAAATCGCCTTCCAACTTTCAAATTTTTTTTAAACATGTTGGGCGAGACTTCGAGATCTGACTTTATTCCCACCGTTGGGGCAAGGCCGCCCAATTGCTGGGCAATTTGCAAACTTTCAACAGGTTTTTACGGGTTCGACCTAGCATTGCACCTGAGCTCTTTGTTCCATTTGCATTATTTCAATTGAAGACTCTAAAAAGATAGCTTACGATCGTTTTCTGATCAAAAAATAAAACAAAAACAGTCATAATGATATCAAAAATATGATATGTATCGGATTCTGAACATGATGAAGTGTAAACGATGAAACGTGGAAATCTGTGCTGAAGAGGAGAGAATGGGAGGGGGGTAAGGGAAGCAACTATAGACAAGAGGTTTCAAGAGTATACGATAGGAAATGATATGAGAATTGAGAAGAACAAGACGACAATGAGTTTTTGCAAACTGCTACGGTTTGCGTTTTTCTGAGGAAAAAACTTACTATTCTGCGTCTCTGCAGCGCCAAAGAAATGCAAAAATCATATAGCTGAATAATAAAAGACCGTGAATAGAACAAACATAGCTCCGTCTCCAATCCCAGCGTTCTATTCAACTATTTGAGTGATCAAATGTCTGCGTCTCTTATCACTCGTTTCCCAAGTGCCCTCTCTTCTACGAAGCACCAACCATTCATTTTTCTACACAACAATGGCCTCTACCTGATTTTTGTGGCCTCAATTCTATTGATTTTACTGATTATTTCTAAAATTTAAACGATGGATTTTTTGAAAAGGTGAGATTATTATTAGAGAAATAGCATCACTTTCAAAATTTGATTCGAAATTCTGCATTTCTGAAATTCTGAAAGTTTCATATTCCGAAATTGTGAAATTCTTCAGTTCCGAATTCCGATGTTCTGGATTTCAGAACTCAAGAATTTCAAAGTTTCCGAAAAAATTCAAATCTCTGAATTTCTGAAATTTCGAAGTTTTTAAATATTTGATATTTTCAAGTTCTGGAATTTTCAAATTCCGAATATCTGAGCTTCTGAAATTCTGAAGTTATTTAATGGATTCTGAAATTACGCAAATTTCAAAAATCTGAAATTCTAGAGATTCCGATCTGACTCTAAACTGATGATCCTCTATAAGTAAAAAGATAATTTTTTCAACGAATTTTCATTCCAGACGTGATTGGAAAAGCTCGTACTGCTGTCCGTCGTCCCACTCACATTCCTCAAGACCAATCAGGAACAGAAACCCTTCCAGTTCTTGGTCAAATCATATTTGACGTGCTCGAATTTGCCTACTCCACCGGACCTTCTGTAAATGTCCTCAATCAGTTTGGGATCAGTTGGTCTCCGGAGCCAGGAAAAACCGTTGCTTTCGTTGACCACATGATAAATTGAAAACCTGCGCTTGTAAATCTGCGTCAACAGCACCACCAACTTCGGGAAGAATCTTGCTGGATGGCACACCAGATGGCAAATGTGGATGAGTTCGTGGCTAGGATGGAAGTTGGATAGGTGACTCTGTGTGGAGAAAAAAAGGTGTCAAGATGTCTGGAGGTCAAAAGCAGAGGATTGCCATTGCTTGGAGGAATCAGTGCTCAAGGGACCAACGAGGAATTGATGGAGGATTTTGAACGAATGTATTTTAAATTGGTCACAAGACAGTCGAATCTGATTGGATTATGATTTCATGTGTTTGCATTGTTTTTTGAATGAATTTGTTATTGAGATTTTTGACAGATTTTCAGTTTTTTTTGTAAATTTCAGAAAGATAATATAGAAATTTTGGCATTTATACAGACAGAAATTCGGACAGATATCCGTACGACCCTATCAAATTTCATTACACTCGAGATGACCACTCATGCCGATACAATTTAGACAGAACATCAGAATTTCTCAATTCGCAGTAACTTCAAAATTTCAGTATTTTGAAAATTGAGAATCTTATTTTTTTCAAAATCTCGGAAATTTTGAAATTTCAGAGAATTCATTATCCCAGAAATGTCATATTTTTAGAATATCAGAGTTTCGGAATTTCAAATCTTCATAATCCCAGAAATTTCGTAATTCCAGAAATTCAGAGTTTCAAAACTTCAGAATTTCAGAAATTCAGAACCCCAGAATCTTTAAGATCTCAAATTCGGCGTAAAATTTTATACGATTTCGTGCTTCTCGATGAGTTCCTTATCTCTGGCTTTACAGTGTCCTTTCTTCTGCCCAACGTCAACCAAAATAATATTTTCCCATCCTTCGCATTATTTTTTCCCAGAATGATTTTTGAGTGTATGCACACCATACAATTTTTATTATCTTCAATTACACTCTATTGTTCCCCCTTCACCTCTTCAAATAAAGTGTTTATCCTAGACAATATCTATCTACTCCCGGTCAGATTAGTCAAAAGTATACAGTCGTAATATCATAAGTGTGATTGTAAATTCACAACCACACTTTAAATCTGTGGAACGGTGAAGACAGGTGGGAAGACTCCGCCCCCAATTCTGCCTTTATAAACCCTCAGGTAGCAACCATAAGTATTCATTCCCCTCTCTCCTCTAAATAGATTCCCAGACGTTCTTCTGTATGGACGTCGGGAATCTATTCCTATTGATTTTTTCTAAAGTTCCTGATATTCTTTGTCTAATCTATTCTATAATACTACAAGTCCACTACCACGTGATCAAGATTTTTCGAGGTGAGTCAGCCAAATTTTATAATGTGTTATTCAGAATAAACTCAATACCTATTTTTCTCAAAATAAGCATTTTTGCAACAATCTGACTCGGAAAATGAAGAAAATTAAATGCAAATATTTTGGCTTTTTTAAATTTTTATAAACTCTGGTGTTCTAGATCTTGTTAAAATTTCCATAAATTCGAAAAATTAGGTTTCACCATTCCTGTAAACTGGGCCTTTCCCGGGCTTTCAAAGTTAACATTTTCAGACCTTCTAAATCTTATACGATAGAACTGGATGAGTACTACAAAATAGTATAATTTGGGAATTTGTATTATGTCCATGAACCAAAAAAAAGCACATATCTCAAAAACTAAAAACAATGTTGAACATTTGTCAATTACAAAAAAATAGCATTTGAAATCTTGCACAATTTTGTAGTTTACAACTTTTTGAGAGCGTTCTTAGTTTCTGAGATATGCGCCTTTAAGTTCGACGCGCGTAGAAAATGGGAAAAGCCGTCATTTTGTGTTGTACAAATACTAACACGAAAATTTTAAACGCGCATATCTCAAAAAGTAGGAACAATGTCAAAAATTTGTTTTTGTGCAAAACTTACTGGGACCGTGTAGCTCAGCAAATTCCAGTTTTTTCAGCTCCTCGCAAATCTGACGCCAAATTTATTGGGGTTTCAACCACGGACGTTCGGTTTTCTGCAATTCTCTAAGCTGGCTACGCCGTTGCTCATTCAGCATCCTCCAGTTGAAGACGTGGTGGCTCCAGATGACCATCAGAAAATAGAATCCTCGGCTGAAGACGTCAAAGAACCTTCGAGATCTCCAGAAGATACAGAAGAAAGAATCAAGAAGTCATTGAATGCTTTTATGTGTTTTGCCAAGGAGCATTGGCAAAAATTGTGGGCGGAGCCTGGAACATCGTCTGCAGAAATCAACAAAATTCTGGGTCAAAAATGGCAAGAATTGTTCCCTGAAAAGCGGGGAAAATATGTTGAAATTGCTTGAAAAGAGAGAGAAGAGCATAAAATGAAGTATCCAGAATGGTCACCTGCTCAAAATTATCGACGAGCAAAAACGAAGAAGAGGACATGAAAAATAATACTTGGTGAGATTTTGGAAAATAAATGTTTAAGCATTGATATATTGACCTTCTCAACTTTCAGAGATACGGAAGCCAGGAAAATTGTGTCGTGCTCACTTTGCAATGGAGAATCGAAAGCTTTGTGTAGAATGTGTTTGATGAAGCAAAGATGTAGCTATCAGGAATCTATTCAAAACGATTCAGCCAAACAAGAAATTTAACATCTTTCAAATTATTTTTTCCCGTTTCGAGAAATTTCGAATAAAGAAATTGAAAAATTTTGACAGTATAATGTTTTCTAATCCCGGTCCTTAAATAAACTTCGAAATGAAAAATTGGAAAATTTCTCTCCTAAAATGGCGAGAGTATGGGAATAATTATTTTAGAAGAATTCATTGTTTTCAGAACAACTGTTTATTGAAATAGGTAAAGATATTTTTTATAAGAGAATATTAGAAATTTTTCATCATCAACTTCAACTATGAACTGTAGTCTTCTCAAAATGATGAAAACAAGAAGAAATACGAACACAAAAGTCTAAAATGCGCATATCTCAAAAACAATTGTTGTAAAACTTGGCAATTACAAAAAAAACAAAGAATTGGAAATTTCACACAATGTTGTAGTTTACAACTTTTCGAAAGCGTTCTGAGTTTTTGAGATATGCGCCTTCGAATCCGACGGTGTACGAACACGGAAGATTTAGACGCGCATATCTCAAAAACTATGAAAACTTTCGAGAATTGATCAATGTAAAAAAACATAGCATTGGAAATTTCACACAATTTTGTAGTTTACAACTTTATGAGAGCATTCTTAGTTTTTGAGATATGCACCTTTGAATTCGACGCGCGTAGAAAATGAAAAAAAAAAACAGTCATTTTGTGGGCGAATACGAACAAAAAAGTCTAAAATGCGCATATCTCAAAAACTAAAAACAATGTTGAAAACTTGACAATTACAAAAACATAGCATTTGAAATTTTACACAATTTTTTAGTTTACAACTTTTTGAATGCGTTCTTAGTTTTTGAAATATGCGCCTTTAAATTCGTTTTCAACATTGTTTTTAGTTTTTAAGATATGCGCATTTTCGCCTTTTGTGTTCGTATTCGCCCACAAAATGATTGTTTTTTTTTCCATTTTCTACGCGCGTCGAATTTGAAGGCGCATATCTCAAAAACTAAGAATGCTCTCATAAAGTTGTAAACTACAAAATTGTGTAAAATCTCAAATGCTATGTTTTTGTAATTGTCAAGTTTTCAACATTGTTTTTAGTTTTTGAGATATGCGCATTTTTGACTTTTGTGTTCGTATTGGCCCACTAAATGACGGTTTTTTCCACTTTCTATGCGCGTCGAATTTGAAGGCGCATATCTCAAAAACTAAGAATGCTCTCATAAAGTTGTAAACTACAAAATTGTTTAAAATTTCAAATGCTATGTTTTTGTAATTGTCAAGTTTTCAACATTGTTTTTAGTTTTTGAGACAATTACAAAAACATAGAATTTGAAATTTCACACAATTTTTTAGTTTACAACTTTTTGTTAGCTATCTTAGTTTTGGAGATATGCGCCTTCAAATTCGACGCGCGTAGAAAATGGAAAAAACCGTCATTCAGTGGGCCAATACGAACACAAAAGTCTAAAATGCGCATATCTCAAAAACTAAAAACAATGTTGAAAACTTGACAATTACAAAAACATAGCATTTCAGATTTTACACAATTTTTTAGTTTACAACTTTTTGTTAGCGCTCTTCGTTTTTAAGATATGCGCCTTCAAATTCGACGCGCATAGAAAGTGGAAAAAACCGTCATTTAGTGGGCCAATATGAACACAAAAGTCTAAAATGCGCATATCTCAAAAACTAAAAACAATGTTGAAAACTTGACAATTACAAAAACATAGCATTTGAGATTTTACACAATTTTTCAGTTTACAACTTTTTGTTAGCGATCTTAGTTTTTGAGATATGCGCTTTCAAATTCGACGCGCACAGAAAGTGGAAAAAACCGTCATTTAGTGGGCCAATACGAACACAAAAGTCTAAAATGCGCATATCTCAAAAACTAAAAACAATGTTGAAAACGAATTTAAAGGCGCATATTTCAAAAACTAAGCACGCATTCAAAAAGTTGTAAACTAAAAAATTGTGTAAAATTTCAAATTCTATGTTTTTGTAATTGTCAAGTTTTCAACATTGTTCTTAGTTTTTGAGATATGCGCATTTTAGATTTTTGTGTTCGTATTCGCCCACAAAATGACTGTTTTTTCCATTTTCTACGCGCGTCGAATTCAAAGGCGCATATCTCAAAAACTAAGAATGCTCCAAAACAGTTGTAAATTACAAAATTGTGTAAAATTTCAAATGCTATGTTTTTGTAATTGTTAAGTTTTCAACATTGTTCTTAGTTTTTGAGATATGCGCATTTTAGACTTTTGTGTTCGTATTCGCCCAAAAAATGACTGTTTTTTTTTTCCATTCTCTACGCGCGTCGAATTTGAAGACGCATATCTCAAAAACTAAGATACATAATTTTGTAATTTACAACTTTTTGTTAGCGATCTTAGTTTTTGAGATATGCGCCTTCAAATTCGACGCGCGTAGAGAATGAAAAAAAAAAACAGTCATTTTGTGGGCGAATACGAACACAAATGTCTAAAATGCGCATATCTCAAAAACTAAAAACAATGTTGAAAACTTGACAATTACAAAAACATGGCATTTGAAATTTCACATAATTTTGTAATTTACAACTTTTTGTTAGCGATCTTAGTTTTTGAGATATGCGCCTTTGAATTCGACGCGCGTAGAAAATGGAAAAAAACAGTCATTTTGTGGGCGAATACGAACACAAATGTCTAAAATGCGCATATCTCAAAAACTAAAAACAATGTTGAAAACTTGACAATTACAAAAACATGGCATTTGAAATTTCACATAATTTTGTAATTTACAACTTTTTGTTAGCGATCTTAGTTTTTGAGATATGCGCCTTTGAATTCGACGCGCGTAGAAAGTGGAAAAAACCGTCATTTAGTGGGCCAATACGAACACAAATGTCTAAAATGCGCATATCTCAAAAACTAAAAACAATGTTGAAAACTTGACAATTACAAAAACATGGCATTTGAAATTTCACATAATTTTGTAATTTACAACTTTTTGTTAGCGATCTTAGTTTTTGAGATATGCGCCTTTGAATTCGACGCGCGTAGAAAATGGAAAAAAACAGTCATTTTGTGGGCGAATACGAACACAAATGTCTAAAATGCGCATATCTCAAAAACTAAAAACAATGTTGAAAACTTGACAATTACAAAAACATAGCATTTGAAATTTCACACAATTTTTTAGTTTACAACTTTTTGTTAGCGATCTTAGTTTTTGAAATATGCGCCTTTAAATTCGACGCGCGTAGAAAGTGAAAAAAAAAACGGTCATTTTGTGGGCCAATACGAACACAAAAGTCTAAATTGTGCTTATCTCCAAAACTAATAACAGTGTTGAAAACTTGACAATTACAAAAACATGGCATTTGACATTTTGCACATTTTTTCAGTTAACAACTTTCTGAGTGCGTTTTTAGTTTTTGAGATATGCGCCTTTAAATACGACGCGCGTAGAAAATGGAAAAAGCGTCATGTTGTGTACAAATACAAACACAAAAGTCTGAAATGCGCATATCTAAAATACTAAAAGCAATGTTGAAAACTTGACAATTACAAAAACAGAGCATTTGAAATTTTACACATTTTTTCAGTTAACAACTTTCTGACAAGGGAACCTCTCCATATGTTACGCGGGGATTCGGATGAACCCTATGCTAAATAGTAGTACACCGGCTATCTAGAAAAATCCCAAAATAATAGCGGCCCTCGTGAAGGTCTATTCAAATGGCGAGGCATTTTATGACTTTTCGTGAGTTCGGAGTCGGGACCTTTCGAGCGAACATAACTTTGTTCATTTTTGTGGTAGACGTTCAAACTCTTCTTATTCAACAGATGATGAGTTAACAAACATTATTGCTAATTGCACCTATGCTCCATCTTCAATAGGAAATTCAGGAAAATGGAAAGTATGAAAATTTCGAGTACCAACGAATTCAAAAAATGCCGATTTTTGAAAAAAAAAGTGCTCGGGGGACCATGTCTATCAGATTTCTCAGGGCGAGTAACGTACATATACGTGTTCAAATATAGGTCGAGCCCTTGAGTTACGAGACTTATTTCAAGTTTTTTCCAAAAAAATGTTCAATTCATGTACCTCTATACATGCATTTTTGGTGAAATTTTTTCTTCAATTTTCGAAAGTTTTCTTTTTTGTTTCTGCACAGTATTCTGTTGCTTTTTTTATTTTCACTTGATTCGTATAATTTTTCAAAACTTTTTTTTAAACAAAAATGCATGTATAGGGGTACATGAATTGAACATTTTTTTGGAAAAAACTTGAAATAAGTCTCGTAACTCAACGGCTCGACCTATATTTGAACACGTATATGTACGTCACTCGCCCTGAGAAATCTGATAGACATGGTCCCCCGAGCACTTTTTTTTTCGAAAATCGGCATTTTTTGAATTCGTTGGTTTTCGAAATTTTCATACTTTCCATTTTCCTGTATAATGTTTGTTAACTCATCACCTTTTGAATAAAAAAAAGTTTGAACGTCTACCACAAAAATGAACAAAGTTATGTTCGCTCGAAAGGTCCCGACTCCGAACTCACGAAAAGTCATAATATGCCTCGCCATTTGAATAGACCTTCACGAGGGCCGCTATTATTTTGGGATTTTTCAAGATAGCCTACTATTTAGCATAGGTTTCATCCGAATCCCCGCGTAACATATGGAGAGGTTCCCGTGTGAGTGCGTTTTTAGTTTTTGAGATATGCGCCTTTAAATACGACGCGCGTAGAAAATGGAAAAAGCGTCATGTTGTGTACAAATACAAACACAAAAGTTCTAAATGCGAATGTCTCAAAAACTAAAAACGATGTCAAAAATCTGTCAATTACAAAAACATAGCATTTGAAATTTTACACAATTTTTCAGTTTACAACTTTTTGTTAGCGATCTTAGTTTTTGAGATATGCGCTTTCAAATTCGACGCGCGTAGAAAATGGAAAAAAAAACAGTCATTTTGTGGGCGAATACGAACACAAAAGTCTAAAATGCGCATATCTCCAAAACTAAAAACAATGTTGAAAACTGGAGAATTACAAAAACATAGCATTTGAAACTTTACACAATTTTGCAGTTCGTGAATGACAAAGTTTTGCCGAATTTACTTCGTGAATAACCCCATAAGGGAACAATTACTCTCATTTGAAAAAAAAAAAGAATACTGATGTAATTTCAATATAAACTGCAACCTCAAATCATGAATAACATTTCATAAGGTATTACAAAAACCAAGAACAGCCGTAAGATTACTTTCAATTATTTTTCCTTGCAGCGAGACGATTGATCCAAGATTTTATCGGTTTGGCACATTCTGGAGTTCGCGCCAATGTACATTTTGCAACATGGCGACATTTCTAAACAAAAAAGTTATTGTAGTTATTTGAAGAAGAAGACGAAAGGAAGTTGCGAACGACTCCTTCACAATTTTTTTCGAACACCAATAGGAAATCCGAGTTTGAAATAACTTGCCAAAATTAATGTCTATTCGAAAAAATGGGAATGTTGGTTGTTCGGTTTTTTGTGAAGTTTCTTAGTGATAATGGCTATTTGTACCGTTTTTTTTTGAGTCAAATCTTATTTGCAGTGGTCCTCGGGGAAGCGTTGTTTGCGGAAGCATTTTGTAGGGGTAGTCGTAGTTGATAATGTTCGTAATTATTGGCAGGAACAGATGAAGGTAGTCCGTTGAATATGGCTTCAGAAGAAGACAATCCGCTTGTTCAACTGAAACTGTAGATTAGCATATAATTAAAATTCTAAAACAAACCGTATTTAAATCCAGGGACTTTCAGTAAAAAGTTCAAAAACGAGGAACATGTTAGTCTCGCCATGGCACTTTTCTATTATTTTTCCTACACTTCATCTTCTTTGCATAATCGTTCATCCTGAAATTAATAAGTAAATTGACGTGATAAACAAAAAACTGAATATTATTTACATTCGTGGGAAATCGCCTTCCTTGATAACAACGCTGTTTTGAATTCGCTCTACTAACGTTTTAACGACTTCGAGTAGCTGGACTTCAGACTTTGTCCATTTCTCGATGCCACGTAACTACTGTGAGATGAAAATCGGGTGCATTGAGGTTAAAAATGCATCAAGTTGTTGTGAAGACGAGAACGGTATTGGCTGAAAAAGAAACACAAGGACTATTTCTGAAGATGTATAGGTGATACTTTTTTTCTTCAAATAAGTAAATAATCAAGTCCACAAACCCTGTTCTCTTCGGCACTGTACAGAAATTAGAAGAGTGTGTTTGTGCCCAATTGGTCATTCTCACCAAAATCTACTTCTTACTAAGGAAACTTTTCTGTGTGTCTGTGTGTCTCGGACATTTACTTGAATAACTCAAAGGGACATGGGACTCCCATAGTGGTGTGTAGTATGTAGTCATGGACTGCCGAGCGCTTCATGCCCATGGTGTCCTGGGCCTTCTAGCGAATAGGGAACCCACAGGGTTAATTATCGAAATTTTCAAAATTATGCTCAAACTCACAAAAACTTCAAGATATTTTGCGAAACGTTTTTTAGGCCTATTTATGAGCGTCCTACAAAAAATTGAGCTCAAATCACCAAAATTAAAAATTTTTTTTTTCGATAAGCAGTTAAATTTCGGTCATGTGGCCTACTGCAAATCCGTTATTCGTGTTATTCGTTTCACAAGCATTGTTTTCAAATACTTCTGTAACTTTCTGATGACATATTTAAAAAAAATTTCTTCTAAAAATCTTTTTTTTCCTCCAAAAATCACAATAATTGCTTTCCAAACAGAACATTTTTTAAGTTTCAGTTTTTCGAAAAGATTAAATTCAAAAATGCTATAACATTTGAGTTTTCTGATTCCCTAATTCTCAAATTAGAAAACTTCTGAATCCGTTTTCTGAATTCCAAAAGCTGTGATTAGATGATTTTCCTGAGTTTCAAAATTTTTAACTTTCGAAAATACCAGAAAGCGAGAAGTACAGAAAAACTGAAATTGAGAAATTCGAAGTATGAGAAATTCAGAAAATCGAGATTTGGATATTCAGAAACTTTAAAAAATGGTTTTTTCCAACTTCTACCTTTCAGGTGTTTCATTTAGAACTTGAAAATTCTCGAATTTTCGAAATCCGGAAATATCGAAAACTGGAACACTCTAAATTTTGGAAAGAGATATATCTAAAAAATTCCAGAAGTTCCAGAAATTACTAGAATAATCCGGAGAATATATAAAAATTCAACAAAATTCAAAAAAGTTTTAGAAAGTTCCAGAACATTTTAGGAAATTCCGACAATTTCAGATAATTCCGGAAAGTTCTAGGAAAATTCCAGAACATAAAGCAAATAACTCCGGAAAAGTCCAATTCAGAACATTCTGGAACAATCCGGAAAATTCCAGAAATATCCAAAAGTTTCCAAAGCATTACAGAAAAAACGTCATAACATTCTAAAAAGTTACAGAACATTTTAGAAAATTCTGAAAACTTCCCGAAAATTCAAGAACATTAAAGAAAATGTCAAAAAACTCCAGGGAATTCCAAATCATTCTAAAAATAGTATTCTGTCATGAAGAAACTTGGAAACTCAGAAATTCAAAAAAATCGGATATTTCAGTTTCCAGTTATTGTGTTTTCTCTAAGAACCGAAAAGACTGAAAATACCAGACAATTGGGAAGAAATACGATATCCAAAAAAAAACAAAAGGCCTAGCCAGGCTGGGTATCTATCAGAGAAAGGCATCAAATAGGTGTGGATTGAAAAGTGAGATAGTTCGAAGGCACTCGGAAAGTTTGAAATTCAGAAATTAGTACTTCAAGTTTAAGATACAGTAAACGGAAACCAGGAGGTTGAGCCCCCGGCAGGGGGCTCAAACCGACTGGTGTTTTCTAATGAGGGAAACTTTGATCAAAAGATTGATCAACTTTTTCTCTGCCTCAACCTTATTTAGCATTTCCATTTCCATAAGCATTGCCACGGACCGTTCGAACTTCTCAGCATGCTTCATTTGATACGTTTTTCTAAAAATTATAACATTTCTTTCAAACATTTGAAAAAGTAACGAAGGAAAACTCACTTCCAAAGTTCGGTTTCAAAATTGAAAGCAATTGGCGTTGCTGGCTGTGCATTTTCTCCTTCCTGACATTTCGGAAGTAAATAATAAACACGTTTCTGCCTCTTATCCATTTTAGGGGATTACTACCTTTATAGGAGACCTAAAAAACTAAAGGGGATTCTAAAACCATAGAAACGACTCAAAAAACAACAAGTGTTCTCAAAAACCATATCGGAGACCTCACAAACATATAAGGGACCGGCCAACATATCTGGGGGTTTTTTGAAAATATTTAGATGCCGCTTGAGATTTATAGGGGACCCAGTATAATTTCAATAGATAATTTTTTTTGTACTTCAGGAATTTTCCGGTAGAGTGGGGTGATGAGACGTTGTACACTATGTTATGTTTTTGTATTTGACAAATTTTAGACTATTGTGTTTGTATTTGTACACAAAATGACGTTTTTTTCCTTTTTCTTATATTAATTTTTTTGAAAAAAAAAACTATCATTTTTCACAAAATATGTTCAATTAATACAAAACTTACAATTTGAACATCCTCGCATCCGAACATCGAAATATCTCAGACTAGAGTATTGAAATAGGAATAGAATATGTGAATCCCTAGAAAAATCAGAAAAAATAGAGGCACATACACACTGCGCCATAAAATAGGAATGAGAAATGGCGTCGGCTTCCGTGCTTTCTTCATTTTTTACTGTACAGTGAGAGACTATTGAATGATGAGAGACGCTAGATTTTTTTGTAAGTAGGTGAAAAGAAAAAGATAAAAGAAAAAAAGAAGAGAGATATTTTTTAATCAACCGAATGGATTCAAAATGAAAGAAAAAAGTTAACTTTTAAAAACGTCTTGTTACAAAAATGCTGTATTATATAGCTAGAGCTCAAATATTTCAATTTCTGTAAGTTCAACACGCGTAGAAAATGAAAAAACTCGTCATTTTGTGTACAAATACCATTTGACAATTTACACAATTTTGTAGTTTACAACTTTTTGAGAGCGTTCTTAGTTTTTGAGATATACGTCTTTAAATTCGATACGCGTAGAAAATGGAAGAAAAAACCGTCATTTTGTGTACAAAAACGAACACAAAAGTCAAAAATGCGCATATCTCAAAAACTAAAAACAATGTTTAACGTTTGTGCATTACAAAAACATAGCATCGGAAATTTTACACAATTTTGTAGTTAACAACTTTTTAAGAACGTTCTTAATTTTTGAGATATGCGCCTATAACTTCGACGCGCGTGAAAAATAGAAAAAAAACCGTCTTGTTTTGTACAAATACGGACGGAAAAGTCTAAAATGCGCATATCTGAAAAAACTAAAAACAATGTTCGAAATTTTTGAATTACAGAAACATAGTATTTAAAAATTTACACAATTTTGTAGCTAACAACTTTTTGATAGCGTTCTTAGTTTTTGATGTAAGCGCGTTTAAAATGTTTGTGTTCGTATACAAAATGACGAATTTTCCCATTTTCTACGCACGTCGAAGTTAAAGGAGCATGTCTCAGTGTTCATAGTTTTAGAGATATGCGCTTTTAAAACTTTCGCTCTGGTACATATGCAACGAAAAAAAAACGAAAATTCAACTACCTATGCTGTGGCAACCGGATCTGAAATAAATACGTATCTAATGCGGCTCTCTGTCGACTCATGCTCAATGTCTGTGTGGATACAGTCAACAAAGCAAAACCTTCGATATTTTTAATAACTTTATTTGACTTCGGATTATTCAAAAGTTATGAAAATTTGACAAGAATTTAACAGAGACCATACAATTGAAAGAAGAATAAACAGAAAGAAAAAGACCATTCACTCATCATCATTATCGTATGGATTTGGGATGCGGAACGATCCATCGGCCATTCTCACGAGAGATGTCTCTTTTTGGACCCAAGTTCCCCAATAACTGGGCTTCACTTTTCTAGGAATCAGGTGTTTGTTTCCTGGTCGACATGCATCCCAGAAGGCCTGCGAAAAAATTCCATTGTACATATTCCATTTTGGATCATAGATATATCCGTATTCGTTGTATATTTTTCGAGTAGAAGATCCTGATGAGGAAGATGAGGCCGGGGTATTGAGTTCTGAGTCCATAGAAAAGCGTTCTTCATCTTCAGACTTCTTTGTTGGTTCAAGGCTTCTGGAAATCACCAAAATGTTACTTCAACTAGTGTTTTCAAAAAACTCACTTTACAAGGCTTTCTCTAAGCCAGCTAGGTACTTTGATTCCCCTCTTTTCCAACTCATCAATCAGATTTTTCTTGTATTCGGCCTCGTCCCGATCAGCGACAAAGAAAGTGAGTTTGTAGCTTCTGTTTTTCTCTTCCGCTGTCTCGTAGATACGCTCAAAAACTTTTGATACATCGTCCAGATCCTCTGGTGGCCAATAAACGATAACCTGTAAAGAATTCGAAATAGTTTCAAAAACATTTTGAATTACTTTAGACATTAAAAAACGATTTTAAACAAAACTTACATTTTTTGGAACTCGCATCTTTGATTCCAAGAATAAATCTGTCGCAATCATGGCCACTCGTTTGTCTTTCATCTCGTCCAACTTTTTCTCCCAGCTCTCTTTTTCTCTGAAGTCAAGTTTTGTTAGGTTCACTTTACGAGCCTTTAGGAAGAAGGACGTGTACTTCATGTGGTATTCGTTTTTTCCGAGCGCCAGAACACAATCACCTGAAAAATAGTTAGAATTAATATTTTCGAGATCTTGTTCTATTTTGGGATTCAGACAATTTTTCTGTTTTCGAATCTCATTCAAATTTTTTACAAATTTGAAATTGAATGATTTTTAAAATGTTGTTAGAAATCGATGTTTGCTACTTTCTGGACCGATGCTGATGCTCATTTGATTTTAGAAAATGTCTTGTTAATTTCAGTAAATAACACAATTCTTCACACTTACGTTGCTTCCATGCCAAATCAGATATATGGTCCACACGTTCCCAGTCCGCATAGTAGTTTCCAACGTCTTTGACTTCGATGGTGACTTTCCCGGGCATTGTCGTTTTCGGATTCTGAAATGATTTTTTTGGTTTAAATGTCGGAATGTAATGAAAAGAAGATAGATAGTGATAGGAAAAGTACATAGGCAACAAATTTCGATTGAGGAGAGATCTATAAACGACGTAAAGACAAAAAAGGAGAAACTGAATGAATGAAAGTGGGGAAGAGGTCCATCGACATACATACCTGGAAGATATGGTCCCCTGGCAAAATAGCACGTGCTAACCATTCAAGTAATTAACAAAACGAAGTTCTCAAGTTATAGCTTTAAGTTTGGGGAAAAAATAGCTGGATGAATGAAGGTAGGAAAAAATGGGAGGCTTAATTGACCTAGCTAATGGGAACTATGCGAAAAGACTCTTGCGTATCTATGAAAAAAATTCGAAAAATGGTTTCACGGCAATAGAGAAAGTAATTTCAATTTGGAAGAGACAGTTAATAAAAAAATTATCAGGAAATTAGTCCAAGTTGGGTCCACTAAACCGATATACCGTAAACACTCTAATAGAATGCCACCCGGACCGTCCCTTTTGAATCTAAATATCTCACTTCTTTTGAAAAATATAAAAAAGTTGTTAACTAATAAAATGTTTTACATGATATCAGCAATATTTTACTGATGAACCGCTTTTTGATATTTCTCACAGATAATGAGATACATGAGCTGAAACTCTGTGATTTGGGTGGCATTCCATTAGAATGTTCACAGTATTTTTAATGCAAAAACAGAAATGATATGAAAATGTCAAACTGTCGAAAAACAGCTCAAGTCCTACGAAAAATCAATCGAAAAATCGAAAATCGAAAAAATCGAAAGTCATCGGAGACGACAAGAAGACATAACTGAGAAGAAAAAAAAAGAATGAATGAAGGAAGACTGGAATAGCTACACCTCCCTCCATCGACACACCTGGAAATCTGACGATGTGAAGACACCAATGATTGAAGGCTGTAAATTGGAGGCCCAATCAATCTAGAGCCCCTGGGAAACTGGCAAATGCCAAAAAATTAAGTAGATAGGAGATTTATGGGATGGATGCGGGTCTTGGAACTAAACTGACTGGAAAAACAAATACTTGAAAATAAGTTGTAATTTTTTGGGAGGTCAGCAATTGACAAAATCAAGAATTTAGATTGGTTGAGAGGCCACTAAAATTGTATACTGTGAATGAAACAATTCAGGATTATTTCGAGATAAAAAAGTATTTCGTGATGATGGTTTAAAATACAAAAACATTGATTCGCAATAGGCGGAACTAAAAGAATGTAGTTGGGAAAGTAAGAGAAGCTCCATCGGCCTAGAAACAACTGGATAATGAGACCTCTGCGAAAAAAACAGATTCCGATTCATTGAAAAAAATTAGATCAATGCACTCATCTAATCGGTTTCACGACACAGTAACAGTGATCTGTAAGGAAAAGGCAGCTAATAGAAATATGATCGGGAAATTAGCGGGAGTGTACCTAAATTCTATATTTTCAGAGTTGTAGAAGTGATATGAAAATGTCGGAAAACTAACTATCGAGACACAGCTGAACCTACTGAAATGATTCGATGTCGGATAGACGAAGGAAGATATAACTGTAAGGAGAAAATGAATGAATGAAGACTGAAGTCAAATGTTCATCTACCCATCTCCTTCTGCCGACACACCTGGATTTTTACATTCCCTGGGAAAATGGCAGGTGTCCATCTTTCAAGCAATCAAGCAATAAACTATGTAGGAAAACTGATTTGAACTGTAGATATTGACGTGATGGTGAAGGCACAAATGAAGAAAGACGATGGAGAAAGGAAGGAGGCCGGCGTCTCTATGTCACTGCATGAAAACTGCAAAAACGCGTAACTTGAAAATTAAGAACACTCCAAGCGCTTGAATATAGTTTGATTGTGTTCTACAAAAGTATGGACGGACTTTCAGCTCGAATGGACAATTTTGAACATGATTCAGAGTTTTTCGAAGAACCATTTTGGATTTTTCAGTTTGGGTGCTTCTGAACGATTACCAAACTTGTGAATCAATCATTGTGGGAGCTGGAAAGAGTAAGAGAAGAGATCATGATGTCGTATCCAGGTTCGCTCGAAAACCCTATTCGAAAAACCGGAATTCCGAATTTTTTCTCGATTTTTTTTTTCGGAAAATGGGATTTCTGATTTTTTCTATCGGAAGTCGGATATCCGATATATTCCGATATTTTCACGATGTTTCTTTTTTTCAAAAATTCAATTAATTTTACCCGTAACTGACAATCTAAAGTTGAAAAGCAGCAAACATTTACATAAAATAACAAGATTAAGAAAGTTCCCCAGCGGAAAATTTTATCCGATTTTTGTTTCGTTAAGAAATAATTCTTTAAAAAACCTGAAAAATTGGTAAATCTGATTATCGGTTTTCGACTCCGAACAAGCCTGGTTCGAACCAAATGGAATTTTTCTTTTCGAATATTCAGAATACGAGACCCTTAAAAATGTCCGGCAATTATTCGATCAGAGATTGTGAAATTCATATTCGAGTCAACTAATTTTCAAGTTTCCGCACGAAAAAATTTCACTTTCTTATGTCAACCTTTAGAAATCTAAATTTCTCATTATTTGGCTAGTCCTAAAACATATGTATTTTAGTCTAGACCAGTGATGGGAGGAATTTCCATTTCCGTTTCCGTTTCCGTTTTCCGTAAAAACCGCCATTTTTTTCACAGCGGAAACGGAAAAAAAATGTAAAAAACAATGAAAACATCAAACTGAAATTGGCTTGAAAAAACGCATAGAAAGTGATGCAAATATGGTCTTTAAACGTTAAAAGTGTATATTTTTATGTTTGAAGGGAAAAAATCCTGAAAAAAAGACGAAAAATATAAATTTTTGTTTCCGTTTTAGTATTCCGTTTTCCGCCCGATTTTTGAATATTTTTTTCTGTTTCCGTTTCCGCGGAAAAAAAATTACGTTTCCGTTTCCGTAAAACTGAAATTATATTTCCGTTTCCGTTTTCGTTTTCCGTATTTCGGAAAAATGCGTTTCCTCCCATCACTGGTC
Source organism: Caenorhabditis nigoni (assembly GCA_027920645.1). Classification (NCBI taxonomy): domain Eukaryota; kingdom Metazoa; phylum Nematoda; class Chromadorea; order Rhabditida; family Rhabditidae; genus Caenorhabditis; species Caenorhabditis nigoni. The sequence goes on from CP115869.1 coordinate 9,285,877, forward strand.
TAGACCACAGGATGTGAACAGACGCACACATTCTGATGTACATCTGCTACCTGCTCTGCCCCTACGAGAAAAGAGAGAAGGAGGTAAAAAGACCGGAACAGAGAGGTCAACTGCCAAAGGGACTGGACATGTGTGATATTTCGCTCAATGTCTCCCCCGTCATAATTTGCCATACATACTGCGTGTTCTCGTTCAGCATGGTGTGTGTGTCTCTCTCTCCTCATTTCTGTTTTGCACAACTATTTGTCTTTAGCGTGCGTTCTTCTTTTTCTGGTCAACAATGACCAGGAGAATGGTCAGTAGTTCTCTTGCCAGTTACTTTTTATAATCGTTTCGGCTTTTTAATCCCATTTTTCGTCGTCAATTCATTCTTAACGCACTTTCTCAGATAGATCAGAAAAATAAGCCGCTCTAAGTGGCTATTTTCAACTTTTAAAAAATTTGTATTTTGAAAAAAAAAAGATATATTTTAAAAAAATTGAATTTTGAAGCAAATTTATATTTTGTAGATAATTTTAGATTTTGAAGTTATTTTAGGAATTTTATAAAACTCAAAAAAAAATATCAAAATCCGAACCAACTAGAGCCAAATACACAGTAATGGCCAATAAAATGAACCAAAATACAATTTTCATTTGATTTTCGGTCATTTGGACCAATTTCAGAAGTTTTGAGCGCAGATGCTGAGTTTCCGATCTTTTTTTTTTTAATTTTGAAGGGTCTCCGAATATTTTGAATCATAGTTTTCCATACTCTTGGAAATATCTGAAAATCAATTTAAAAATACGTTTTCATTGGGAGATTGAAAGCAAAATATTTCGTTTTTCTAACAGTTCAAGAGAGGAGGCTACCTTACTTTGGGGCTATATTGAATATTATCCTCTTATTTTCTCATTTTTTTTCCTTTTCCAACGATTTTCAGTTTTTCCAACGTAGATCGAAGAAAAAATAATTTCAAACGCTGAAAACCATCGAAAAACGGTAGAAATCGTCAAAAAATTGATAAAATGGAAAATAATATTCAAATATTTATTCAAAAAATGTATATTTATGCAAAAATTTTTCCTTTTTGTGACTGGTGGATTGGTGGATAAAAAGAAAAAAGTGTATTATCATGAATTAGATGTAGGGTGACATGTTTTTTCTGGCATTTTTTTGTCGGTATCGTTTTCAAAACTGCATCTTACCATTGCTCATCTCATTTTTAAAAATTTCAGATTTACACCTCACAAGCATCAAACATGTCTAATTCGGCAAATTCCTCCAGCCAGCCAGTATGTTTATTTTCTGTATCCTTCTAATTATATGTGTTTTCGTTGCAGAAAAGACGCCGAGGGAATGTTCGCGAACCAACCCATTTGTCACTTCTTCGCGAACTTAATGAGGATAAATCATTGGTGCTCAGCAACTTCCAAGACTGGGCGAATAGAGTGAACAACTTCGATGAAAAGGAGAGTCTTCTGAAGATGATTCCAGATTTGGAATCCGCTCACGGTTTAATTGGAAACATACTGGTTTCTGTAGAAAAAAAGGAATTGTCTGTTCCAAAAAAGTTCTCTGAATTTTGGAATTTTTTCAATGGTCGTTTCAATAAGGAACAACTTGCCAAGCATGCGCTGATTGCTGGCATTTTGAAGAGCATTGAAGGGAAAATGGGCGAAGCCGAGGAGGAATTCAAAAGCTGTCAAAACGTTGAAGAGCCGCCAGCTAAGAAAAAGTAAGCTCTATTTTCAATGATTCTAAATATAGAAAATTTCGTAATTTTTGATGAATATTAGATCCGGATTATTTTATACACCTTTTCACATTTATTCAGTGAGCGTAGTGGCTTAATTTACGAAAATTCAAATTTTGAATTCATGGCTTACTTTGGTTTTTTTAAAGTTTTGTTAATTACGAAAAATCCTAAAAAGAATCTATACGCAAATTGAGACTGACTGTTTTTAAGTTAATTTTTCCTTTTTTTCAGGGGCGATGCGAATGGAAATCAAATTAATGACGCATCGAAAGCAGCTTCAATTTCTTCAATTCCGATTGGAAACAAAATTGGCCAGGAAAATCAGATCCGTCTCTCGTTTGCTGGGACTGCTGACAATTCAGAAAACCATGTTGCACTGACCAGAAATGCGAAGTGAGTTTTTTATTTTGAATTATGGAGGTTTATATACAGTCAGGTGTTTTAGGACTACAGTAATCGAAAGTCTCTCTGCACACCGCCTCATAATGATAGCACCACCCTGGAAAATGAAAAATCTCAAGTTTTTTAGGGAACAAAATTGAGAATTATTTGTTGGAATTCGTTAAAATAGTTGTAAACAATCTATTCTGACAGTCTACACAAAAATTGATGTCTCTATTCAACTTTAAGAAAAAATTATTTTCAGAAATTTTTGTCATTTTCAGGGTTTTCGGAATAAATCGTGAATAACTTTGCTCCTGGGTAAACTTTTGAGCTGAAATTGATAGGAAATACTTTTACAATGGTCTGGAGTATCTACTAGTTTTTTTTATGTTATGCTGAGCCGTCGTTTCTGATTTAGGAAAAACTGAAATTTCGAAAACGAACCTTGAAATTCGGTGAATCTGATTTTCTTTAAAAAATTGGATTTTACAAGTTGAAATCATTTTTCCGTACAGAATAACAACTTCGAAGGCAATTTTGGTAACATAGAACATCTTCCGAACATTTTATACACCTTTGAAAAATATTCATTGTGGAATATTTGTTCATTTCAAAAATCGAGTTCAGTCGCGAGCTACCAGAGCTCATGAGTGCCTTGACCAATTGTAACATGATCACGAATTCACTCAAGATGTTTCCTATCAATTTCAGCTCAAAATTTCACCCAGGAGCAAAGTTATTCTCGATTTATTCCGAAAACCCCGAAAATGAAAAAAATGTCTGAAAATAATTTTTTCTTAAAGTTGAATAGAGACATCAATTTTTGTGTAGACTGTCAAAATAGACTGTTTTACAACTATTTTAACGAATTCCAACAAATCATTCTCAATTTTGTTACCTAAAAAACTTGAGATTTTTCATTTTCCAGGGTGGTGCTATTATTATGACGCGGTGTGCAGAGAGGCTTTTGGTTACTGTAGTCCTAAAACACGTGACTGTTACTTGATTCTAGGGACATATAGGTTTTTTGGGATGCTGCATCGAATGGCATTAACCGTTTTTCTCTGAGTTTTTCCTTTTTTTCAGGGGCGATGCGAATGGAAATCAAATCAATGACGCATCGAAAGCAGCTTCAATTCCTTCAATTCCGATTGGAAACAAAATTGGCCAGGAAAATCAAAGCCGTCTGTCGTTTGCTGGGACTGCAGACAATTCGGAACCCCAGGTTGTACTGACCAGAAATGCGAAGTGAGTTTTTAATTTTGAATTATGGAGGTTTATATTTATACATTATCTTATTTTCAGAGGCGCTCATGATACCGATGAAAAGGATTTTGTTTCCGGTGAAGACCTCCCAAAAATCTTGAATAAGATTGAAAAAGACCTCGAAGGGTACGGACACATCATTAAGGGATTCCACTTAAAATCCTCTGCTGGCAGTGCGGAAATGGCTGGAAGAGCAGAACGTGACCGGAGATCGTTATTGCGCGTCATCAGAGATCTCACCAACAATTTTATTGGAATCAAGGCTTCAGAAGCTATACAAGAATTGAGGGGAACAATCGAAAAGCAACCAGCGTCTGTTAAAAACCATTGGATTCATTTGGTTAATGCAATTGGGAGCATTTTTGATGATGTGAAGACAAACGGAATCCAATTGGACGCCATTTTGAAGTTAGTGTTTTTTGTGTGTAATTTTTCAACAGTTTCCATGAGAACACCTTTCAAGACCAGAATCTAGAAACATCACCAACTGAGATTAATAGGAAAAGCAACGTATTTCCCTCGTAAGCGGTCTGATATGTTTATTATAATAGCTCATGAACATATCTTGGTTTGTCTTGTTTTCAGAGGTGCCAGTAATGCAAAGGAAGTGAGGAACAATGTTTTGGAAATCCCAAAAATCTTGGATACAATCGAAAAGCTTCTCGAAGCGTGCGAATATAGTATCAAGGCATTTCAAGTGCTCCACAATCCTGGCAGTGCAGATATTGCTAATAGGGTAGAAGGAGCTCGAAATACATTATTGGAGTTCATTTCATACGTCCGGAACAATTCTGTCGGATCGGCAGCTACAGAAGCTGCGCAAAGAATGGAAAAAACAATTAAAGAGCAAACACCACTTGCTGATAAGAATTGGGTTTATTCGGCGAATGGAATTCAGACAATGTTTGAAGATGTGAAATCACGCTGGAACCAAATTCACGCGATTCTCAAAAAAAGGTGCAGTATTTTTGAATATCATTTTGGAATAGTGTTAATTACCGTATTTCCTCTAATAGAAGCCCATCTCTATTTAAAGCCAACCTCTAATAGAAGCCCACCCGCAAGGTGCTTCGAAAAATAGAAGCCCACCCTCTAATAGAAGCCCTGGGTTTTTCTCAGTTTTTGAATTTCTCGATATCTGATCTACAGAGTTCCTAAATATTGAATTTTGAGTTTCTGAAATCTCAGAATTTCATAAATTTGGAAAATTTGAGTTTAGGATTGCAGAATAAAAACTTCAAATTGAAAAAAAAAGAAAAACACCGAAATTCAGAGTTCTTAACTTCCGAAATGTCAAAATTCTGATTTTTCGAACAAATGTTTTTTTGAAAATTAATCATTGAAAAATACGAGGCCCACCCTGAGAGAAGGGTTGAAAAATAGAAGCCCATGGGCTTCTATTCGAGGAAATACGGTATATTACCTATCAATACCGCTAGTAGAAAAAACGTTTACAGACCTTCAAACAGTTCCACATCTTCTTCTATTCCGGCTACAAAACAACCGGCGCCTGGACTCAACGAGATGGGAGGACTACAAACTACCGAAAATGGGAAGTTGTAATGTTTTCTATATATTTAAACCGTGTTGTGCATTGATTGTTCCTTTTATTCTACTCTTGGCGTTGTGACTCAGTTGTTCTATTTCCTTCGCAATCTTGTACAGAATTCCTATAAGAACATGTCGAAATTAATTTTTTTGAAGTTAACTCAATAAAGCACTCTTCCAATGAAAGCAATTCATCAAAATAAATCTCGGCTCAATTTTCAGAAACAGAGATATCCAAATCTCTTCAGGCGCCTTTCACTTTGTGTAGTTTGCTCAGAGTGTTGCTTTGGGAGGTTCTTCAGATTCATATTCTCGATAAAACGCTTCCGTTTCCATGTTTTTGATTCAGCAATAAAATTATTGACGATTATTACAGGCTAACCCCTATTCTTAGTGAATTTTGACATGTCATAGGGCACATCTATGGTCAAACTTGATGAAAACGGGGTGGTACGACAGATTGGAGATTTTCCAAAATGAAATAGTAGCAAAATGAAATGTTCCTGAATCGAAATACTTCCAAATTAAAATAGTTACGGAATGAAAACTGTCCTAAAGCAGAAAAGGCGGAAGCGGAATTGTCCTGAAGTAGAATTGTCCCGTTTTGGACAGCTGTTAGCAATAGAGCGCGCATGCATTCAAATGCAGAACAATTTTTTTCGGCGTTTTTTTTCCAATGAAAAAGGTAAATTAATGATTTTTATGTGTAATTTTATTAGTTTTTCCATAAAAATCATTATATTTATTCTTCATTCAATAAAAAAAAACAAAGGAAAAATGAACAAAAATTGATGGAAATGAGCAAAAACTAGAAAAAATGAACAAACTTCGATGGAAATGAGCAAAAACTAGGCAAAATGAACAAAAATCGATAAGACAATGAAAAATTGGTGACAAAATTCAAGTTAAACAGCGGTTGCGAAACAAATTGCATCGAGGAAATTAATTCCAGCAAGAGGATGATTTGGTGGAGCTGGATCATTCTCAAGAACCTTCAAGATCTTTCTGTCCTTCAACAGATTTGTGAATGTTCGAGTTTTGTTAACTTGGTGGTTTGGATTTATTTTTAATTCTCCAATGTCATGTCTTGTATGTCGATCTTCTATCAAAATTTTCGCTAGAACGTCTGACATTTTTACCACACTCATTCCATTCTTTCCAGTTACAACTTTCTGAAATGTGAAATTGATATTTATCTTTTTTTGAAGCTTATACCGAAATCGTTCGATGCCAGACTTCTACTGAATTCGTCGTTCTGTGAATGCCATGGAGAGTTCTGAAATTACAGCTCCACTGTGTTGACGGAAATCTCGCAGCAGCCGTCATGTAATTTCGCTCCAAGTATAATAGAAAACCTGAAAAATTAGAAATGTTGCTGAAGATAGCTTAACAAAATCCTCACTGTTTAATTCGGCAGGTTGATTTACAGGTATAGTTGTGAGAAGAAGATTGTAGTACTGCTCAGTTTCAGCTGGTGGAATGAAAGCAATCGCTTTAAGACGAGGCCAAAAATCCAATATACTGCCGCCTGGAATGATTAAATTTTCAATTTTTTACAGCTTTCCGACTCACCAATAAATTCTTCATATACTTTCAGTTTCTCAGCTTCACGACGCCAGTTTTGAAATATGTGGAAGAGGCATCCCTCAATCGAGATATTCTGGAACTCCTTCGAGAACGCATTCTTGATAGCTTGTTCATAATCACAAATCATCATTTCTGGTTCCCAATTGGCTAAAATCGGATGACTTTTCAGAATTTGAATGGCCTTTGTATATGTTTGTTCTTTTTTATCGGTAAGAAAACAATAAGCAAGTGGTCTCACAGCAGTACTCGACACCTGAAATATACTATATTATAAAGTAAAAACCCCCAAAAAACCAACATATGAATGAATCGTAAAAAGTTGGGTGAAGCCAGTTGGAGACACATCAAAAGTTCCATCTGCCAGCACAATCTTCGAATCACAGAGAACATCGAGACAATCTTCGGATGCAAAAACAATTACTCGAGAATTTCCAAACGTTTCGTCTGCGAGAAGAAACTGTTCGCCATTTTTGGTTTTTTGGAATTCTTGAGAAATGGGTCCTCCTTTGTTCATCTCCACTGTTGCTACACTACATCTTTCTTTCGCTGCATAAATCACTTTTCTTTGAGCGTCGTAGGTACCAGCTGCAAGTGAAACAGCTGGTGAAAACTGAGATCTGACGTCATCGATGACGGTTCTTGGTGTTCCAGTATTTGCAGTTTTCTTGAGATCTTGGCGAAACATGAAAGACTGAAACAACGTTGTGGATTTTTCATGATTATATATAAACTAACATTAGATCTGATTTGATCTTTGTCGTGTCGTTCGTGCGGACTCTTCACAGTGAAACTTTTGTTGAATGAATCGACCCAAAAAGCGCCGCCACATCTCGATCTTCGATTTCTGAATAAATATATGTGTTTTCCCAATGAAAGATATGTATTCACGTACCTCTCAGTGCAATAGTAAAGTTTTAATCCGTCGTTTTTTCTCGTTCTGATATATCGCATTGCATAGCCATCGATCAATTCAATGGGTCGATCTTGACGAGACATACCTGAAAATTTTGTTTTTATGGGTTATTTTTCAAATTTTTCTTCGAAAAACGTGTAACATTACACACAAAAAGCATTCATTTTCCTTTTTCATTAAAAAAAAACGCGAAAAATAATATTTTTCGCATATGAATTCATGCGCGCTCTATTGCTAACAGCTGTCCAAAACGGGACAATTCCACTTTGCGCATTTCAGTTCCCTCCACTTTCTACTTCTTGACAGTTTTGCTTTTGCACAGTTGTCAATTTGGAACTATTCCGATTCAGGAAAATTTCATTTTGCTACTATTGCAATTTGGGAAATCTCCAATCTGTCGTACCACCGAAAACAGCCCACCCAGGAGTAAACCTGATAAATGAAAAGTCTAATTTTCTATTTTTCCCATTTCAGATCTGTGATTACACACAGGACTCGATCGAAAAAGTTCATCGCGTGTTTTGAGGATGTGAATGATTTGAAAAAGGGATTGATAATTGTCTGATACTGCTCAAAGGATTTTGATAATGAAACTTAATGAATAATCTTTTGTTGTTTCCCACAATGAGGAGAGTTGAATATCATTTATTAACAGATTCCTGTCGAAAAATGATATTTTGAAGGTCCACACACTTTAAAAAATGGTATCCCCCTATCTTGCTCATACCACAATTCAGATGATAAAGCTATAGTGCCGGTCTTAAATATATGAGAAAAGCATCTTTCAGTTGATTTAGACCATACATGTCGCGGGCCGGAGCAGGTTTTGAGGAAAAAAAATTTTTAAGTCATTTTTTTGAGGGAAATCGGAATTTTTGAGAGAAGTTTATCAATATTTTCTCATTTTCAGCTTTAAGGAGGGTTCTGGGCTAAATTTCTTATTAAATGATCATTTTCACCAAACTTGTATCAAGAATCAACAGAAAATTTTTGAAATATTTGAAACCCGTTCAGGCCGAAACTTATGTTAGCAAATTTGATTTTGACCATTTTCAAAACTTTTTTTCAAAATGGGCAAAAACACAAAAAATGGAGTTTGGAAGAAAGTTTCTATAACAAGAAGACTAGTACACTTGTTTTTTTTCTCAAGGTGGGCTCCTATTTTTCAACAATTTATTTTCAAAAAATGATTATTCAAAAATTCAGAAATTTGACAATTCGTAAGTAAAGAATTTTGAAATTCAGGGTTTTGGAAAATTTGAAACTTACATTCTGCAAATCTACATTTCAAAGTTCTGAATTTATGAAATTCTGAGTTTCCAGGATTTCAAAATCCCAAATTCAAGAATTTTGAAACCTCGGAAAAATTCTAGAATTCTCAAAACCTGAAACACCGAAATTCAGGAATAAGAAAAAAAAGAAAGGTTGTCAGGATTGTCAAGTTCTAAATTCACATCATCAAAAATTCTGTAATTTTTAATTGTTAAACCTCTAATAGACCGTCACCTCTAATTGAACGTCACCCCTAATAGACCGACACGGGAAATTGCATTCTAAAAATAGACCGACAGCCTTTATTTGAACGACAGCCTCTAATACACCGACAGCCACCCTTCCCTAAAGAGCGACACCCTTTCCAAAACTACTGTAGCGACGCAAACACAAGACATCCGCGCGTGAATCTCGAATCTTTTTTCTCCTTTTTTTTTCCTATTTTTCAATGTTTTCTTTGTAATTTTCATTGATTTTTGGTGCGGAAAAAAACTTTTCAGATTAAAAATGAGCTCATCAGACAAATTAGACGGCGAAAAATCAGTAGAAGTACCGAAAACAACTTCAGTGGATTGTCGATGCATGGAAAAGTCTCCCAGATGAATTGATTAAAAAATCATTGAAAGGATGCGCTCTAACAATAGTCCCAGAAGGTTCCGAAGATCATTTGATTCTCTGTTTCAAGACAAATTCGGAAAGTGGATTGGATGCATTAAAAAAAAGCACGCATGGAACGATCATTGGAGGAATTGGAAGATCTGATCGAAGAAGTCGACCTCAGAGAGGAAGAATATCAAGAAGATAGTGACTCTTCTCTCATTTTTGATTAAAATTTTGTTTTTTTTAACTGCTTGTTGATCTTTTTGTTGCTCTTTTTCTGATAAAATTCTTGTTGTGTTTGGTTTTTTTCATTGAAAAATAGAACGACAGCCCCTAATTGAACGTCACCTCTAATAGAGCGACAAGAAAAAAGTCGTTTAAAAAATAGAGCGACATGTCGGTCTATTTGAGGTTTTACGGTAATCTATTTTCTCTCAAGCTCATATGAACTTCTATTAGAGGAAGTAGGGTAGTTCAATTATCCTTGGCATGATTTCCCCAGCAAAAAGCTAAATCACATACGTAACTCTATTCTAATTCATAATTCAAATCTTCCTAACAAAGTATCGCAGACATTTTGTCTGTGTAATGCTATCTAATACATGTCCTCCTCCCACCCCCCCCCTCTTTTTTCTTCTTCTTCCTCTTCCTCCTCCAAAAGTGCACCCACAGAACAAAAAACCTAGGTGGCTGTGAAGGCCTCCATTCGCCTCCTTCTCCCTCTCCCTCCTAATGCCTCCTTTTCGAAACAATGCAATGACCGTGACGTCATGCTAATCAATTCGCGGTCACTTTTTTCGTTTTTTTGCAGCGAATTTTTGAAATTTGAGAAGAGTTTTCACGGGAAACTTGTCTTCTTGAATCGCTCAATGTTTTCCTACTGTCAACGTCTGTTTTTTTTTGTTCTGAACTATCTTGGAGCTATTCTTCTCCCGGTAAGACAACTGAAATATTGTTCCGTCATTTAAAAGCCGTTTTTTCGTTCTCGAAACGTTTCAAATGGGAGTTTTTTAGCGTTCTTACTCACACATAGTCTGCGTCTCAGTTATTTTAGGTTGTTCTTTGCAAGTGTCCTCTATTTCCTTCTTTTGGCAACTTTCACTGACCAACACGCTAATACACAGGCGTCGGTCGTTGTCTTTGTGTGTCTGCGTCTCCTCTAGCTAAAAGTTGTCATAATTCTCAGTATATTTTTTAGCTGCCTTGATATCTATCTAAATTTGTCCTTTTTGATATCATTATGGCCACTTCTGCAAACTTTCTTATTTTAATGCTGTTCTTTGGTTTTTTACCATGAAATATAGAGCTTGTGAACAGTGAGTACCGTTCATTCACTCTTAAACGTTTTTGAACGCATTTTTGAAATCTGAAATAATAGTTTGCTGATGTTCTGATGAATTAGATCAAACAGAACTAGTCGGACCAACTTCTGAACCATTTTTTGACGAATCCCATGAAATTCGGTTGATTTTTAGAAAAAAACAAGTTTTCTAAAATTTCATTTTTCCGTTCCGTCTCTTTCTGAGCAAAATTTCCATAGTAATAAGTTGAAAAGTCAGAATAATAAATTTTTGAATTATTCTAAAAATCTCGTAGTATTAATATTTAAGTTTATTTGTCTTCTCAATCTCTCACTATCAATAATTAAAACCGAAATTCAAAATTCCGTTGTTCGTCATATTCCATTATAAATAATATCTGACACCACCTTCTTCTTTTGTTTTGCATTCTCTCGTCTTACCAATCCAAGTAGAGTTTCGGTGCGAATTGACCAACCGTCTGCATATTTCCAGTTGTCAGAGGTCAACTTGTCTTTCGACCAACCTCTGTGTTCTGTGTTCCCCCTTTGCACGTTCTCTCCCACAATTGTTCACCTAATCCTTGTCTAATCTTCTCTTTTCATGCCTCCCGCATATGAGATGGCATGTGTGTCCTCTATTCCCTTCTGTTGACAACTGTTACTGCACACAGGCATCGTTCGTTTTGTTTATGTGCCTGCGTCTTTAGGCTATGCTCTGGTAAAAAAGAACTATAATTCTGATTAGATTTTTTGGCTGCTTTGATATTTGTAATTTTTAAATAGGGTTATGATCACCAATACAAACTATTTTGTTTCATTTTGTCCTTTTGGTTTAAAATTGAATACCGTATATTCCTTTTGATTATTTGAACGGACCTCAAAGGTTCAGAAAATAGTTGACAACTTTTCTGTTGTTTTGAGAAATTAGACTAAACAATATCAGTCGGACCGCCCGCGACTGAACTGACTGTGTTTTTGAAACTTTTACATACAATTTAGGTAATTTCCAAAGAGAGAAGTGTTTTCTTAAAACTATTTCTTGTAGATTTATGCATCATTTTTTGTACGTAGCACATTAATTTGCTCAAAATTCACACCACTATGAAACTAGCAGGTTTCTCTGAATTTTTTAAGTAAAATTCCCGTACAGACAGACAGACAAACACACAGACAGAAAAGTTTCCATAGTAAGAAATAGATAAGCCAGAATTATAGAACTACAGCGTTTTTTGAACTTTTCCACAAGTCTCGTATTATGTATGCTTGATTTTACTCTTCATCTCAATCTTTAATGATTTTTTTCACTCAAAATTCAGAACGTTTTTTTTTTGAGGTTCGTCATATTCTCTCTATTTTACATCTCATTTGTCATCTTCATATACTTTTTGCATGGTCTTTTCAATTTTTCAAAATCTTACCTAACCAAGTGGGGTGTTCGGTGTGAATAGACCCTCCGTCTGCATATTCCCATCTGTCAGAGGTCAACTTGTCTTTGGACCAAATCTCTGTTGTCTGCGTTCCCCCATTGCACGTTTTCTACCGCAATGATTCACCTAATCTCGTCTAATCTTCTGTCTTTTCATGCCTACCGCATATGAGATGGCATGTGTGTCCTCTATTACCTTATGTTGGCAAATGTTACTGACCAACACACTAGCACACATGCATGGGTCGTTTTTTTATGTGCCTGTGTCTCTCACCGAGATTCTCGTTAAAAGTTTATACTATTCTGGTTAGAAATGTTTGCTGTCTTAATATGTGTCTTAATTTGTAAATTTTCAAATATGATTGACCACCAATACAAACTATGTTTTTTCATTCAGTTCTTTTGGTCTCTGTACCATTAAATTAAGAGTAGTCAAAGGCTGACTACCGAAGATGAGCGGAATTTCTTAATCTTCATTTCTTCTTCCTTCTTCCGGATTTTTAATTTTTCGTTCTTTTCTACTTATTCCTTATTTCTGATTTATTCTCATTCTTCCGGTCAATTCGAACAGTTTGAATGTTGACATTAAAAACTGAAAAACATTCTCTTACCTAGAAACAACACTAAATGCCGTTTAATGCATTCTGAATTCTTCTTTTATAAATTTCACCGAAACACTTCAAATACAATTCAGTTTTTTTAAATTTTGTCCCTTATTCCTAATACCCTCTTCCTTCTTCCTTCTGTCTTGTTTCAGGTTTTATGTCTTTATCCCTTTTTCCTTATTCCTTATTCCGGATTTTCAAAGTATTTATCAGGCTCATCTCTACTGAATACCGTATATTTCTTTAATTTTCTATTTCAAAAACGAACTTCAAAGGTTCAAGAAAAATTGAGAAACTTGTACTTTGCAAAAAAACAGACAGACAGAAAAGTTTCGGCTCTTTATGATTTAACGGGGGTTTAAATAATTAAAGGGGGTTTAAATAATAGACGGGGGTTTTGAAAAATTAAAGGGGTTTTGCGAATTAAAGGGGGTTTTCAAAAGGTGTTAGAGTCATGGTTGGGGAAGTCCCCAAAATGTTCCAAAGTGTTACAGTTTTTTGTATTTTGCTTATTTCAGTTGATTTAGTCTTTTCTGAAACACTAGTTGATAGAGTACATAGAACTTGGGTACATATGGAAATCAAACTCGAGGCTACATCCAGCAGAGTTATTGAACTTGCAGCCATATTTCAGATGTCCCAGATGAAGGAAACAATGTTTCAGCCTAAGCCTATATTCCACCAAAGTTTTCTAAACTAAAAGTTGTCTCCACTTTTCTTGGACTGAAATATTAGTCCGAAATTAAAAATTGGTTTGGTACAAAGTGAGTGAAATTTTGATTTCACGACGAATTGGATAATATTTTCATGTAAAATTTTTGTTAATTGTAGGCTTTTGCTGAAACATTGTTTCCTTCATCTGGAACATCTGAAATATGGCTGCAAGTTTAATAACTCTGCTGGATGTAGCCTGGGGTTTGATTTCCATATGTACCCAAGTCCTATGTACTCTATCAACTAGTGTTTCAGAAAAGAATAAATCAACTGAAATAAGCAAAATACGAGAAACTGTAACACTTTGGAACATTTTGGGGACTTCCCCAACCATGACTCTAACACCTTTTGAAAACCCCCGTCTAATATTTAAACCCCCGTTAATTCTCAAAACCCCTTTAGATTTTCAAAACCCCCGTTTATTTTTCGAACTTTTTTTAAACCCCCGTTAAAAATTTAAACCCCCGTTAATTTTTTAAACCCCCGTTAAATCATGAAGAGCCAAAGTTTCCATAGTGAGAAGGACAGTACGTCTGTGTTTTTTTCAATACTTCATATTCTACTTAATGAAATCATTTCTAGCACGATTTCCCAAGCCAGACAGCTGAGTCGCATACTGTAAAACCTGTGATAGAAGGGTCCCTTAACTTTTGACTTCAAGCCAATTTATCTCGATTCCTCTTGAAAATACGAAAAAGTTGTCAACTGACTTTTACGGCAACCCTATTCTATTTCATGATTTCAATTTCGTTAACTTTGCTCACAAAATGCTTGCACAACAGTTTTTCTGTCATACTTTCGAAATATATCTATGAAAACTTCATTTGCTTTGTCAACCTCTCACTAACAATTTAAAGAAACTGGAACTCGAAATTCCTTTGCTTGCGGTTCGTCTTATTGTATACTCTCATCTGACATTCTAGTATTCCACTTTGTTGCATTTTGTTTTATGAACAATCCAAGAAGGATTTCTAGTGCGAATAGACCCTCCGTCTGCATATTGCCAGCTGTCAAAGGTCAACTTGTCTTCCGACTACCTCTGTGCTCTGTGTTCCTCGTTTGCACGTTTTCTCCTACATTCGTTCATCAATCGGTTACCTAATCTTGTCTGATCTTTTGTTTTTTCATGTCTACCCGGATATGAGATGGCATGTGTGGTGTAATTGGGGGAAGATGTACAGTATATGACTCCCGGGAAGGTTGATTCTTTCGACTTGTTTCGTTTGGAGAAAAGACAATACGTTTTCCGTTGGTTCGTGTGATCATTCTAATGTAACGCTGTGCAATTTAGTTTGTTTCCACTTTTTGTAGCTATTTTCTTTCCCTGTTCCCCACCTTCTCGTTCCCACCTTTTATAATGGATTATCATTTTCCTAATTTTCTGTCTTGCAACATTTTCTTATCCATATTCAGCTTTTTTTTTCAGACCGCCGTTTTCACAAAGGATGCCTCGCAAAATGATTTCCGTTCATTCCATAAAAATGAAAAAGATGAACCAGGTTCGTTAAATTTTGCGAAACTTTCGAAAGTGTAATCATTTGCAGTCGGTTGAAAATGCAATCACTGATCTTCTGGATATCACTGAATGCAAAGTGGAAGAGCTCAAAAAAATGCCTCCGAGCCTTCTTCGAGATGAATTTCTCCACGAAGTCCCAGAAGGTGTAAAATTGCTGGGGCAAAGTGTCGAGGAGGCTTGTAAAGATGCAGGTCGAAGCTTAAGAAGTTTTGTTGCAATGATCAAAGAAAGCGAGTTCCCAACTATGTTTCAAATAGCCAAATGGCAACGAAAAAATATGAAAGACGCTCTCAAAGAGTGTGGATTTCTCAACGGTCTTCTTGAAGCCAACCCGACCGCGGCCCTCAAAAATATGGACCGTTTGAGGGCAACAGTGAGCAAAACGAAAGAAGATCTCCGTCGTCAATGTCGAATTCTTCAAGATATTTTTGCTGAGCTGGTTTCAACGACAAGGAACGTCATCGACGAACAGAAAAAAAGAGAGAAGTATCTTCAAACAAGAGAGCACACTGATATTGAAGTTGATGATAATCGAGTGGAAGAAGATGATCCAATGTTCAGCCCTTATGACGAGCCACCAAGCAAAAAACTGTAAGTTAATTTCATTATTCCATCATTTAACGTTTGAAAGTTTTCAGAAAAATTCGATTCGACATTCCACATGACTATTTGAGACCATCCACTTCTGCGACTCTAGCCAGAGAAGATCAAAGGTTGGTTACATTTTGTTCCAATTTCTAAGTTGGATATTAAATAACATAATACGTATTTCATAAAAAGCAATTTGCAGGTATCCAGAAGATATGGAACTACCAAACATTGGTGGCCTTTCGACTGGATCTTCTACAAAAAATCGTAATGTCGTCGCCTGTCAAGACATTGAAGATGCCAATGTTCCATTGAGGAATCTTCAACGTGCTTATGCTGACGAACAGAGGTTTTTGGGACATTTCAGTGATATGGAAGCAGAAATATTCGGCAAGGGGTAAGTTTTTTGTGAAGTTTCACTACCAAGAAATCTGAGGCCATATTCATGAAAATTTTTCTTGGAAAACCAATTTCTTTTCAAAAAGCAGCTGGAATATTTTCCAACAGGAAAATGGGAGCGTGAAAATGTACTGAAATTCATCCAAAAGATTTTCCGACTTTCAGGGTCAGAAAATGACTTTTGAACTAAATTATCTCAAAAACTATGATCTGAAAATTTCTCATATTTGGTCACAACACTTAAAATTCCTAGCTCTATCCAATCATGTGATTTGTGTCAAAAAACATAGTTTTTAAGTTGAAGAGCAGCAATTTTTGGGTTTAAAATTAGATAATAATGCACTTATACTATTCTATCAAGATACCACATTTTTAAAATCCAGGAATTTATAAAATTAACTGTAAACATAAATCGAAATTAAAATATAAGAATTTTCCAAAAAAAAAAAACGACTTTCCTACAATTTTCACGCCTTTTCAGTTGATTTTTGAAAAGAAAACGATTTTCCAAGGAAAATGTTCATGAATACGGTCTCTGGAATATTTTTTGAATGATATCCAAAAATAATTTTACTGCTAATTTTTGGAAAATTGTTTTTAAAAATGCAAAAAATTGTTTCAAGCGATTGGAATTAGTAAATAATAATTACCACTCGATTTTCGCCGCCTGTCGGCGGCTACAATCTCCTGGCTTCACTCAAAAAGTTAGAATCTCAAAACTGGGGAGAAGTAGAAGATTATGTTGTAGTTTACTGTATTGTCAACTTTCACAAATTTTTTGATTCAGTTGTTATTTTTCGAATTCAAAAAACTACTAACATTGGAATTTTCGAAACATTGAAAAGATTCAAAAGTTGATAAATTAAAGGGGACCAGAAAGTTTGAAGGACAGTTTGGGGGACGGTATAGCGCCGCGCTTTCAAAAGCCATCAGTTGGCAGTCGCCTTCGTAACACCCACTTCTTAAAACTCCTGGTTTTTGTCTATTATATCATGAACTTGAATCTCTAATATCAGTACTCCCCACTTTCCGAGTGCCAAAACTTCTGAGTTTTCAATTTCCGAATTTTCGATTTTCGCAATAGAATTTCGGAATGTCGTACTTTTTCTAATAGAAGCCTGGCATTGCAGTTTCTCTTTTTGGTAACTGCAAAGGTATTTATTTTTCAATTTTCCGATGATTTCCGTTAAGTCTTGTCGAGTTCAGAACACTCTGAGAAGGTGGTTGAAAAATAGAAGTCCATTTTGACTTTCTAATGTTTCGAATTTCGAACGAAGGTTTATTAAAATTTGAATTTTGGAATTTGATGATTTTCTTGAATTCTTGAATTTTCGATGTTCACATGTTCCTGAATTTAAGATGAATAAACTTTTCAAACTCTAAAGAATATTCCTATTCCGGAATTTCTGAAATTCTGTCTTTTTTCAATAGCCAATTTTTTTCCTTGACTGTTTCTAAGCCTATGGTTCTGCATCACATTGTAATTGTAGGGAAGGGGCTACAATGAATCTATCCATTTTTAAAGAGGCTTATCCTCTTTTTCGAGTCCAGTAGGGGCTTACTTTGAGTATTTAATAAATCAGGTGTCATGATGTTTGGCACCTCCAGAGCTGAACCTCCAATGTTTTCGCAAAGAAATCTTATAGGCAGTGATGTTCGGAACGGAGTTGAGAATTCCGGAAATTTTGAAATTTTTTTTCGGAAGTTTTTTGAACTGCGATATGTCGAAAGCGCACTCAGAAAACTTCTCGTGGGTCCCGACCGGAATTTTCTTAATTTTTGTTTTCGTTTTTAAAATCGGTTTGTCCATTTTTCTCGCTTTTGAGATATAAAAGTGAAATTCTGAAAATCAAAAAATCGGAATATTCCCAGATTCTGAAATTTCGAAACTTTGAAACTCAAAATTTTCGACATTCTGAAAAAATTTGCACTTGTTTAAGCCTTGTCGGAGCTTACAAAACCTCGTTCTATTCTTCCTGAACTTTGTTCTACTGTCCGGACGTGGCTTCAAATTCAAAAAAGGTAGGAAATTCCAAACAAATAATTGGGAAATCAAACAGAAAAAGTTTGATTTGGAAAACTGAATGTTAGAATAATTAGGAATTTTCAGAAAGATGTCCGTAAATAGAGCATTTTCGTTCTAGCTTTTCCTCGAAAATTCAGTTCCAAAGTTACTTTTTGATAGTGCAAACAGAAAAAATCAATAAGTTAATGTTCAGTGCATGCTCACGCTTCCATTTTACCCTTGGAAATAACTTAAAATGATTTTTGGAAAGAAAATGGCTTTCAGAGAAAATTATTCATGAATACAGCCTCAAAAAGTTTTGGAAGTATCTGAAAATAACGCCTGAAAAATGAGACGCACCATGAGACACATTTTTAATAGGCCCCAGAATCAAAACTTAAGTGATTCCCGAAAAAAACGAAAATTTCAAAAAATTTTAATTTTGAAAGTTTGAGCTCGAATATTTGTAGGCCGCACTTAAAAAGACCTAAAAACCATTTTGCAAAGTTTCATGAATTTTTAGTGAGTTTTAGAATAATTTTGAAAATTTCGATTCTCAACTCTAAAAGTTCCCTATTAGCTAGGGGGCCGAGGACACCATGGACGTGAAGCGCTCAGTAGTCCATGACTACATACCACACACCACTATAGGAGTCCCATGTTCCTCTGAGTTATTCAAGTAAATGTTCGAGACAGACAGACACACAGACAGAAAAGTTTCCTTAGTAAGAAGTAGATCACAACATTTTGCAGCCTAATTCGGCCTGTAAGCGCTAATAATTTTACATGATTTCTAATGAAAACTTGAAAGATGGCAATTTTTTCAATGTTCTGGGCATTATAGAAATATATGAAAATTGTAGATATGATCCGTTCAGTAACGTTTTGTTGTGAAATGAGCAACGTTAACCAATTTCCAAATTTAGAAAATTGTTTTTTTTTGGGCGATAGGATACTAAATTTCAACAGAATGGATTCTATTTCAGTTCTGCACGTTGAAACATTTGTTAACGCTATAATACAAACTTTTCGAAAAGTTCACAAAAAATTGAGGAGCTAATGTTCCGTAAAAGCCCATCCTCGGTTTTATGAATTAGCGATCCCAGAGAAAATTCTAGAAAGCTTTCCGGTCGACATTCCTTTGTAAAACTAGATTTTTCAGCTCGAATCAGTTTGTCGAGTGTGCGAACGGCGCCGATTTTGCTGAAAAGTTCAAAAGCCACGGATCGGATGTTCCATACTTGGTGAAAAAACTCGATGATAAATGCCAAATAGAAGTGCTAATCGGAGAAGAACCAATTGAATTGGGTAGAGTATTTAAGGGATTCTGAAGTAATAGACATAAGTGCTTTCAGACTACCATCGACTAGACCAACTGTCTCTGTCAACAACTCGCAACACAAATGAAATTAAAAACTTCTTCAAGAAAGCTGAAGCGAAGAGGAAGGTTATTGATACGTCAATGATCAACAAGTAAGCATCATATTGAAATTCAAACTTTATTTCAATATTTTTATTTGTTTAGGCTAAAAGTTGACGATTCAAATTTTGTGAGACACCGAAGTATCGGAGCTCACATCAAAGCTCATGATGTGGATTTTGGGCTGATGGAGAGGAACCGGAAAGGTTTTGGAGATGTCACAGAGAAGAACGATTTGCTGGGTTCAGCCCATTCTCTCGTCCTGGCTAGGCCAAGTTCGATGTCCAGCCTTCAATTCGAGCAAAATGGTTCAGCTTTCTACTATTATGTTTGTACTGGAAAGGAAGTGATGTATGTGAAACCGGCGACTATTGAAGATGTGGATCTCTACGAGAAAAAGAACGTTGTCGAGAAGGATAAATGGATTGTGCCAGAATTCGGAGACAACTTCTGCCGAATGGAAGTCAGTGCAGGACACATGGCTGTTCTTCCGACAGGATGTCTTTGGTTCTCTTTTGCTCAAGAGAAAACAATCGGAATTAAAGGAAACTTTGATACAATCGAGAATTTCCCCCTTGCTTGGAGGTAAATATTTATTTCATTCATTTCATATTTCTAAAAGTTTAATTTTCAGAATAGCAAAACTGGCTAGCCAAAATGTGGACAAGACTCGCCGATACTGGACCCTCTTGTTCAACTATGTTGAAAAGTTTTTCCACGATAAATATGAAGGAGAAGGTAATTGTGCATAACTTTAATTATGCGTAATTTTTAATAATCAAAGTGTGCATAATTTGCAATAAATTTAAAATTCAAAACGTGCAACTCTAATTTTTCTCTTTCAGAATACTCACGAGACTTGGGATTCATCTTGTTCGAAGAACTTTCCCAGCACTTGGGAGCACATACTTCTTACAAATCCTCCCGGAAACGAAAAGTTCTAAATTCTCTTGGAAATCGTTTGAGGAAAGATGGTTATCCAGTAAGTGTTTCAAGTTTTTTAAAATAATTTTTGAATTCATAAATTGCGTGTTCAAATCAGAGCTGGGCGTAAAGAATTTTTACGGAATCAGTGAAGCGTAAAACTGTGAAATTCACGGATTGAAAAATTTTGAAATTCTGTAAAAACTGTAAATCGGAAAAATTCGCAAAATTCATGTTTTTCACGTTTTCAATACAAACACAGAAGCCGTATTAATTAACGTTTTCCTTGGAAAATCGTTTTCTTTCCAAAAATCAACTGAAAAGGTGTGAAAATTGAAGGAAAATCGTTTATTTTCAGAAAACCCGTTATATTTTAACGAAATAACCATACTAATATCGATTTATGTTAACAGTCAATTTTATGAATTTTTGGATTCTAAAACTGTTGTATGTTGATAGAATAGTATATGAAGTGCATTGTTATCTAACTTCAAATTTAAAAATTGCTGCTTTTCAACTTAAAAACTATGTTTTTTGACACAAATCACATGATTGGATAGAGCTAGGAATTTTAAGTGCTGTGACCAAATAGGAGAAATGTTCAGTTTATAGTTTTCGAGAAAATTCAGTCCAAAAGTCATTTTCCGACTCTGCGAGCCGGACATTTTTTAAATGATGTTCATTACATTTTCACGCTCCCATTTTCCTTTTGAAAAATAATCCAGATGGTCTTTGAAGGTTCAGGTCAAAAAGGGGGGAAATGATCATAATGGTCAAAAAGGCTCAATTATCAGTACTGAACATTTGAGAATTTTGGCAAAAAGTATTACTTTTATGGTGCTCCGTGAAGCAAAAAAGCAGGAAAAATTTGTAGAACCCGTCAAATCACAGCCCTCATGTGAAGTACGCCAAAAATTTACAAAATTATAAAATGCCAAATTATTTCCTTTTTACAGGAACTGCCAATTCTCGAAGCCCCAAAAAGAGGCCACACTTTGAAAGTTGAGTCTGCAAGTGGAAGAGATATGATTGGTGCCGATGATTTCATGGATGAGCATTAAATTATACTCTTTTCTAAATTTGTTCTGTTATGTATACATCACATCTGTTTGTTTGATAACGTTTGTTTTTGTTTCACATTGTATTTTTCTAATTTTCCGCTTATATTTCTCTCAAACTTGATCTTTTTTTTCTTATTGCTTTAATCTTTTGTTTTTTGAAAAATTTGCACTTGATGGTATAATTTTTGCTACCGTATCTCGTATCAAGCGTTGTTTCATCGCTTCAAATATCTTTGTGACCTTTCTTCTTTCTCATCAATCTTCTTGTTACTTCTTCTCGTATTCAATTTCTCAAAATTTCAGCCAATCGCGTAAACTACATATCTTGGAAAAATGGCAAGCCCAGTTTCGTCTAGCAGCAATTTGATGGTATGTTATTTTTCTCCGTTTTCTAGAAAATTTCTCATTCTTTCAGAACCTCCAGCTAACAAAAGAAGAGGCCGAAGCTTCAATGATTCTACAGGCTCTCAACAAGCAAAGCTGTTCCATGAAGGTGGATTTCAAAAAATGCGCCGAGAAAACGAACGAATCGAGCATGAGCGGCAAGGTAGATCTTCTGAAACGGTTGCTCGATATCATTCGAGATATTACCACTGCTGTCGAAGATGGTTATGAGTACCAGGGCGACCTGGATAACTTCTGGAGCAAATTCAACCACTACTACGGTCGTGATAGACTCAAAAATATTGATGCAAAAAAGATCTTCGAGGAATTGGAGAGAGAGATGAAAAAAGTGACGGAACTCTTGAGAAAGGAAGAAGAACCATTGATGGAAAAGAGGTGAGCTTTATTTTCAAAAATCGAGAAACAATTAGGAAATTTAATTTTTTGTGCGTTTCGCTGTAATAGTTCTGCTACGCTGAGTTGTGTATTTTTTATTACCAATGCCAGTTTTTTCAGCAAAAAGTTTTGTCTCATAATTTATCGCCAAACAGTTTGAAAACAAAGTTTCTTTCTGGTTTTTTGAATGTTTTTGAGAAAACAAAATAGGCAAATCATTGATTTTTTGCACGATCTGCAATCCAGTCTTTCCAGAAAAGAATTAAACATTTTAGAAACTGACAAAAGTAAAACTAGAAATCAAAACTTTGAACAATGAAATTGACAATATCTTTTTTATATTTGATAATCTTTTTTCAGCAATGGTATCATCTCAACTTGCCACGTTGAGTCCAGCTCGTCTATTCAAGAGGTTCCTCCAGTTCTTCAAACGCTGGCCAGATCGTCCGAATCAGCTCAACGAGAAGAATATGGAGGAGACAAAGATTTCTTATTTGAAGTTCCAGAATATGGAAATAACTTGAGGTACGTCATCAATTCTTTTTTATTTTGATTTTATAATTATTCACGATATCGAAAACCTCGTTATTTTTTGTGAAGCGAAACATACCATAAAACCTGTAACAAAAGCTCCCTCATAACTTTGAACTTTGAGCCGATTTTTCTCGATTTCTGTCAATGATGAGAAAAATTGTGTCAAATGATAAATTATTTGTCACAATATCAGACGTTTTTCGTTAGTAGAGACATTCTTGATATTTTCCATAAAAATCTTATAATTGAGCTCGAAGTTCACAGTTTCGGGGACCTCCTACTACAGGGTTACAGTACTAGATAAGTTCAAAATTAAAGTTTTCTCAAAAAATCATACAAAGTAGTTTGAACCAGATTCATTCGATGTGAAAAAAGATTTCCAAATTCCAGCACTTTCCTTCGAAATGGAGAAGCTTCTGAATATGAAGATGAAGTCGATGGCAGACAAGTGGATGAGGATGAATTCAGTAGCAGTTCGGATTCGGAGGTATGTCTTTTTGAGTTGAAACTGTACTGTTCACTAGATTTTTTGAATAGTATACCTTGATGCTCTAATAGAAGTCCACTCTATACATGCCCTTTGAGCTCAATTATAACAATCTTTGTAAAAGATATCACAAATGTGTCAACTGATAAAATGTTGGAGACTTTACAAAAAAATTACCAATTGACAAGTTTCAATATCTTTTGAAAGAATCAAGACAATTCAACTCAAAATGTACGCATAGAGTGAGCTTCTGAAAACAGTTCCGGTAGTTTTATTTTCAGTTAGTTTCGAAATTAGAACAAGTGAAATTTTCAAACTATTTTCTTGTCATATTTTG
Organism: Caenorhabditis nigoni; assembly: GCA_027920645.1. Taxonomy (NCBI): domain Eukaryota; kingdom Metazoa; phylum Nematoda; class Chromadorea; order Rhabditida; family Rhabditidae; genus Caenorhabditis; species Caenorhabditis nigoni. Next base: position 9,309,281 of record CP115869.1, read on the forward strand.
CAAAATCACTTTAAACTCCATGCTGTCATTTCCTGTTGAAATATGTTGACATGATTGATATAAACCAATTCATGAAGTTTTTTATTCAGAGCGACGAAGAGGATGTGGGACCAGTCAATTCGATTCTTATGCTTCGTGATCTCCGAAACAAGGAGAATCGAATCAATCTCACGTTGGACAATTTTGAAAAAAATGTCACACATTCTTCCATCGAATCCCACTCCATCAAATCAGTCCGCTCATCAACCAAACTCTGCTTCAGGATGGCCCAGCTGATTTTGGACTCAAATGATTTGAATGCAATGGCAGTCCAAGAGATGGTCAAGGTTGTAATGGAGCAATTGAGAGAATCTATAAATGTCTTGACCAGAAACAAGGCACGCCACACGCCTATCTTCGTCAACTTCTCAAAATTCGTCGGGAAAATTTTGGAAGGACTCTGGAAATCATGGAAGTTGGTACTCGCTGAAATGGAAAAAAGAGAAAGAGAGAATAGGTAATACTTTTGAAAAATGTTTCTGTTATCCCAAAGTCCTTCACAGATTAGCTTCAAACCTTGATGTATTTACAGAACTGCTCCATCAGCCTTCGACGGTGTAATTGATGAACGTGACGTGGAAATGGATGATATGGATGGATTTGATGATGGAATGGGAGGCAGGATTCAAATGGAAGGAGCGGATCAACGTGAGAATGAGAGACGGGATGAGGAAATTCCATTTGCTGATTGGCTGGCTGATAACCAAGCTCACAGCCAGCCATCAACGTCAGGTGCTGCTCCACAAAAGCCAAGGAAAACAAGTTCAAAAAGGAAGAGCGCTGCCAAGCCGAAAGGGTCCGATCGGAAGAGAGACGCCAGCAACAAAACTCCGGCTGAACAAACTGATGATGCCAGCGAGGTAGACTACTACCTGGCAATGTCGCTGAACCTCTTCGAAGACCCTTCTCGTTTGGCCAGTCTTCCTCGAGAACAGCAGGAGCTTCTCAGGGCTTTGATGAAGGACGCGCACCAGTTCTTGGTAAGACATTTTGAATAATTTAAATACCTATATAATAATTGCCAGTAAGGTATACAAAACTGTATTTTTCAATTTATTTTTGGCTATTTCGACCATTTGCGAGAATCTGAAGTTAATCGGTCAAGTTCCCGATCAATGAGGATTTCGAAAGGTTTTAAATATAGATGAAAAACTTTGCGTTCAACAATTTTTCAAATCCTAATTTTCCAGTCATTTACGGATTTCTGAAATACGCTTTTTTTTCACAAAGACTGATCTGTTTTTACTAGTCGAGTAAGGTGTAATTCTGAAATTGACATTTAGCGGAAAATCAAGATATTGTCAACATATGTACACTGTACATGCAAAGTTGCTAATCTTTTTTCTAGTTCACACCCTCCAAAACTTCAAAGTGATCGGAAAAATGACAGTCAAGCTTCACACTCTCGCAAACGGTCAAAATAGCCAAAAACATTTAGAACATAATTTTGTATATCTTATTGACTGAAACTATAAGATACTTTTGATTCATTTTTTTCGATGAGACTCGTAACTTGAAAAATAGAAGATCAACTCTCAAAAAACTGTCAATTTTTAATTCCATATTTTCAGGACACTGAGTGTTCCCAACGAGAGTCACTCCCAGAAGATCCACACCACAAAGCACTCAGCAATTTCTTCAAGGATTTTCTCGAAACCGTTCGAGACAAAAATACATCGGACACTGTGCAGGAGAATGCGGAAAAGTCAGTGAAGAAAGGAAAGAAGGGAGAAACGAAGAGAGCCGGTGAGCAGTTGAACTTGAGAAAGAAGGTTGTTCCACTTCTACTGACAACGATGTTGCAATTCGAATTGGCTAACCGAACCGGAGAAGAAATTGTGAACATGGTGCAAAACTTCAACATCGGGGCGGCGTTTGAAATTGAAAATTTTAAACCATCCGAATCCGATCAGGCCAATCAGAAATTTTTCATGGGGAAAGGAATGGACGACAAATATGGAGGAGCCGTGGGAGTACTTCTGCCAGTCAACGTCATTGATGCCAGGAAAGTGAAGACAGCGGATCAAATTGAAGAAGCTCGTGCAAAAATGAATAAGACGATGGCGACTGTTGTTTCTCATTTTGGAGAAGGATGTGGTTTGAAAACGGAGTTATTCACGGGAGAGAGTCTTGAAAAAGTTTTGGGGAAGAGATCAGTTCCAGTGAAGACCCAGCTTCCACAACAAGCAACTTCCAATTTCAACCCAGAAACTTTCATGAGGATGAAGAAGATGAAAGACGTGGACTCGGCGGAAGCGAAGAAAACTTTGAACAGAATGAAGAACACATGGCGAATGGAGGACGAAAAGAATGATTTGGTGTTGGAAGACGCTCTTGCGTTTCAAAAAGAACGTGCAGAGAAAGGAGAGAAGAGTGAGTCTGAACTTTTATCATATTTTTTCTTATGTTTCAATTTTCAGTTATGGAGAAATACTTGAATGGTGGAATGGAAAAGTCTGTGTTTTGGAGACAATGGAGAGAGCAGCTCATCAATAGTCAGAACGAGTTTTGGAAGAAACATCAGAGGGAGAATGGAGATAAAGTGCCTTCAAATTTCGTAACTTCATCATTCATCACAAATTTGGAGTTGGACGATGAAAGTTGTCCAGAGCAGATGGCGGTGAGTAGAACGAGGGTTATTATGTATATAGTATCGGCCAATTTCTTTCTATTTTCAAAAGGCTGAAACTCCGCTGTCAAGTTTTGGATCACATTGAAACTTTGTGTATGGAACAGACCAAGATCGAAAACTTTGCTTTCTCGAAAATTTTGAAAATTTTCTTGTTTTTAAGCGTTTCCTAGAAGACATTCTTTTTTCCCTCGTAAAAACGTGAAAAGGTGTCTCTCGAAAATTGGCAATTAGCCGAAAACGAGAAACTTGAAAAAAATTCTGTGAATGCAAATTTTCCGATTCGGGTACTTTCTACACAATCCAAAAATCTAAAAATCATTGAAAACTAGAAACATTTACGACGTGTTCATTTTACTGGGTTAGAACTCACTGAGTTTAAGCTCCAATTTCACCAAAAACGTCTTCTACAATAACTAAAGTTTTTTTATTTTCAGGAGATTCGAAAGATGTGGCACTTTCTCCAGCCAAGGCAACAGTTGATGGCCCATATTCTCGGAACAGTGTCTGGAATCAACGCCGTCCAGGTCTACATCAAAGAAGCAGGCGCCAGAACTCCAGCCCATCAGGAAAATCTTTGTGTGGCTTCGATCAATTGGAATATTGGCCCAGGAGAATGCATTTGGTATATGGTGCCATTGGCATTTGCGGCGAAGATGGAGGCGCTGCTTGCCAAGAAGCACGTTTTTCAATATCATTCCAATTGGTGGCCATGCGAGAAGGACCTGAAAGATCATGGGATCTCCTACCAAAAGATCATTCAAAAAAAGGATGATCTGGTGTTCGTCGGTATTGGATCTTACCATTGGGTTCAAGCCATCGGACCATGTGTCAACGTGAGCTGGAACATCGCGGAGAAAAGTGTGGATCAGTTGCTGGCCATGGCGCTCTACAACGACCACACGGCCATGCAGAGCTACAGCCCAGACGTTCCACTCGAATCAATGATTTTGGATATGCTGGAGAAAAACGTTCCGACGGAAGACCCTGAGTTTGACAAGCTCACGTTGGCAATCGGTGCAAGATGCCTCGCCCGATGTCAGTTGGAGTTTGAGTTCGCGGTCGAACACAAGTTGGAGATGAAGCCACTTTCCCAGCTTCGAGATTGGCTCCGTCGACAAAAGGTTCACGCCTCAAACTTTGAGAAGTACGAAAAAGATCTTCTGGTGCCAATCTGCGCGGCGAGGGGAAGGACAGCGCGGCGAGGGGAAGGACAGTCGACAGTTCGGGAATGCACTCGAAAAATTCAAGGAAATGCATTTGTTCTGGAGACTTTCGGAACCGCCATAGAAGTCAGATGTCTGAACTGTTCCAAAAAGTGAGTTAATTTACATTGAAACAGTGCGCATTGATAAATACTATTTTTCAGGAAGAAGGATTCTGTGTGCTTCTACAAGCACTCCATGCAGTCTCTCATCGGGATTTATGACGAATTCCGAAGAAGAGTTTTGCCTGGAAATCAATAAGCTGCTCCACACACTTCTTCTTGCTTTCCAGTATCTCCTCCAGTCATTGCTCCAAATCTCTCGATGCTCCAAGGTTTCTCCATTTCCACAATCCCAATCCATTTTCACGTATTGCTTCTTCATATGTTTTTCCCCAGAGCTCTTGGAAAAAACTGCCATCAGAACTTCTTATTTACGGTCACACTCTATTCCGCACTCTCCAACAAATTTGAACTCTTTCGAACTTCTCATAACTCCATTTCCCACTCCCTCAATCTTCAGACTCCATTTTGATTTAGTCCTATTCTCAGAAGCTTCCAGCGTCTTTCCATCGGAATCCTTCTCACTCATTATTCTCTACCTGATTCTCTCCACCTGATCTTGTCTCTTTCCGAGGTCCGTTATTTCGTTTCCCAATTTTCCATTATTCAAATCTCATTCAGAGTTCCAATTTCAATAGTTTGTCAGAAAGGTTGTTCTTACAAAGTCTCCTATTAATCACCAAGTCCAAGTACTTCTCCTCAACTCTTATGATCTCTTGCTCCAAGTTCTCCTCCCTTGCAGTTCGATGTACTTTTCTTTTCCCAACAAATGCTCCCAATATCCCAACAAATCTCTCCTGCCCATCTTCCACTTCAATGATACAGCATCATTTATTCATTTTCCACGTATTTTTCTCCCCGGTCTCGGTCTGTTTTTTATATCACTCTCACGATCCAAATCCACCTATTTTTCCCCTCGGTTCTTTTGTCCAAATGCTTTCCACAGACATTCAAGCTTTTCTGTTCCAGCTTCTAACTGAAATTTTTTACCCAATTTATGATAGTGACATTCTTACCCTCTTTTCACATTTTTAGCCTCCATCTTATGTAAAATTTGAACTATCGGAATTCCTTACTTACAAATTAGCAGCTACTTTCAAACTGGTAAAATGTCACATGATCTTCTGTGTTTTGAATTTCCAATTCTTCCCAAAGCAATATTTCCCATTGTACCGGGTTATTTCATTATTTGCAAATATCTCTCATTCCAAATGATAACCTCCCTCTTATTCTTCGAAACATCAGTATTACCAATATCATTCAAAAACATGTATCAAATTGAAAATCTCGAAATAAATCAAATTTCTCTAAAACATAGTGTTTGATTATTTCCTTATATCAGATTAGTTCGATTGAAAATTACCCTCCCCTTTTTTCATTGCATTGCGCGCAAGAGATAAACATGCCTCGGTAGCCTAGTGGCTAGCAGGGAGGACACCGAAACCCACACACTTTTTTCGGTGATTATCTGGGTCAAACGTGGATAAAAGGGAAATCTGAAAACACGTCTGAATTCGTCTTCCAATTTAAAACAATATCATGGAAACAGAATGTTCAAATCTTCATTTTTAGATTTTTTTTGTGATTATCTAGGTCAAACGTGGATAAAATGGAAATCTGAAAACACATTCGTGATCCTCTTCATTTTCTAAATGAAGTAATGGAAACAGAATGTTCGAATTTTCATTTTCAGTTTTTTTTGTGATTACCTAGGTCAAACGTGGAAAAACTGGAAATCTGAAAACACGTCTGAATTCGTTTTCCAATTTTCAACAATATCATGGAAACAGAATGTTCAAATCTTCATTTTTAGATTTTTGTGATTATCTAGGTCACACGTGGATAAAATGGAAATCTGAAAACACATTCGTGCTCCTCTTCATTTTCTAAATGAAGTAAAGGAAACAGAATGTTCGAACTTTCATTTTCATTTTTTTGTGATACGCTAAGCCATTTTTAGATTTTTGTGATTATCTAGGTCAAACGTGGATAAAGTGAAAATCTGAAAACACGTCTGAATTCGTCTTCCAATTCTCAACAATATCACGGAAACAGAATGTTCGAATCTTCATTTTCAGATTTTTGTGATTATCTATTAGGTTGGTGCATAAGTTTCTTCCGATTTCGAACGCTTAACTTTGAGAATTGATATCTGGTCAGTGGGACGGTTTTTCTCGGAGGATGTTTTTTTGTTGGATAGAGTATCTCATGGACTTTTTGTACACACTTTGCCTCATTTCTCCTTTCTGTCGTTCGCGAGCACGGCGCTGACTTCTGTCCCTTACCGTCTACACTTTCAAAATGGCATTTTAGTTGTATGCCTTTCTGGTTTGAAAAACTACGATATTCACAAGATGATGAAAGAATTAGATGAAAGACTACCTCCTACTGCTACTGCCATCAAGCATAGGGCCGATCGCTTCGAAACCAAAAATTTAGAATGGAAAGACGAAGATGGGTCCGAAAGTTGGACTTGGACTTATTGAAGAATACTTCTGAATCCAATCCGTTTCAAACCACTTGTGAAAGGTGAAAGACATTGTCCGCTAGTCAACCAAGTAATATAATTGGAATGAGGTCTCTTGGCAGTGTCAAAAATTTTGTCGCTTCGTACCCAATTTTTTGGAGGACTACGGTATGGGTTGCCGAGAAGATATGAGCATGTTTCTCCTATCATTTCTTCGCACGTTCAGTTGGGCGGGGGATCTCATTACCGTAGATGAGAAGTGGGTAAGCTACTTTATCAATATGCAGAAGGGTCAGTTGATTGACGAAAAAGAGCTAGCTCTGGACGTCCCGGAACCCAAATTTCCCGTGAAAAAGGGGTGTTATGTGTTTGGAGGTCTTTCAAAGGAGTGGAGACTGGGAACATTTAGATCAAGATACCACTACAACTGCCGCCTTGTATTGTTCCTAATTAGAGAAATTGAATTTGACAGTCTGATCGAAACAAGGAGAAAAGACGAAAGATGTTCCATGCACGACAACGTGAAATCGCACCTTTTTTGAGCGACTAACCAAAAATTCATGTCGTTTGGCTAGACTATTCTTGTGCACCCGTCGTATTTTCCGGACCTTGCCCTTTCGGAAAAATAATCATTTGAGGCTCTCAAACGTCATCTTGATAGAAAAGACTTCGAGTGAAAAGATCATATAAAAAAGGAGTTGACCCATCTTTTCAATCGCAGACCTCGTCGTTCTGGGCCGATGGAATCAGGGAATCACCGGAGTGTTGCCACACAACTATCAATGCTTATGGGCAATACTTTCATTGATCTAGCCCTCCCCGCTTTGAGAAAAATTTGATCAAAAATTTTCCTGAAATCGGAAGAAACTTATGCACCAACCTGATAGGTCAAACGTGGATAAAATGGAAATCTGAAAACACGTCTGAATTCGTCTTTCAATTTCAAACAATATCACGGAAACAGAATATTCGAATCTTCATTTTCAGATTTTTGTGATTATCTAGGTCACACGTGGATGAAATGGAAATCTGAAAACACGTCTGAATTCGTCTTCCAATTCTAGACAATATCACGGAAACAGAATGTTCGAATCTTCATTTTCAGATTTTTGTGACTATCTAGGTCACACGTGGATAAAATGGAAATCTGAAAACACGTCTGAATTCGTCTTCCAATTTTAAACAATATCACGGAAACAGAATATTCGAATCTTCATTTTCAGATTTTTGTGATTATCTAGGTCAAACGTGGATGAAATGGAAATCTGAAAACACGTCTGAATTCGTCTTTCAATTTCAAACAATATCACGGAAACAGAATATTCGAATCTTCATTTTCAGATTTTTGTGATTATCTAGGTCAAACGTGGATAAAATGGAAATCTGAAAACACGTCTGAATTCGTCTTCCAATTTTAAACAATATCATGGAAACAGAATGTTCGAATTTTCATTTTCATTTTTTTTAGTGATACGCTAAGCCATTTTTAGATTTTTGTGATTATCTAGGTCAAATGTGGATACAATGGAAATCTGAAAACACATTCGTGCTCCTCTTCATTTTCTAAATGAAGTCATGGAAACAGAATGTTCGAATTTTCATTTTCAGTTTTTTTTTTGTGATTATCTAGGTCACACGTGGATAAAATGGAAATCTGAAAACACGTCTGAATTCGTCTTCCAATTTTAAACAATATCATGGAAACAGAATGTTCGAATTTTCATTTTCATTTTTTTTTGTGATACGCTAAACCATTTTTAGATTTTTGTGATTATCTAGGTCAAATGTGGATAAAATGGAAATCTGAAAACACATTCGTGCTCCTCTTCATTTTCTAAATGAAGTCATGGAAACAGAATGTTCGAATTTTCATTTTCAGTTTTTTTTTTGTGATTATCTAGGTCACACGTGGATAAAATGGAAATCTGAAAACACGTCTGAATTCGTCTTCCAATTTTAAACAATATCATGGAAACAGAATGTTCGAATTTTCATTTTCATTTTTTTAGTGATACGCTAAGCCATTTTTAGATTTTTGTGATTATCTAGGTCAAACGTGGATAAAATGGAAATCTGAAAACACATTCGTGCTCCTCTTCATTTTCTAAATGAAGTAATGGAAACAGAATGTTCGAATTTTCATTTTCAGTTTTTTTTTGTGATTATCTAGGTCACACGTGGATAAAATGGAAATCTGAAAACACGTCTGAATTCGTCTTCCAATTCTCAACAATATCATGGAAACAGAATGTTCGAATTTTCATTTTCATTTTTTTTTGTGATACGCTAAGCCATTTTTAGATTTTTGTGATTATCTAGGTCAAATGTGGATAAAATGGAAATCTGAAAACACATTCGTGCTCCTCTTCATTTTCTAAATGAAGTCATGGAAACAGAATGTTCGAATCTTCATTTTCAGATTTTTGTGATTATCTAGGTCACACGTGGATAAAATGGAAATCTGAAAACACATTCGTGCTCCTCTTCATTTTCTAAATAAAGTAATGGAAACAGAATGTTCGAACTTTCATTTTCATTTTTTTTGTGATACGCTAAGCCATTTTCAGATTTTTGTGATTATCTAGGTCACACGTGGACAAAATGGAAATCTGAGAACACGTCTGAATTCGTCTTTCAATTTCAAACAATATCACGGAAACAGAATATTCGAATCTTCATTTTCAGATTTTTGTGATTATCTAGGTCACACGTGGATGAAATGGGAATCTGAAAACACGTCTGAATTCGTCTTCCAATTCTAGACAATATCACGGAAACAGAATGTTCGAATCTTCATTTTCAGATTTTTGTGATTATCTAGGTCACACGTGGATGAAATGGAAATCTGAAAACACGTCTGAATTCGTCTTCCAATTCTAGACAATATCACGGAAACAGAATATTCGAATCTTCATTTTCAGATTTTTGTGACTATCTAGGTCACACGTGGATAAAATGGAAATCTGAAAACACGTCTGAATTCGTCTTCCAATTTTAAACAATATCACGGAAACAGAATATTCGAATCTTCATTTTCAGATTTTTGTGATTATCTAGGTCAAACGTGGATAAAATGGAAATCTGAAAACACGTCTGAATTCGTCTTTCAATTTCAAACAATATCACGGAAACAGAATATTCGAATCTTCATTTTCAGATTTTTGTGATTATCTAGGTCAAACGTGGATAAAATGGAAATCTGAAAACACGTCTGAATTCGTCTTCCAATTTTAAACAATATCACGGAAACAGAATATTCGAATCTTCATTTTCAGATTTTTGTGATTATCTAGGTCAAACGTGGATAAAATGGAAATCTGAAAACACATTCGTGCTCCTCTTCATTTTCTAAATGAAGTCATGGAAACAGAATGTTCGAATTTTCATTTTCAGTTTTTTTTTGTGATACGCTAAGCCATTTTTAGATTTTTGTGATTATCTAGGTCAAATGTGGATAAAATGGAAATCTGAAAACACATTCGTGCTCCTCTTCATTTTCTAAATGAAGTCATGGAAACAGAATGTTCGAATTTTCATTTTCAGTTTTTTTTTGTGATTATCTAGGTCACACGTGGATAAAATGGAAATCTGAAAACACGTCTGAATTCGTCTTCCAATTTTAAACAATATCATGGAAACAGAATGTTCGAATCTTCATTTTCAGATTTTTGTGATTATCTAGGTCACACGTGGATAAAATGGAAATCTGAAAACACATTCGTGCTCCTCTTCATTTTCTAAATGAAGTAATGGAAACAGAATGTTCGAATCTTCATTTTCAGATTTTTGTGATTATCTAGGTCACACGTGGATAAAATGGAAATCTGAAAACACATTCGTGCTCCTCTTCATTTTCTAAATGAAGTAATGGAAACAGAATGTTCGAATTTTCATTTTCATTTTTTCTGTGATACGCTAAGCCATTTTCAGATTTTTGTGATTATCTAGGTCAAACGTGGATAAAGTGAAAATCTGAAAACACGTCTGAATTCGTCTTCCAATTTTAGACAATATCACGGAAACAGAATGTTCGAATCTTCATTTTCAGATTTTTGTGATTATCTAGGTCAAACGTGGATAAAATGGAAATCTGAAAACACGTCTGAATTCGTCTTTCAATTCTAGACAATATCACGGAAACAGAATGTTCGAATCTTCATTTTCAGATTTTTGTGACTATCTAGGTCACACGTGGATAAAATGGAAATCTGAAAACACGTCTGAATTCGTCTTCCAATTTTAAACAATATCACGGAAACAGAATATTCGAATCTTCATTTTCAGATTTTTGTGATTATCTAGGTCAAACGTGGATAAAATGGAAATCTGAAAACACGTCTGAATTCGTCTTTCAATTTCAAACAATATCACGGAAACAGAATATTCGAATCTTCATTTTCAGATTTTTGTGATTATCTAGGTCACACGTGGATGAAATGGAAATCTGAAAACACGTCTGAATTCGTCTTCCAATTCTAGACAATATCACGGAAACAGAATGTTCGAATCTTCATTTTCAGATTTTTGTGACTATCTAGGTCACACGTGGATAAAATGGAAATCTGAAAACACGTCTGAATTCGTCTTCCAATTTTAAACAATATCACGGAAACAGAATATTCGAATCTTCATTTTCAGATTTTTGTGATTATCTAGGTCAAACGTGGATAAAATGGAAATCTGAAAACACGTCTGAATTCGTCTTCCAATTTTAAACAATATCACGGAAACAGAATATTCGAATCTTCATTTTCAGATTTTTGTGATTATCTAGGTCGAACGTGGATAAAATGGAAAACTGAAAACACGTCTGAATTCGTCTGCCAATTTTAAACAATATCATGAAAACAGAATGTTCGAATTTTCATTTTCATTTTTTTTTGTGATACGCTAAGCCATTTTTAGATTTTTGTGATTATCTAGGTCAAATGTGGATAAAATGGAAATCTGAAAACACATTCGTGCTCCTCTTCATTTTCTAAATGAAGTCATGGAAACAGAATGTTCGAATTTTCATTTTCAGTTTTTTTTTGTGATTATCTAGGTCACACGTGGATAAAATGGAAATCTGAAAACACGTCTGAATTCGTCTTCCAATTCTCAACAATATCATGGAAACAGAATGTTCGAATCTTCATTTTCAGATTTTTGTGATTATCTAGGTCACACGTGGATAAAATGGAAATCTGAAAACACATTCGTGCTCCTCTTCATTTTCTAAATGAAGTAATGGAAACAGAATGTTCGAATTTTCATTTTCATTTTTTCTGTGATACGCTAAGCCATTTTCAGATTTTTGTGATTATCTAGGTCAAACGTGGATAAAATGGAAATCTGAAAACACGTCTGAATTCGTCTTCCAATTTTAAACAATATCATGGAAACAGAATGTTCGAATCTTCATTTTCAGATTTTTGTGATTATCTAGGTCAAACGTGGATAAAATGGAAATCTGAAAACACGTCTGAATTCGTCTTTCAATTTTAAACAATATCACGGAAACAGAATGTTCGAATCTTCATTTTCAGATTTTTGTGATTATCTAGGTCACACGTGGATAAAATGGAAATCTGAAAACACATTCGTGCTCCTCTTCATTTTCTAAATGAAGTAATGGAAACAGAATGTTCGAATTTTCATTTTCATTTTTTCTGTGATACGCTAAGCCATTTTCAGATTTTTGTGATTATCTAGGTCACACGTGGACAAAATGGAAATCTGAGAACACGTCTGAATTCGTCTTCCATTTCTCAACAATATCATGGAAACAGAATGTTCGAATCTTCATTTTCAGATTTTTGTGATTATCTAGGTCACACGTGGATAAAATGGAAATCTGAAAACACGTCTGAATTCGTCTTCCAATTCTAGACAATATCACGGAAAAAGAATGTTCGAATTTTCATTTTCAGATTTTTGTGATACGCTAAGCCATTTTTAGATTTTTGTGATTATCTAGGTCACACGTGGATAAAATGGAAATCTGAAAACACGTCTGAATTCGTCTTCCAATTCTAGACAATATCACGGAAACAGAATGTTCGAATCTTCATTTTCAGATTTTTGTGATTATCTAGGTCACACGTGGATAAAATGGAAATCTGAAAACACATTCGTGCTCTTCTTCATTTTCTAAATGAAGTCATGGAAACAGAATGTTCGAATCTTCATTTTCAGATTTTTGTGATTATCTAGGTCACACGTGGATAAAATGGAAATCTGAAAACACGTCTGAATTCGTCTTTCAATTTTAGACAATATCATGGAAACAGAAAATTCGAATCTTCATTTTCAGATTTTTGTGCTTATCTAGGTCACACGTGGACAAATGAAATCTGAAAA